>CM039124.1:19696468-20050157 GCA_022036555.1 Microstegium vimineum | reverse complement strand
AAAAGGAATACGTTTTCCCGAGGGGAAAACGCACTGCTGGAAACCGCCTTCGGGACTGCGGGTTGAGGGGTGAAAAGGTCAGGGGCTCTTTAGAAAAATTGCCACCGAAGGGGTACGGGGGATTTCGGTGCGTTGGATTAGAAGTGGACGGATCAGATTAGATCCAGGGGAGATAGAGGGAGGAGGCGGCCGGCGCTCCACCGAACTAGGCGGCGCACGGCGGCTGCCATTGCCGGCCGAGCTCAGAGCTCGTCGGCGTAGGGGAAGAAGGGGGCTCGGTGTTCCGTTTTCAAAATCGAGGGCACCAGAAGGTCGAGGGCGACGCCGCGAGCTCGCCTACGGCTATGGCGAGGCACGGGGACGGACGGAAGACACTTGACGACACGGAACCACGGCGGCGGGTGCTCGGTGTGCGGCGGCGCAAGGCAGAAGAGGGCGCGGGTGGCTAATCCGGCTAGGAAACGGCTCGGAAAGCACGAAGGGGACACGGCGAAGCTATCTAGGGCCTCTGCGGGGCTCGATTGGGACGGAGGAGGGCCGCCGGCGGTACACCGCGGTGGCGGACCTCGGCGCACGACGGCGGGATCGGACAGAGCGCAACAAAGGGGAAAAAGAGGGGCGGGATGTGTTTGACACTCACGCGAACACGATGCGCAACTGGGCGAAGCACTGGGAGCGTCCAGGGGCGCAGAACGGCCTCTCGACGGCGAAGCAGAGCGGCGGCAACGGCGGCAACGGCAGCGCGGCTTCTGTGCGTGTGGAGCGATGTGAGACGATGGGAAACGAGGGTGTGGTGGCGGCGCTATTTAAGGGAGCCGCGGAGGAGTCCGGTGCGGAGGGGAACGCGGGGAAACCGCGTCGGCAGTTGCGCGCGCGGCGGACGCGGCGTCCGGCGGTGTCCGGCTCGGACACGAACCGAGGGAGGAGAAGGGAACTGACGTGCAGGGCCGCATTGTCAGCGAAGGAGGGAGGGGGAGAACGGCGCCGACAAGCGGGCCCGAGCTGGCAGCGACAGAGATAGGGAGGAGAGGCGCGGCCTCGCGCGGGCCTGCGGAGCTGGGCCGGCCCACTGCGCAAGAGGAGGGAGGGGGATGAGCAGGCCGCGGGAACTAGGCCACTGGGCCTGAAGAAAGGAGTAAGGAAGAGAAAGGGATTTCCATTTTCCTTTTTATTTTTATAATTGATTTTGCAATTGATTTTCAAATGAATTTTTCTAGGGTTTTAAAAACCAAGCCACACAAAAGAAATGCAAGGGAATGAGATGCACAAACATGTGGAACCCTAACATGAGATTTAATTTTAGTTATATATTTAATTCTATGCATCACAAAAAGATTTGAAATGAAACCAAATTAAACTCAAATTCAAATCTATTTTCTAATTCAAATTTTAGGGTGTTACATTCACGGACTTGTGAGGGAAGGATGTACTAGATCCTCCAAGAGTACAGTCACATCTACCTCCGAAACCTCCCCACAAAGTTTGGATTCAATCGGAGCTAAAACGAACAAGTTTCGGTGGTTTTCGTGTGATCTGCGCAGTTTTCGGGGGCGTCGGACGCTGCCAACGGACGCTGGGATCCACCCAACTGACGCTGCCTGCTCCCTAGCCAAGCGTCCATCACCCAGGGCTGTTTCGGGCTGTTTTCTTGGTGCGACGGACGCTGGCGTCGGACTCTGCATCGCAGCGTCTGTCGCCCCTTTTCAGCATCGTCTGTCGCCCACTGTTTTGGCCGTTTCTCCCTCGTCCGGACTCCGAATTGAGTTCCGTTTGTTGCTTTGGTTTCGTAATCACGCATGGAACTTGATGAAACACTTGTGAGACCAGTTTTAATAAGTATTTCTGGGTGATCTCTCTTCTCTTCTCTCTAAGGTTTGAGAGCCTCACTATCGTTGTCTCGGTTTGAGTTTTTTGGTTTCCGGAAGATCCGCTATACCTCTTGGTCATCACAAAAGGTATCCACCCTCTCTAGGGTCGTGATCTTTCTGGTGGAGTAAGCTTCCTTGCTGGGGTTGTTTTTGGGAAGAGTGGCCCAAATATTTCGAGAGAAATTTGAGGCTCGCATTCACCCCCCTCTAGTCGCCGTTCTCGATCCTTCAATTGGTATCAGAGCAAGGTTAAGGATCAATCCACCTTACACGGTTCTTGATCCGTGAAGGCGACATGGAGCGAGGTGTTGGCAAACCTCTGTTTTTTGATGGAACGAACTTCTCCTACTGGAAGGTGCGCATGTCCGCCTATCTGGAGTTGATTCGAACATATGGGAGATTTGTGAGAATGAGGGCTATCGTGTTCTTGCGGCTCATGTTAATCAACTTCAAACTTCTCAACACAACACAAGCAGTCGAGGATGGAGTATCCTCTTCTCGAGTTTGTCACTTCCTGAGTTTAAGCGAGTCTCGAACCTCGCTACGACACGGGAGATCTGGCAAACACTCTTGAGATATCATGAGGGAAATCCTCAGATCAAGTCTAGACTCTTCGACACGTACCGTAGAGAGTACGAGAACATTGTTCAGTTGGCCGGCGAATCTATTGACGGGATGTTCACTCGCTTCCAATCTATCGTCAACAAGATGCGTGCTAATCGAGATAACTTGCCTTGTGATAATCATGAGATGGCTATCAAGATTTTGCATGCTCTTGATCAGAAGGTGTGGGAGATGAAGGTGGCTGCCATTCAGGAGTCACCAGGCTATGATGCCCTGACCGTGGACGAGTTGTTCAGCAAGCTCAAATCCTCGGAGATTGACTATCAGACCCGGGCCAAGCTTGGGAACCCGTCAAAACCATCTATGGCGTTGGTTTCTGGCCCCGGCGGTACGTCTTCTTCCTCCTTTGACCCTTGACACTCTTTGTTCGCTTTGTCTTCGATTTCTGTGATAGAGGAGCAAGTGGAGGCTCTTGGAGTTGACGAGATGGCCCTAGTCATCACTAGGTTCTCATGGTTTCACAACAACCGTTTGAACCGACGACGTGGTGGCTCGGCCAAGGCGTGCTACCGTTGCGGTGATGAGGATCACTTCATCGCAAACTGCCCCAAGAAAGCTGCGGGGGACTTCACCAAGCGCAAGGATAAGCACGAGCACCGCTTCGACGGGAAGCACAAATCCAAGGGTGGCTTTCACCGGAGATCAGCGAAGAAGGTGCTTGACAAGGTGAAGGCCGATCATCGAGCCTTCCTCGCCTCCCACAGTGACATTGAGTTCTCCTCCGACGGAGGCTCTTCTTCGAGCAATGACGATGAGTCGAAGGGAAAGGTTGAGGACAAGCTGAATGGCCTATGCTTATACGCCGATGTCAAGCATGGTGGCGTCTACACCATGGGGATTGAAGAAGGAAAGGTCGGCGAGCGCAAGGACGACTCCAACTCTGACTCCGACACTCCCGAGGTATCACCCAACCTCGAATCTCTCTCGAGAGAGCTTGAGACTTTGACCGCCACCTATATGAGTCAGGATGTTGTGCTCAAGCGTGCGAGTAGAGAGAGGAACGATTTTAAGGCGAAGTACCTTAGCATGCTTCATGAGCTAGATTTTGCTAAGGCATTTGTGGTGGTTACGGAGGAGGTAGAGTGTGATCCTGCGCCATCCACATGTCTGATCTTGTCACTCTTTAGGACAAGTATGGCACTCTACTTGAGGAGGTCAGTGAGCTGAAGGCTAGGGCTAGCTTACTTGGTGCATACAAGTCTTGCTTAGGCTTGCGCTCTGAGCTGGCACAAGGAGATGCTAGGATTGCTGTGCTAGAGAAGGTCAGCTCAGATAGCACGAGAGAGTCAGATCCCTTTGAGGCTTTGGAGCTTGAGATCGCGTCGTGCAGACACGACAAGATGCGTACCGAGGAAGAAAACACATACCTTCGGTCCATCTTGAGCTGGGTGTCTTGCTGAGAGCCACAGTTGGGGATGTTGCTTAGCCAATGAAAAAGGGCTAGCAGCACGGGAGTAGGCTTTGCTATAGGTGGGAAGGACGATAGCTTGTTTGGCAAGATCGGTGAGTGTAGTGGGTTGAGTGAAAGCAAGAAATCCACCAAAATTCACAAGCTCACCAAGTTCACTTCACCTAAGCCTACCAACCCCTCTGAGTTTACTGTGAGAGATGGTGTGTTTGAAGAGTCACCCAAAACCACTCCACAGAAGCAAGTGTGGATTGCCAAACCGAACCATCTTCGCAACCCACTTGACACACTGCTAGACATCTCTAGTGATCCCCTTTCTAAGAAAGCTAGAGCCACCCAATCCAACAAGAGAGTGCCTACCAAGTGTGTGGTAAGGTACCATTGTGAGTATTGTGAGCGGGATGGGCATTTGGTTGAGTTTTGCTATAGGAGGAAGAGAGATGATCGGAGGCAGTTTGAGTTGAACAACCGGGATATGTACCACCCACCAGTTGGGGTGCGTGAACCAGAAGTTCGGAGGTGCACTACTAGGCCTAGAGGTACAATTCCTCAAGGTGCTAGGCCTCAGGAGGCGAGACCACATGGTGGTTGTGCCCGGCGGGGTACCGGTCGTGACCCATACGACTACGGGCCTCGTGGCGGTGGCTTCGCTCCACCCTTCTTTAGCGGACCACGTTTTTCCTATCGTGGTGATCGCTATCCTCCCATGGGAAAGGAGATGTTTGGTTTTTCTCCTAACCCATTCTTTAGGCAAGTGGGACACCACTGGTATCCTTTACAGTTTACTAACCCCAGTGTTGGTCCGTTTGCTCACCCTATGTCTTTTTGTTGATGTAGGAAGGAGGACTGGAGGAGACTTGGCTTGTGGATTCCGGATGGTCGCGCCATATGACCGAAAGTGCCAAGTGGTTCTCCAGCCTCAACCCCGTGCGCCACACTGAGTACATCACATTTGGGGACAAGAGTAAAGGTAAGGTTGTGTCTTGAGGGTCCATCCGAGTCAATTCATCTTTTGTTCTCAAGGATGTTGCTTTGGTTGTGAATTTGCATTTTAACCTGCTATCGATTTCGCAACTCCTTGAAGAAGGTTTTGAAGTGAGTTTTAAGCCAAACTTGTCTCGGATTTTGGACTCTCGTGGTGATCTTGTTTGCTGGATTTTGCCCTTCGGGAAGGTTTTTCGTGCGGATTTTTCTATCTCTTCTGGACCTTCTCGTTGTCTTCTTGCCGGTTCTTCTTCCGATCTTTGGAAGTGGCATAGCAGATTGGGACATTTGAGTTTTGACTTGCTTGCAAGGCTTAGCTCAATGGACCTTATCCAAGGATTGTCGAAGCTAAAGTTTGAGAAGGATTTGGTTTGCCATCCTTGCGAGCTCTTACACATGGACACAGTTGGTCCAGCTCGGGTTAGGTCGGAGGGAGGGAAGTGGTATGTTGTTGTAGTCGTTGATGACTACTGGAGATATTCTTGGGTGTTCTTTTTGGAGAGCAAGGATGAGGCATTTCTGAATGTGCATGAACTGATTTTGAGATTGCAAAATGAGCTACCTAAGAATGCCATGAGAGCTATCCGCAGTGACAATGGCGCAAAATTCAAAAACACTCAGTTTGCATCTCTTTGCTCTTCTTTGGTTTTGGTCACCAATTTTCCTCGCCTTACACTCCCCAGCAGAATGGTGTTGTTGAGTGCAAGAATGAGACCCTTATTGAGATGGTCAGGATGATGATCGATTAGCATAGGACTCCTAGGCGGTATTGGGCCGAAGCACTCAATTCTGCTTGCTATGTCTCCAATCGCATTTTCCTCCGTGCTTTCAAGAATAAGACTTCTTATGAGTTGCGATTTGAGAGACCACCCAAGGTAAGTCACCTATGGGTGTTTCGGTGCAAGTGTTTCATCCTCAAGAAGGGCGGTAAGTTGGACAAATTTGACTCTCGGTCTTCTGACGGTATCATTCTTGGTTATTCTACTCACTCTCGTGCTTATCGTGCACTTAACCTTGAGACTAACCGAGTGATGGAGACTTGTGAGATTACTTTCGATGAGACTATGCCCTGTGTTTCCACCGCTTTTGAGCTTGTAGGTCATGATGAGGTGAACACTAGCATCTTTGTGGAGGAGGAGCAAGACGATGCTGATTGGGGTGATCCCGAGCTGACTCCACTGGCTACCCTAGTCGACCCTACGACGTCCACTTTGGCTCACGGCCCCGACCCGACTAGTTCCTCTACATGGGGGCCGTTCGAGCAGCTTCCTCAGTCAGTGCCCGTTGCACCTGAGGGAGCTCCAGCTACTGTCGAGGGGGAGGCTACTTCTTCCAGGCAAGCTCCTCACTACATCCAGCAGCTGCACCCACCAGAGAACATCATCGGTGACATTGACCGTCAAGTCACACGGTCTAGGTAATATCTGTTGACACCGTTTTTCGACACGTGTCAAATGGGCTAAGGCTTGACTGGTCAATGACCGTTCTCCATCAGCATCGGTAAAGTATGAGCCAATATGGCCGACGGGAGAGTGCTGCAGAAGACCAAGTGTGTAGACTAGATGATCTTGGCCGACGAAGGTGAAGTCTTACTAAAGTTGATTGCCAGTAAAAAGTCATTGCCGATGGCCGATGAAGAGTTATTGCCGACTGCCGATTAGGGGACATTGCCAACTGCCGATGAAGGGTCATTGCTGATTGCCGATGAGAGGTCATTGCCGATTGCCGATAAGGGCTCGTTGTCGATTGCCGATGAAGAGATGCTGCCGATTGCCGATCAGGAAAACGTTGCCGATGCCGATGGGCGTGATAGCACTTAGCGGCAGCAAAGGATTACAAGTGGCCAAGGAAGGAAGGTGCGGATTGAAGGGGTCTGCCGATGGAAAGTTTTCATCGAGGAGGAGAATAAGGCAACTGGTGTTTTATACCAGTATTATTATTATAGTAGTTTGAGTCCGACTCTTGCATGAGTCGTTTATTTTCCTTTAAAATAGGTGTGTTTGTTTAGGAAATAAATATTGTTATCCGGCTCCTGCGCGAGTCAGTTTCCTTTAAAGTAGGAGTTTGTTTTAGGAAGGATACGTGTCGTGTCTTTGTACAACTCTCCATGCAGGAGTATAAATATGTGCCCAAGGGCTATGGAATAAAAAATCAATCCAATTCAAAACAAACCAATTTTATCTTATTCTACTTTTTATCGCAATTTACCTTTCTATTGCATTAGTTATAGTCTTTAACGAGTTCTTTCAAGCTTTCGACGGGCTGCAACACATTGATCTCCGTCAAATTCTTGCTAGTTCCGCGTGGGAGTACCTCTAGGCTTTGGCAATCCGGGCGCATCGCTGTTTGCCTCGTCTAGCTCTGCTCTAGTTACCCCTGACCAATCTGAGCCTTGACGTTCGGGCGCATCGCTGTCGTCTCGTTCAGTTTGTTCTAGTTATCATCCTTGTCGATTGATTGGTCAAATCGACTGGCACGCCCTCGACATCGAGCTTTGGGTAATAGCCCGAGGTGTTCACAGATCTGACGCTTTTTGTGTCAACACCTCTTTTGGCATGCCCAGTGGGACCAGATTATACAGATCTACACATTCGGCATGGCTGATCACACCGATGTCAACCAGAGGAATGTCATTGAAGTGTCTGAGGCCGATCTGAAAGATGATCAGAAGCAGGCCATGGAGCGGGCTATGGAGGAATACAGGCAGTTGTATCTCAAATCCTTCAGCCTCAGCAGGAGTGGCGAAGCAATTCAAAAGCAAGATCCGTCGTTGCCACGGCAGGTCACGTACGACGCCAACCCTGGTAAGCTACAAGAGATGGTTAATGTCGCCATAAGTCAGGCTTTGATTAACCACTCCAGCGTGCTGTCCAATACTGTCTACAATGCTGTCGCACAAACATTCAAAGAAGGACACGCACCGCGATATGCCGGTCCAGCGTACCATCAACCTGGATTGGCATCTGCAAGCCCATCGGCGGCCCAAATGGCGTCTTCCACCCCTCTGGAACCGTCTGCCGATGTGGCTACATCACCAAGACCGAACGCTGGCGACACTACCAAGTTCAACGTAGATCCAGCCGCGTCGGCAACTTCAGGGCCAACCCCCGCTAACTGGTGGGGATACGGTATGCCTCCGAATCTATATGCTAGTTATAATCTGGTGCAAGGAGACGGTTCAGCTTGGGGGAATTCTACAGCATCGGCAGCGCAGTCACAGCCGATGGCTCATATGATGCACAACTCTGCACCTGCTCCAACCATACAAGTGCCATCAGATGATCTCCAAGTAATCCCCAAGATACCCCTGATGCCGCCATCGGCAAGCTCTGTGCCGATGCAACACATTATAACCACCGGCAGTCAATCTCTGGTGGCGAATTCTCAAGCCGGAGCGCCGGTTCCCCAGGGTAATCTGGTGATCAATTGCTCTAGAATTCAAGAGCCGCATGCTCCGGTCAGCTATCAGCCATCGGCAAGTCATATGTCGATGCTTTATAATCCTAGATGGGTCAACCAGCCACCAGCTCAGCAGCCTGGCGCGCCGATGTATTATTATGGAGGCCCAGCTTACACTCAGGGCGGACCATCGGTACAGCAACCGATGAATGTGACGGTTCAGCCAACTCCGCCAAGTATGCCAAACTATCCATCGGTAAGTCAACCGATGCATAGTGTGCAGATGACTGGTGCTGCGCCCGCGACTACTGCACATCTTCAAGAGGCGCGTCAGCCGACTCCACCAGTCGACAATCAGCCAATGAGTCGGCAGGAGCAAGATGCGTACTGGGTCGGTAAGATTGCCGAAGTCATGAAAGAGCAATTCGGCATCAAACCCAAGGTCAACACATACTCCTATCGGACTCCATACCCGCCTGCATATGACTTGATTCCTCTCCCAAATCGGTACAAGGTGCCCGATTTTACCAAGTTCTCCGGCAAAGACGACACGTCAACAATGGAGCACATCAACCGCTTCATTATCCAGTGTGGGGAAGCTGCCAGCAGGGAGGAATTAAGGGTCAGATTGTTCTCTTCATCATTGTCTGGATCAGCATTCACGTGGTTCATATCGTTGCCTCCAAATTCTATAATTACATGGGCCGATCTGGAGAGGCAGTTTCACAAGTACTTCTTTGCTGGCATACATGAGAAGAAGCTTACCGATTTGGTCAAAACGAGGCAACGCAACGATGAATCGGGAAAGAGCTTCGTGCAAAGGCTGCGGGACGTGAAGAACAAGTGCTACAGTCTGGTGCTTGATGATCGGCAACTAGCAGATTTGGCCTTCCAAGGGTTACTGTCGCACATCAAGTACAAGTACGCGTCCCAGGAGTTTGAGAGCCTAAGTCACCTGGTGCAGAGGATTGCCGATCAAGATATCAAAGCCTTTGAGCCCAGGAAGACTTGGAACAAGAAGGTGACTTTCATCGGGAAAGAAGAAGACTCTGGATCGGATGAAGAGATGAATGTCGATGCGGCCGAATGGGTGAAGGATAAGAAGCCGGTGTCTTGTCCGTTCGGCCAAAAGGAGACTGAGAGGTTCACCTTCGACATCACCAAGGCCGATAGATGTTTGACTTGTTGCTGCAAGAGGGGCGAATCAAGTTGGCGCCCAACCAAGTGATTCCATCGGCTAAAGAGCTCAAGAAGATTAGGTACTGCAAGTGGCATAATGCAACCTCACACAGTACCAATGACTGCAAAGTATTCAGGCAGCAGTTGCAGTCGGAGATCGAGTCTAGGCGTATCAAGTTTGAAAACTCTAGAGTCCAGAAACCGATGAAGATAGATCAGCACCCATTCCCAAACAATATGGTGGAGATCAGTGAAAAGACCAGAGTGCTGACATCGGAAGCTGCCAGAAGGAACTCATCGGTAGATTCTGACTACCAAGTGCCCGAGCACGATGCAAGGAGGTTTGCCGATGACAGAAGGGCTAAGAAGGTTGCCGATGAAGGTAACGGTGCTGACAGGGCTCTTGGAGTTGTGATCACGCACCAACAGCCAAGGCGAAGTCATCAGCAATCACGTGAAGAACAGTATCGGCAAGAAGAAGAGGAGCATCGGGAATGGCTTCGACACAAGGACCACTGGAGGTGTCCCTTCTTTGTTCATTGCTAGGAGGAAGGCATCAAGCTGCCCACTACCGATAACTGTCCAGAGTGCAATGGGTACTACGCTGCCGATCGGTCAGGTAAGAGACCTTGTTTTGATGATCAGGCACCCAGGTACGCCAGGCCGCTCAGGGAGAACAGATCGGCACATGACTGACTGGGGGGCAAGATCAGTGCCCATGATCGGCTTGGCAGGCGTGTTGACCAGGGGGAGCTGGAGGAGATGGCCAATGCTAGAGTGCTCAAAGAAGAGGTATTCTCCAGAGATCCCAACATCGGAAGAAGTGCCGATGTAAGCGGTGAGAAGCGGCACCAACCTGTCTAGAAGACCAAGCTTCCTCCATGGTGCCCTAAGGGTTTGACTAAGATGGCAGTGCAGAACCCTGTATGGCAGTGCAGAACCCTTGGAAGAGAAGCAATGGAGGCCGAAGCGTAAGGACAGGGGCCCATCGGCAGACATAAACATGGTGGTCATGTTGCCGATGGAGTTCATGGCGCCCGTTAGCGATGATGAAGAGGCTGCCGATATGGCACAATTGATGCTGGATCCGATGACGGCTATCTTTGAAAAGCCCGCCGAAGATGAGAGGCAGCACTTGAGGGCTCTGTTTGTTAAAGGCAAAGTGGATGGTCAGCCGATGACCAAGATGCTGGTGGATGGCGGTGCGTCGATCAACATAATGCCCTATGTCGTGTTCAGAAAGCTTGGCAAAGGTGACCAGGACTTAGTTGAGACTGATATGAAACACAAGGACTTTGAAGGCAATGTGTCGACCGCCATGGGAGCCGTGTGTGTTGACTTAACCATCGGCAGTAAGACTTTGCCGACGACATTCTTTGTAATCAGCGGCAAAGGCACTTACAACTTGCTCCTCGGAAGGGATTGGATCCATGCTAATTGTTGTATTCCTTCTACTATGCATCAGAGCCTGGTACAATGGATCGGGGACAGAATTGAAGTCGTCCGCGGTGAAGCCCCATCTACTGTTGCATCGGCAGAGTTGGACACTTATGAGCAGACCAGGTGCATATCCGGCGAAGCCTAGGACAAGGAGTTCCTCAAAGTTGCCGATTACCGCATCAAGCCGATCCAAGCAGTCGGTCCTGAGGAGGAGTCTTAATGGATCAGTTCGCCGATGACGGAAAATTGGGGCAGGGCTTTACGTCTGCGATGACTTGCTTGAGATCGACATCGGCGATGGTAGTGAACCTAGGCCTACTTTTATTAGTGCTAAGTTAGATTCCCAATGTAAGCAACAGTTAACCGATTTGTTGAAAGAGAATAAAGATTGTTTTGCTTGGGATTATACAGAGATGCCTGGTTTGGACCGATCGATAGTTGAACATCGGTTACCCATCAAGTCTGGTTTCCAACCACATCGGCAGCCGGCACGCCGATGCAATCCTACTATCTTACCCGATATTAAGGCTGAGATTACCAAGTTGATCGAAGCTGGATTTATTCGGCAATGCCGATATGCTGATTGGATCTCTAACGTAGTTCCTGTGTATAAAAAGAATGGAAAGCTTCGTGTTTGCATTGATTTCAGGAATCTGAACAAGGCTACGCCGATGGATGGCTACCCGATGCCCGTTGCCGATCTGCTGATCGATGGTGCTGCTGGACATCAGATTATTAGCTTCATGGATGGTAATGCTGGGTATAATCAAATATTCATGGCTGAAGAAGACATATCCAAGACTGCTTTCCGATGTCCAGGTCACGTTGGTTTATTCGAGTGGGTAGTCATGACTTTTGGCTTGAAGAATGCCGGTGCTACTTATCAGAGGACAATGAATTTTATCTTTCATAAGTATATCGGCACAATAGTTGAAATCTACATTGATGATGTGGTGGTTAAGTCTGGAGACTTCAAGAAGCATCTTGCCGATTTGCGGAAGATATTAGAGTGCACGAGGGAGCATGGGTTGAAGATGAATCCTAATAAGTGCGCGTTTGGCGTGTCGGCAGGGCAGTTTCTGGGTTTCATGGTGCATCAGAGAGGCATTGAAATCGGCAGAAAGTCTATTGATGCAATTAACAAGGTGGTTGCTCCCACCAATAAGACTGAGTTGCAGTCTCTGATCGGCAAGATTAACTTCATTAGAAGATTTATATCCAATCTGTCTGGTAAGATTAAGTCTTTTAGTCCTCTGTTGAAATTGAAAGCCGATCAAGAGTTTACATGGAAAGAAGAGCAACAATCAGCTTTAGAGCAGATTAAGAAATACTTGGTGAATCCTCCAGTCTTGGTTCCACCTCAGCACGGGAAGCCTTTCAGGTTATATTTGTCTGCCGATGACGGTGTTATCGGATCAGCCTTAATTCAAGAGTTTGAAGGGAAGGAACGTGTCATATATTACTTGAGCAGAAGATTGGTGGATGCTGAAACCAGGTATTCGGCCATAGAAAGATTGTGCTTATGTTTATACTTCTCTTGCATTAAATTAAGACACTATTTACTGTCGGCCGAATGCACTGTTGTCTGCAAAGATGATGTGGTCAAGTACATGCTATCAATGCCGATTTTGAGTGGAGGAATCGGCAAGTGGATTCTGGCACTATCAGAGTTTGACCTAAGGTATGAATCGGCAAAGGCTGTTAAAGGTCAGGTGATGGCCGATTTTGTCACTCAGCACTGCAATCTGGTGAGCTTTGTTGAGATTGCTCCTTGGGCTCTATTCTTCGATGGGTCTACATGCAAGGATGGAGCAGGTATCGGTATTCTCTTGATTTCACCCGAGGACAGAGGTACGAGATTTCGTTGCCGATTGTTGCTACTTCAACAAACAATCAGGCTGAATACCAGGCTTTACTTAAGGGGTTGGAGTTACTCAGGGAAGTGCGTGCTGATGCTGTTGAAATCTTCGGCGATTCTATGTTGGTGATTAACCAATTGATTGGGACGTATGAGTGCCGAAGTGAAGTTTTGATTGCTGTTCATGAGCGGTGTTTGCAGTTGTTAAAAGAATTCAAAGAATACCGCCTTGAACACATTCCAAGGTTGCATAATGAAGAGGCTAATCGGCTAGCACAGAACGCCTCGGGATATCAGCCGATTCAAGTCACGACATCGGTAACAGTTGCCGATGACTGGAAAAAGGAGATTGCCGATTACTTGATGGATCCATCCAAGAAAGTTGAAAGGCGTCTAAGGTTCCAAGCTACTAAGTATGTGCTCCTTGATAATGAGTTGTATTATCGGACAATTGATGGGGTTTTACTTAGATGTCTTGGCAAAGAGGAATCGAAAGAGTTGATGGGTGAAATCCATGAAGGTGTATGTGGAGCGCATCAATCGGCATTCAAGATGAAGTGGATGATTAGGCGGAATGGATATTATTGGTCGACAATCCTTGAAGATTGCTTCAATTATTTCAAAGGGTGTCAGGACTGTCAGAAGTTTGGTAATGTGCAAAGGGCACCTGCATCGGCAATGAATCCTATAATCAAGGCTTGGCCGTTCAGAGGATGGGCTATTGATCTCATCGGCCAAATTTATCCGCCCTCGAGCAAGGGACACAAGTTCATACTTGTTGCTACCGATTACTTTACCAAGTGGGTCGAAGCAATCCCCTTGAAGAAGGTGACATCGGCAAATATGGTGGATTTCGTTAAGGAGCACATCATTTACCGATTCGGTATTCCTCAGACTATCACTACCGATCAAGGGACCATGTTCACATCGGGAGAGTTTGATGACTTTGCAGTTAGCATGGGTTTCAAGGTGTTGAATTCTTCTCCTTATTATGCTCAGGCTAATGGTCAAGCTGAAGCGACTAATAAGGGAGTCATTAAACTTATAAAACGTAAGATTGAGGAAAACCCTAGAAGGTGGCATGTGGTGTTAAACGAAGCTTTGTGGTCGTATCGGATGGCTTGTCATGGTGCAACCAAGGTCTCGCCGTATCAGTTGGTTTATGGACACGATGCTGTCCTACCTTGGGAAATCAAAACTGGTTCTAGGCGATTGTCTTTTCAAGATCAATTGACGACCGATGATTATATTACTCTGATGAAAGATGAGTTAGAAGATTTGGCAGGTCATCGGTTGAGAGCATTAATTAGTATTGAAGAGAACAAGAAGAGGGTTGCCCGATGGTATGATAAGAAAGTAAAGGTAAAGGAATTTGCCGATGGCGATTTGGTTTGGAAGTTGATTTTACCGATTGGGACTAAGAGCTCTAAATTTGGGAAGTGGTCCCCTAATTGGGAAGGTCCTTATCGGATAAAATAGTCTGCTCCTGGTAATGCGTACATTTTGGAAACTCTTGAAGGAGTGGTGTTCTCTAGAGCGATTAACGGCAAATACTTAAAGAGGTACTACCCTAGTATATGGGTGGACGCGTAGTACTCAGTTGAGTGCCGATGAACGAAAAATTATATAAGCATCGGTAAAAATAAATTGGCCTTATATTACAAATCAAGATCAAGTGTCAAGTTACAATTCTCGCCGATACAAGAGACAAATTACAGTAAGGAGTGGATAACTGATATCGCGCGCATGCGGATTTGCTCTATTTCGTCCATCTCCTTGGCATCGGCGTCGGCAGAACCCTCGACCAGCTTGATCTTCTCCTTCCACAGTATAGCTTGTCGTGCGTTCTGGCCTTTCTTGCTGCAGAACCTTGATGGAGTTGGACAATTGAGTTTTCTGCTGGTTGGCTGCAGTCAGATCCCCCTCAACCTTCTGTAGCTCCGCCAGTAGCTCCTCTTTCCTGGCCGACAGTCGGGAGATTTCTTGATCAAGGTTGCCGATGGAAACTTTTGCTTGACCGATGCCTTTGTGCTTCTCATCGGCAATGTGTTTGAATTTGAGCTTCTCTTCCTCGCTCTTGGATTGAGCGGCCCTATCGGCAATGCGACGGGTAAGCTTCTGGTACTAGATCTGCTTGATGTCAAGGAAGGTTGCCTGGAGAAGGACTTCTGCTGCGTCGGTGGAGAGATGGCTTTGGATGTCCTTGAATGCAATCCTTGCTGCCGATGAGTCCTGGATAAGTTGAGACGTATCTTGTAGCAGCAAGGAAAGCAACTCTTCCAGCTTGGATTTGACCTCTGCCGATAAGGTTGGGATGAAGCTCTCCTCTTCATCGTCATCGGGGATGTCGACGGCAAAGGAAAATAAGTTGTCCGCTTGAATGCGGCCTTGATGTTCATCTCCGGTCTGAAGGTTCAAGCTGTAGGAGAAAAGACTGTCCAGAGAGTCCTGAGCCTGGAAATAGAGAAGTTAAAATATGATGATTGTAAAATTATACTATAAGCTTTAAGGTAATCGACTTACCGTTTTGAAGCGGATCTCCTGCCTGGAACTTGGTATGCTGGATGGTCCAGCTTCATCATGGGCTACGGCTGCGGATGCCGATGATTGGGCCGGAGAAGCAATCGGCACCATCGGTGGTGCTACTATCGGCGTTGCTCCTAACGTGGCGGCCAGTTCACGTGGTGGCGATGCTGCCCTCTCATCGGCTGACGGTGCCGATGCTGATGCTACCTTCGCTGCTTTGGTGGGTGTTGTTTCTTCATTGAGCCCAGCCAGTACCGATGCCGACGCCGCTTCGGTTGTTGCAGCAGCCGCTGTCTCCTGATCGGGGATGTCATCCATCGGCTAATCAGGCACAGAAGCCGATGGAGGTTCTGTCGATGACCCACCGGCAGTCAGTGCAATTGGGACCGGAGGCAGTCCTGCCGACGGCGCATCGGCGGCTGGTGGTGCAGTCGGAGCCGATGGTGGAGGAGAAGCCAGCCTCAGGCGCTTCTTCTTTGTCGGTGCAGCAGCAGGAGAGCCAACCCGCTTGGACGAAGACCGGGGGGCATCGGCAGCCGGGCTGGAAGGTGTTTGCCTGCTGGAAGCAGATGCCGATGACCATAGTGCCTGGAAATACAAAACGAGTTATACAAAATAAATGTTGCCGATAAAACAGTATGTAATCGGTACGGGCAAAAGTGAGTTTACTGCATAAACTCGTGTCAGGGCAACAGCAGCAGCCGATGTAGCTTGGGCTATTGTGGGTATCGGCGTAGGTACCTGTTGAGGCGTGAAGGCAGCCAGCGTCGGAGCCTTGTTGCGGATGATCGATATGGGACCCATTATCCACAGATTGAAGGGCCTCCCAGTATTGCTCATTGTGGGGATCGGATCATCGGCCTGTCAAGTGCGAGTTAAGTACCGATGACAAAAATAAAGTAATAAGAGTACATCAGATAGCAGACTTACTGCGTCATCGGGGATGATATAATCGGCGTCAATCAAGTGCCAATAATAATGTAAAGACTTGGCGAGTAGTTGGCACTTCCATTCTTGCCACCAAGACTTGAACTCGTTGGTGATGAAGGAGGTTGGCGACCAGGAAGACAAGTCGAGGTTTGATAAATCGGCATCGGCAGGGAGGCTGATGACTTTATTCCAGTCCAGATTGCTGGAAATTATCTGTCTGGGTCTTACCACCTTGGAAAAGCAGAGCTTGATCGGCAGTTGGCCAAATGCCAGTTGTCTCGCTGCTGCCGATGGGTAGTAGAACTCATAAGATGGTGAAGCGTTCTTCCCAGATCCAAAGATGTTTACCGGGATAGCTCAGGGAGTAATGTTGGCTCTCATGATTGCCTGGCTCTCTGGCGGGCTCATATCGGTCAAGTTGAACAGCAACGGGAACTGGTTGTGTTCGTCAAGATATGGCCACCAGGTCCGTTCTGAAGAGGGGAGTCCATTGTAGAACTTCTGGAAATAATAGCCAAAGTGCTCTGCATCGGCATCGGTACCTGGCAGCACTATGATAGCCTCTCCGAAGTTAAGCGGAGGGCGAGTTGCCGATTCGTCATCCCCGTATCGGTAATCTTCCGATATCTCCCTCGGGAATTGTTGGGCAAATAGGTCAAACTGGAGGGCCTTGTGCATATGTGCATTCAACCAGAGATTAACAAACCACCAGGGGCCTCCGAGGTTGCCGATGGGTTCTCCTAGTAGTAGTTTCTGAGATACTTGATGTAGCAGTCGGTATACTGATCCCAGAAGGTATCTGCCCAAAGGAAGACTTGCTCCATCGGCAAGTAGCTCGGCTGCTGGAAGATGCATAGTGGTCGGGCCGACGGTTTTGTCGTAGAAGACAAACTTCTCTAGCCACATGTTCAGGAAGGTGGCGTGCTCATGTTGATTTACCGATCCGGTTTTCTGGTTATCCTTGATGTAGCCCGTCCAGCCGCCGATATTCCGGGTATTCATCTTATACTCGGCTTTTCTGTTGAAGAGGGTGAAAACATCGGCAGAAGTAATGTCCAAGCCGGTCAGCATGTAGATATCGGCAAGGGTTGGGGTAACTGGTCCATGCCTAAAGAGGAAAGCTTTCATGCTGTCGGACCAGAAGTATGAAGCTGCTATCATCAAGTTTTCGTTCTTCTCTGTATTGGCAATTGAGAGCCTAATACACTGATTCAAGTTACGCTCCTGCCAGTATACTTGTTGTGATCTGGCTATTCTCAAGTATCAGTTCTTCCATCCTTTAGTGTGCTTGGGCCATGAGTGAAACGTATCCTTCCACAGTCCTAGGTCAAAACGTTCCGATCTGAACGGAATCCGGTTGGTTTCTGCATTGATGATGAGTGTGGGGTCTGGATTGCCCATGGGGCCTAAGCAGCTCAGGTTGGAATCAGCGAGTGGGATGACTACCTTGTTGTACAGCTCCTAGGGTTTGGAAAAGAAGAGACGAATCAGAAAAAGAATGGGGATAAATCCAGGTTTTTGCGAGAAACAGAACCATACAGAGGGGTCAGATTAGGCGAAGGATGAATCTTACCTTTGGGATGTCGACTTGGATCACCATTTGGAGTCAGAGGGATGGTTGGTTCGGCCTTGGATTACTAAGGAGTACTGTTGCTTGAACTTATGTTCTTCAGAGCGGCTTGAGGTTGAAGACGAAGGCAGGAAGGTGAAAGTGAAAATGGGCTCGGGTAAAAAGGCAGTGTGGATCCCGGTAACTTTTATAATCCTGTTCAGGGGTATTTTGGGGTTCTGTTCCGCACTGTGCGGGAATGTGGAGAGGCCCGCGGTAGATACGCGCGGTGATCGAGGTGGTCTGTAACTATTTGTGCTACAATCGAGGGATTTTATTATTAAATTGCAGTTCCACACGCGGGGATCGAGGAAACCGTACGCCTATCTCGGGGGTAACGGCTACAACAACGGCTACAGTGGAGAGAATTTCGGCACGTAAAGTTATACGCTCCGAAACTGGGGGGCATGTGTTGACACCATTTTTCGACACGTGTCAAATGGGCTAAGGCTTGACTGGTCAATGACCGTTCTCCATCGGCATCGGTAAAGTATGAACCAATATGGCCGACGGGAGAGTGCTGCAGAAGACCAAGTGTGTAGACTAGATGATCTTGGCCGACGAAGGTGAAGTCTTACTAAAGTTGATTGCCAGTAAAAAGTCATTGCCGATGGCCGATGAAGAGTTATTGCCGACTGCCGATTAGGGGACATTGCCAACTGCCGATGAAGGGTCATTGCTGATTGCTGATGAGAGGTCATTGCCAATTGCCGATGGAGGATGGTTGCTGATTGCCGATAAGGGCTCGTTGTCGATTGCCGATGAAGAGATGCTGCCGATTGCCGATCAGGAAAACGTTGCCGATGCCGATGGGCGTGATAGCACTTAGCGGCAGCAAAGGATTACAAGTGGCCAAGGAAGGAAGGTGCGGATTGAAGGGGTCTGCCGATGGAAAGTTTTCATCGAGGAGGAGAATAAGGAAACTGGTGTTTTATACCAGTATTATTATTATAGTAGTTTGAGTCCGACTCTTGCATGAGTCGTTTATTTTCCTTTAAAATAGGTGTGTTTGTTTAGGAAATAAATATTGTTATCCGGCTCCTGCGCGAGTCAGTTTCCTTTAAAGTAGGAGTTTGTTTTAGGAAGGATACGTGTCGTGTCTTTGTACAACTCTCCATGCGGGAGTATAAATATGTGCCAAAGGGCTATGGAATAAAAAATCAATCCAATTCAAAACAAACCAATTTTATCTTATTCTACTTTTTATCGCAATT
This sequence comes from Microstegium vimineum, assembly GCA_022036555.1. NCBI lineage: Eukaryota > Viridiplantae > Streptophyta > Magnoliopsida > Poales > Poaceae > Microstegium > Microstegium vimineum. Next base: position 20,031,118 of record CM039124.1, on the reverse strand, counting down.
TACCTTTCTATTGCATTAGTTATAGTCCTTAACGAGTTCTTTCAAGCTTTCGATGGGCTGCATCACATTGATCTCCGTCAAATTCTTGCTAGTTCCGCGTGGGAGTACCTCTAGGCTTTGGCAATCCGGGCGCATCGCTGTTTGCCTCGTCTAGCTCTGCTCTAGTTACCCCTGACCAATCTGAGCCTTGACGTTCGGGCGCATCGCTGTCGTCTCGTTCAGTTTGTTCTAGTTATCATCCTTGTCGATTGATTGGTCAAATCGACTGGCATGCCCTCGACATCGAGCTTTGGGTAATAGCCCGAGGTGTTCACAGATCTGACGCTTTTTGTGTCAACACTATCTCTCCCACTTTGCTCATTTGGCTTTTGTCGCGTATTTTGAGCCCCGAGATGTTGGACACACTTTGATGGATCCGGATTGGGTTAATGCCATGCATTAGGAGTTAGTAAACTTTGAATGAAACTGCGTTTGGGTTTTAGTTCCTCCACCACCTAGTTGCCACCCCACAGGTACGAAATGGGTTTTAAAAAATAAACAAAGTGAAAATGGGGTGGTAGTGCGCAACAAGGCTAGGTTGGTAGCTCAAGGCTTTTGTAAAAAGGAGGGAATAGACTATGAGGAAACCTTTGCTCCCGTAGCACGTTTAGAAGCCATTAGAATCCTTCTAGGTTTTATGGCTTCTAAGGGTTTTAAACTTTTTCAAATGGACGTTAAAAGTGCTTTCTTAAACGGCTATATAGAGGAGGAAGTCTATGTGAGACAACCTCCCGGTTTCAAAAATCCCAAGTTTCCAAACCATGTTTTTAAACTTCACAAAGATTTGTATGGTTTGAAACAAGCACCTAGAGCATGGTATGATAGGCTAAAAACCTTCTTGCTTGCTAAGGGCTTTAAAATGGGATCGGTAGATAAGACACTTTTTCTCCTCAAGCAAGGCAAAGACACTCTCCTTGTCCAAATATACATGGATGATATCATCTTTGGTGGTTCTTCTCATGCTCTTGTTGCCAAGTTTGCAGATCTTATGAGCAGAGAATTTGAGATGAGCATGATGGGGGAGTTGACCTTCTTTCTCGGGTTGCAAATCAAGCAAACCCGGGAAGGGACGTTCGTGCACCAAGGCAAGCACACGAAGGACATTCTAAAGAAGTTTGACATGGGTGAGGCAAAGCCTCTATCGACGCCCATGTCGACTACGACTGCCTTGGATGTGGACGAGGAATGAGAGGCGGTGGACCAAACGGAGTACCTAAGCATGATCGGGTCAATCCTGTACCTGACGGCGACCCGGCCGGACATACAGTTCGTCGTCTTCATGTGTGCTCGCTTTCAGGCGTCCCCACGGACTTCGCACAAGCAGGTAGTGAAACACATCATGAGGTGCTTCCGCTTCACTCCCGAATTTCGTCTTTGGTTTTCAGCCTCTTCCTCTCTTGGTCTTTGTGGTTATTCTGATGCGGATTTTGCCGGATGTCATCTTGATCGGAAGTCCACGTCTGGGACTTGCCAGTTTCTCGGGTCTTCTCTTGTTTCTTGGTCTTCTCGCAAATAGTCTAGCGTGGCACAGTCGACATGCAAAGCTGAGTACGTTGCTGCGGCTAGCTGTTGCTCGCAGTTGATTTGGATGATTGCAACTTTGAAGGATTTCGGTCTTGTGCTTACTAAGGTGCCTCTGCTTTGCGATAGCACGAGTGCAATTAGTGTGGCAAAAAATCCCATGCTTCACCCTAAGACCAAGCACATTGATGTTCGCTTTCACTTTTTGCGAGATCACTACGAGAAGGGCGACATTGACCTCTGGCATGTCGAGACCTCTGGCATGTCAAGCAAGAGATTTGAAGGAAACCCCTTCCCTCTTGCCGGCCACGGGCGGGCCCCGCGGCCGGCGTTCTCTGCAACCCTCAAAACCCTAGCCACCGCCCTGCTGTGAACAGTACTCGTGGTACTGTAGCGCGAGTACTGTAGTGCGGCTTCCTCAAGTCCTCGTCCCTCGCCCCACGCGCCCTAACTACTGAGCTATCATGCATAATAGTTCTCTTTTTGTAATGTCTCATTTTGTATTAGAACATGTAATAAGGTTGCTGATTATTTAGCTGTCCATGGAGCCCATGTGTTAGAGCCTGGCTCAGATGTGTTAATGAGACAAATGCCTTTGGATGTAATGAATGTTGTACGTGGCAATTTGCCTAAGAATGAAGTCTAATGCAGTGTGTTACCAGATCACAAAAAGAATTCAAATTGATTTCAAACAATTTATAGAGCTGCCATTGATTTTCAAAATGCTCATATCTTTCTCATTTTAAATCTGATTTGACCCGTTCATATTGCGTTAGATTTGCAATAAAATTCTCTATATGTTAGTACCAATGTTAGTTAGATTTGAAAAAGTTTAATTTTGTGATTAGATTTAATTTAATATCTTTGTATAGGAAAACTTGTTTAATTCATAACTTCATCGTTTTAGCTCCGTTTTTCGTGCATGAAACATCGATTTGATCATCGCGATATGCAGATTAGTTTTATAAACTTTTCATCTTGTTTTCTTACTGTTGGTGTACTGTTCTAATTATAGCTTTGTTTGCTTCGTGTATGTTTGCCTGTTGATTGAATGGTGTTGATTGTTGATCGGTATAAATGTTGAGCAGTTGAAGAACTAGAGCTTTTCTTTGATCAAGAACAGCAGGACCAGCAGGACTTCTTCGAAGAAGGCAAGTATAACATGGGATTATCCTTGTTGTCCTATTCACAATTAATATAATTCATATGCATGATATCCCTTGTTTACCATAGTTTGATCCTAGAGATTGATATTCTGATTACCTTGTGACCTATGATTTGATCCATCATATATGATTAGTATTGCTAGCACTCAAACCAGATGTACATGATCTTAATTTGTTAATGACTATATGCAATAATGATAAAACTCGCTTTTTAGCAACATTGGATTATAGGAACTTATCTAGGGGCAAAAGCTGGGATATACAGTACAACCACGGGGGATATATGGCTCTGGCTTTAGCTCAGTATGGGGACCTTTTCTAGCTCGTTCAGTGGTTACCTTTATGACGCGAAAGGGGCGTGCCGAGACGGGTATAGTGTGGTTCCTAATCTATGAGTATAGCCGCGAAGGAGTGTGCCATAGACAGGTTGGCTCTACATCTGCTTGCCATGGAAACCTTGCGGCCCTAACTTGTTAGAAAAACCCTTGAAAGGTTTCATAGTGTACCCGGGCAGTGTTTTGGGAGTTATAAACCCGGGCATCTGGGCAACACGACTCGTGGGTAAAGTTGTACACCTCTGATCAGAGTTAAAAACTATCATGATAGCCGTGCTCATGGACACGAGCGGCTTGGAAAACTCACAAAATTATTGGGTTCTTATTTCTATGTTGTCTATGCAAGTTGTTATTTATTTATTGTATCATTGTCATTTACTTTATGATCATAGATATTTTACCTTATGAAATTACCTTGGCAATTGTTGATATTAATATGAATTTGATCTACTTAAAATGCTTACCACTATGAACCATGCACATCCTTTTGAGCTTCATGAACCCCGTGTTATATTTGTTGAGTACGTATGTGCTCACCTTTGCATTCAAACACCACAGATGAAGATTGGATTGATGATTACCGCAATGAGTACTAAACTTGGAGTCACCAGTCAACCAGTCCTTGTTTTGGAGCTTCCGCAGAAGTCGACGTTTAGTTAAAGTTTTATTTGTTTAAGACTCTGTATTGAATATTCATTCTCTATGTAATAAGCACTGTGATGGTACTTTTATGATTTATCAACTCATGTGTGCGACTATTCCTGGGGTGCACATGAGCCTTTTATGCACTTGTTTTTGTTCTTAAAAATGGGTGTGACAAATTGGTACCAAAGCCTGTGTTGACTGTAGGATGCAAGCCTAGGTAGAACTGGTCTTTTAGGATGCTCTTCTTTCATCTATATCATGCTACTTGTCTTACCCTTGTTATTTGCTAAAGATTATGCTTATCGTACCTTTATTCTATTATAAATTAATTGCATCTATTCTAACTAAGCCTTGGTCTATCTCTGTAGATGCCTAACGCCCATAAGACTGCCCGCAAGGGCACCGGAGGTATTCCCCGCTCCAAGAAGCCACATGTCGAGGATGTTCATGAAGCGCGGGATGTGTTGGTGCCACTTCTTAGCAAGCTTCGCACACACCACTGCCATAGGCCATCTCCTAGGGTGGGATGTACTACAAGGAAGCTCGTCAAGATGGGCAGCAACACATCCATGCCCCACTACCGACTTGTGGGTTTACTGCATGCCTACTACCCAGAATGGGACATGGTGGTGCAATATGTTTGCACGGAGAACAAACATCCCCTTGAGAACACCTTTTGGGAGGCTAAGGTGTGCATTTATGTGAAGGATGACATCAGAGATGCCCTTGTGGAGCGTATGGTTTGCACTCATGAGGTTAGTCGTGCCACCAAGGAAAGAAGTATGGATGACGCAACTTTTGAAGCTTACAAGATTCTTCGGGCTCCCCGGTTCAGAGATATGATTGAAGATCAGTACAGATTTCTCCCTCGCCATCACCCAGAGCTTGGATGGCTAATGATGAGGCCTGAAGGTTTAGATCCAACTACTACAGTGATGGTGATCTTTGCTCATGAGATGATGAAGCAAAATAGTGATCTTAAGGAGGAATTAGACGCAGAAAAGAAGGCTTGTGCAAGAATCCGGAAGAAGTTGGATGACACAAGAGAGAGCATCAACATGTCAAGGATGTATGACAAGCTTCCTCAAGATCCCTTGCCATAGTTGTTGGAGTCCCTTTTATGTAATAAAGAACGATATTAGTATCGCCGTTGAGTCTAGTTTAATCGAGTCTTGGTGTCATGTGAACCCATTGTGCTTGGTTTACTTGTTATGATGACTATGAATGATTTGAATCTTTGTAATGATTGCTGGAACCTTGTGGTTATGTCTACAAGTTTCCAAGATTTAATAATAATTAGTTAATGTCATACATATAGTTGGGTTGGGTTTATCCTGTCTCTGCCCTTGCTGTTTTCTAGAACAGCCTGCAATGTTTCTGTTATATCTCGAGATCTGATCACGCAAAATTTATGAACTTTTTCGGGGAACAACTATACTTACCCATGGTTCATGTCCAACTGGAATCACCCTTATACCTGTTATATTTTAAGAGATATTCCTGTTTCAAGTTGAGGTTTCTGCGTAGTCTGGAACCTGAAACAAAATCTGTTCTTTGCTGTTTTACGCAATTTTAACTTCTGAATCTGGGAATGCCGGTTAAAAAAAAGTTGTAGAGACCTTTCCAGAACCAACTCCATAGGATATTTGTAACTCGAGTTATGATTGTTTTACTGCAGGGTTGTCAGAATCTCTTGTCCAGAAAATTTCAGATTTGCATATAATATGATTTTGATGGTATAAGTAATGTTTCTAAGCATAGTTATTTGTGTTTTGGAACACAGATGCCTTGTCCCAGTAGTAACCCACCGTCACAACCTCCACCGGCACCCATGACCACTAGGGATTTGATGGCAATGTAGGGGCAACTAATGCAAACTATGATGCAGTTCATGCAGAACCTGCCGAACCAAGCTGCTCCTCTTGTCAACAAGCGTCGGGAATTTCTTCAAGGTCATCCCCCGGTGTTCTCTCATGCTGCAGATGCTATGGAGGCGGATGACTGACTTCGAGCGGTGGAGAAACAGTTCAACATCGCTCAGTGTAATGACCAATAGAAGGTCCTATATACTTCAGGTCAGCTCCAAGGTGCAGCTCAGACTTGGTGGGAATCATACCAAGTTGCATGTCCTGCAAATGCTCCTGCTATCACTTGGGATGAGTTCTCCAGGGACTTCAAGGCTCGCCATATCCTAGAAGGAATCATGGAGCTTAAGGAAGAGGAATTCTGTAATCTCAGAATGGGGCAGATGTTGGTCAGTGAGTACCATGCCAGATTCTCTCAACTGGCTTGCTATGCTCCTAATGAGGTGAGAGAATATGCACACAAGGAGCGTCACTTCCTGAAGGGTATCTACTATGATATGAGGCTGCAGTTGAAGGGTAATGTGTAACCAAACTTCCAGACACTGGTGAACCGTGCCATTGTGCTCGACAATGAGCGCAAGGACATGGACAAGAAGCGGAAGATGAGAGCACAATAATCTGGGAGCAATACTCGCCCCCGCTACAAATCTCATACTGGTTCTCAGTAGAGGTACCATGGACCTGTTAGCTAATGGAATCACAAACAGAATCAGCAAAGGCCTCAGTACCAGCAGGGGAATACTCAGAGCCAGCAGCGCACGCCTTATCAGTTTCAGAGTGGAACTCATACTCCCCGCCAAGGTACCCCCAGCTCTACTCCAGCAAAGAATAGTGCACATCATCCCAGCACTCCAAGAGTATGCTAAGGATGTGGAGATCCTGGACACTATGCTCATAGATGTCCAAAGAAGCAGAACCCGAGCAATGACAGTGGCAATAGAGGAAGACCTTCACAACCGTCTCCTCATTCTAGAAGGGTGTTGGTATTTCTTATGACTATTGGATAAATCCGCAAGCGCACAGATTATACCGTTGTAGCACTTCACCTCGGAGTATTCTGGGGTATCGTATTTATATTCTCCCAAAGGAAAGCAAAGCTTGAAATGATAATAAAAGAGAGATCCTAGAGATCACCTCAATTTAGTACCAACTAGTGTAAGGGGGTAGTCGATATAATGATAGGAAGGTGTTGATGGGAAGGTGATGATGTAACAAACCGGTAAAGATAAGTAAGGGATGACTAGTGAGTATAACTATGTGGGAGGACAACGAGAGAGTAAAGGACTCCTGTGATTCCAACTCTACCTTGGTGGATTTAACTATGGCACTCAGCTGAGACAAACATCAATTGATTCCTCAATACAAGTAGGCAAGGGGATAGATCAGTAGGAGGACAAAACTCCTACCGGACCGCGCCCTCTTCTTACGGGGGCCTTATCTTTTAAGAACTTGCCTATAAACACGTGGTGGAATACAACGATTAGACAAGGCTGTCACCTCTTGCTAGCTACCACAAACAATCCATGCAACAAACGATAACCAAAAGTAAGATTAAGTATAAGCACCACGCTTACACCTATTCTCACTACTCTAATTGTGTACTACAACTAGAACACCTTATGACAGGCGATGATCGCATACAGGAAAGGCCACAAGGATCTCAATCTAGTTTATAACAACTAATTGACAAGATAATCCACAACAATACTATAACAAGTATAATATTGCACAAAGTAAATACTAAGCAAAGTAAGGAAGGAATATTATATTGAATAAGTAAAGTCTTACAAAAGGGAAAAGATACAAGAGCTTATACCAGATCCTCCGGGAAGACAACTCCGGAAAGCCCGAGCAAAGCTCAACTCAACTCTAACTCCCACACTAGAGAACACCACTAGACTAATCTCCACTTGATAGCAACAATGGCTTGTATGGATTACATCATGATTAGAGAGGGAGGTCTAGGCCTCTATTTATAGTGGGAGGTGGAGTAGGGGCTACTCCAGCGCCACGTCATCGATCCAGGGAGCTTCAATCCTCCTCCCTTGGATCAAACCGCCATACAACCGCCTAGAATGGACGGATTGGATTTCCAACATGTGTGCTTTTTTGTGGTGGTTGAGAGGGACCCAACCGACCAAAGTGGTGGTTCGACCGAATGGTCCTATGGCCAGTGGGCCATTCCTTGGCCTTGTGGGTGTAGCCCATTGGTCAGGGTCTGAATGGGGGGCCAGATGGGTCTAGGAGTGGTTCGGCCGAATGTCCCTATGGGTCCCTGGCCCACCTCGTCCATCCCGGTGCTGGTCCCACCTATCATGTGAAGTGGTTGTTCGTTCTGAAGTGTTTTTCATGTTGATCTCTTTGTCTTTTGTCCCATTTCTTCATATATGCATTAAAATATTCATGGACATGTGGAACTCATTATTTAATAAAGAATGTTCATGCAATGATTGCTTCTTCCTTGATTCTGAGTTATTGGCATCATTTTAGTTATATAAAAGTGGGTCATAACTTGTGCCAACAAAGGGTGAATCATGTATCTGTCGCTTCAGCTCAGGAGGCCCCAGAGGTCATGTTGGGTACGTTTGATATCAACTCCATCCTCGCCTCTATTCTTTTTTATTCTGGAGCATTGCATACTTTTATTTCGCAAGCTTTTATTACCATACATAGTATACCCATGATAGCTATGAAAAATCGCATGTTAGTTAGTTCACCCGGGGGACCAATACAAGTTGCTCATAGATGCCCCTCAGTTAATCTAAACTTAAGGGGGTAGACTTTCTGATCAATCCAGTTGTGCTGAGAAGTTCTGGTATTGATGTGATTGTGGGTATGGATTGGGTGAAAACACACCAGGCAGTAATCCAATGCAAAGAGAAGACAGTATCTGTTGTTACACCGAAGGGTGACCAGATCAGTGTTGGTGTAGTTATGCAGCAGCCAGAGATAGCCATTGTGAACTAGATTGAGGATGGAACCAATCAGGATGATCCAGTGTTGAATGAATTCTAGGATGTCTTTCCAGATGAACTGCCAGGTATGCCACCTGATCGAGACATTGAATTTCTTATTGAGTTATTACCTGGTACTGCACCCATAGCTAAACGACCATATAGAATGGGGGTAAAAGAACTAGAAGAACTTAAGAAACAAATAAAATAATTGCAAGAAAAAGGTTTCATTCGTCCTAGTTCATCACCATGGGGTGCACCAGTTATTTTTGTTGATAAGAGAGATGGTGGTCAGAGGATGTGTGTTGATTATAGATCACTCAATGAGGTTACAATCAAGAACAAGTATCCTTTGCCTAGAATTGATGATTTGTTTGATCAGTTGAGAGGTGCTTGTGTGTTCTCAAAGATTGATCTTCGTTCTGGTTATCAATAATTGAAGATTCGTGCTAGTGACATTCCAAAAATAGCTTTCACCACAAGGTATGGTCTATATGAGTATACGGTTATGTCATTTGGATTGAGCAATGCTCCTGCATACTTTATGTACATGATGAATAAGGTGTTTATGGATTATTTGGATAAATTTGTGGTTGTGTTCATTGATGATATACTGGTGTTCTCTAAAACTAAGGAAGAACATGCTGAACATTTGAGATTGGTATTGCAGAAGCTTAGAGATCATAAGTTGTATGCTATGCGAAGCAAGTGTGAGTTCTGGTTGAAAGAAGTTTCTTTTCTTGGTCATGTTGTCTCTAATGGAGGTATTTCTGTTGATCCAAGCAAAGCGAGAGATGTGTTGAATTAGAACCCACCAACTAGTATTACTGAGATTCACAGTTTTCTTGGTTTAGCTGGTTACTACAGAAGATTCATTGAAGGGTTTTCAAAGATTGCAAAGCCTAAGACTGCCTTGTTAGAGAAGAATGCCAAGTTTGTGTGGTCTGATCAATGTCAAGCCAACTTTGAAGAGTTAAAGAAGAGGTTGACTACAACACCTGTGTTGATACTGCCAGATCTGAGTAAGAGTTTCTCTATCTATTGTGATGCTTCTCATACTGGTTTGGGATGTGTTCTTATGAAAGAAGGTAGAGTTGTTGCTTATGCATCTAGGCAATTGAGAAAACATGAATTGAATTATCCTACTCATGATTTAGAACTTGTTGTTGTAGTACATGCTTTGAAAATATGGAAACACTATCTGATTGGGCATAAGTGTGACATATATACTGATCATAAGAGTTTGAAATATATCTTCACCCAGTCTGATCTAAACTTGAGACAACGCAGATGGTTAGAACTGATCAATGATTATGATCTGGATGTGCATTAGCACCCTGGGAAAGCTAATGTGGTTGCAGATGCTCTCAGCAGGAAGAGTGAAGTTCATGAGTTGCTAATGTCAGCCATGTCAGATGAGATGTGTGATGAGTTTGCACGCTTGAACTTGGGTTTCATTGTCAATGCAGCAGAGATGGTGATGGAACCTACACTTGAACAGGAGATCCGAAAAGGTCAATTGCAGGATGAGAAGCTGAAGGAGATAGCAGAGAATCTGGTAATTGGTAAGTCACCTGGTTTCCGCATGGATGACAATGGAACTTTGTGGTTTGGTAATCGTTTGTGTGTACCTGATGATAAAGCTTTAAGGCAAATGATTTTGCATGAGGCTCATGAATCTGCTTATTCTATTCATCCTGGTAGTACTAAGATGTATATGGACTTGAACAAAAAGTACTGGTGGGTTGGATTAAAAAGAGATGTAGCTGAGTATGTAGCTTTGTGTGATACTTGTCAAAGGGTAAAAGCTGAACATCAGAGACCTACTGGATTGTTGCAACCTATGAAGATACCTGAATGGAAGTGGAAAGAAGTTGATATGAATTTTATTGTTGGGTTACCTCGTACACAGTGAGGTTATGATTCTATATGGGTGATAGTTGATCGTTTGACCGAGGTAGCTCACTTTTTTTTCCAGTCAAGACTAAGTACAATGGTGCTCGCTTAGCAGAATTGTACATGGAACAGATAATATGTTTGCATGGGGTTCCCAAAAAGATCGTATCTGACAAAGGTACTCAGTTCAACTCAAACTTTTGGGAAAAGGTACATAGTTCTTTGGGAACTGTTGGGGATATTACCTCGGCATATCCCTCGGGATGCGAACACATGGTGGATAAGTACCCATGTATGTTCAGCTTTGATGATGAGTGATTGACCAACACGTGAGTGTTTCAGTTTGAGTGGCTTATCCTAACCCTTTGCGAAAGCAAATGTGTGCTTGTCTATCGACTTGTGGTGTGTAGGTGCTATGCCTAGTGAGGAGAGGCTTAAGTGGGATGGTGGTGGGTGTGGTTCGCTCAGCGTGCAGAGTGGATCTGAGCCATTTGGACTCTGGGGTGTTACAGTGGAGAAGGTCAAGTAGAGGCTTGCTGTGCGGATGGACTGAGAGAGGTGAAGGGCGGAAGCGGGGCTCGGACTTAGGGACCATGGGCGCCGACGGACTAGCTGTGGTGGCTAGTACTTGGCACCGGCGAGTGCGATAAGACATGGAGGTAGACCAAGTCAACCGAGTCAAGACGGTGGACGCGCGAGTCGAGCAGAGGCTTAGGGGACTCGGAGTCTGACCGGGCGAAGACAAGGTGGCTCGCGTCAAGTGGTTTGGTGGTTTGAGAAATAGCCAACGCCCGATAAGTCGGGGGTGAAGGGGTATCCCTCATCCTATCTCTTGAACCCTAATCATTTGCCCCAACTCTCTCTCTCTATCCTCTCTCTAGTTCATGAGATCACTAGGTTGTTTCCACCAACCTTTGTAAGAACTTGAGTTTGTTGCGTGGAATCGGAGGCCGTAACCTCCGTAAGCCAGGGTGGCTTCGATTTCGTGATTGTGTCCCCGTTTGCTTGTGTTCTTCGTGTTTTGCTTTTGCTCTCTCTTTTTCCCGAGATGATTTCTCTTTGTAGGGAGTAGCTTTGCAAAATCCGTTTGAACCAAGTTGTTCATATTCGTGAGGAGCTTCTTTGCACTGAAGGAATTCTCCTCAAACCTCACGAGTGCGTAGATCGGGTGAAATCTTTGCGGTGTTCTTCGTTCTTGAGCTTTTCCCCAAATCTCTTCTCCTCCCTTTCATCTAAGCCGAATTGAGCGATGATTTCTTCGGGATAGCTCCCCAACTATATAAGGATTATGCCTACAAAGTTTGGTTGCAATTGGTGATCATTTGGTTGTGTTTTGGGAAGATTTGGCGGAGTGGTTTCGGTTTTCACAGGGTGCAGAGTTTCTGCGTGGGAGCATCGGACCACTCTCCGGACGACTCACCCTTAGCTCCGGACCATAGCGAGTTGTCCGGTGGTCTTGACTTTTCTGGTGTCAAGCAGCAAAGGGGTCTCAGACCACCCACCAGACCACCCAGCTTTTGAGCTCCGGACCATAGGCGAATTGTCCGGTGGCTCTACTGAGGGAGACTACCACGCGTCGGACAACTCGACATAGTCCGACGGTGTAGTCCACGGTTTGGTCTGGAGGCAGGGAGCTTACTTTTTTATTTTGGGCAGAAGCTGCAGTGAGCACCGGATCTCTTCCTTTAGTCCGACGGTGAGCGTCGGACCTCCGTCCGGAGCTCGGGTGCTCCCTGTGTGGTTTCAGGCAGGGTTGAGGGAAGCACCAGCTACAAGCGTCGGACCATCAGGTGCAGGCGTCGGACCAGTCCGACGGTCAGCTTCAGCAGCGTCGGACCAAGGCTCCGGACCTTGTGCTATGGTCTGGAGGTCCTAACAAAACTAGTCCGGAGCTCTCTGTTGGTTGTTATTTTCTCCGTTCGAGCTACGGTTTGTTTCTTCGTGTTCGTGGCTAGCTCCGCTGTGTTCCTATGACATCTCCTAGAACATCCACCCACTTGTGGGTCGTGAGTCTAGTTCGTGCTTTGGGTCGTGCTTGGGACAAGAGTCAAGATCTTCCGAAAGGAATTTTTATTTGGCTCCCATTCACCCCCTCTGGTCACCGTTTCCAGTCGTTCAATTGGTATCAGAGCCGGTTAAGGATCAATCCACCTTACACGGTTCTTGATCCGTGAAGGCGACATGGAGCGAGGTGTTGGCAAACCTCCGTTTTTCGATGGAACGAACTTCTCCTACTGGAAGGTGCGCATGTCCGCCTATCTACAAGGAGTTGATTCGAACACATGGGAGATTTGTGAGAATGAGGGCTATCGTCTTCTTGCGGCTCGTGTTGATCAACTTCAAACTTCTCAACACAACGCAAATAGTCGAGCACGGAGTATCCTCTTCTCATGTTTTGTTTACAATTAAATACCGTGTGGTAGGTATTTGTTTGATATGCTTAACATAAGCAAGATAGTTATCGGCTCTCGTAGATTTGGCAAAATCTATTGGATTCATTAAGTTATCGTGTTGCAGGTTTTAGATAATCTTTACATATTCGCAAACACACTTTTGCCCAATCTAGATTGATACGGTTCGGCTCTTATATAGATTTATCTATGTTACAATGAGTTATTGCTTTCATGTTGCTCTTATAAGTAGATCTTATATTTATAATATCCGAATTAGTTTGAATCTAGATTGTTACGTGTTGCGGGTTCATGCATGCTGTCCATGTTTAAGCTTTGATGATGCTGGGTATCGTGCGGCAGATGCAGGCTTTAGATTAGTTTAATCATGTTTGCTTACGTGTTTCCTTCATCATGGACCCCAATTCAGCTGATTGTCGAGCTTGGTTATGCTTTAATCTATATTCAACTATGATTCGTTTGTACGTCCATTTCCCATGCATGCGCGTTCGGCAATCGGAGGTTTACGTACTTTATCTCTGTTTTAGCCGAATGTTCCATAAAACCTGTTGGCAGATAGCTTTCATAGCTGTATGTCGTTGTAAGTGGCTTCAGGGCCGTACATATGGAACTGTCTGGTATTATCCGACACGTTCCAGTTTATAACTAATGACTTTCATCCCTTGTTAGTTTCAGGTCAAACTGACTGGCACGTTTTCAGTTCTCGAAGCACCCAGGCACCCGATTGAAGCCACGCTTTCCGGCTTGCTGTGTGTGAGACACAGTACGTCACTTTTTGTGTCAACACACTCTTTGGCACGCTCGGTGGGACCCACCATATTTTCAAGATGCCTGAAATCGACAATGGAGAGATTCTGAATGTAACCATGGAAGAATTGCCTGAGGAGATGAGGGCCGCGGTTCATAAGGCGTGTGATGAGTTTCAGGACAAGTGCTTGCTGTCTTTCTCAAGGAACTCGCTTCCGAGGACTCTCCTTCCGCATCAAACTGACTACACTGAGGAAGAGGATGCACGAAAAGTGGTTGAAGTGGTTCACAAGGCCATAAGCGACACTATAAGGAACCACCACACCGCTTTCCTGAATACCTTTCGCTCAATCATGGTTAATACATTCGGTTTGGCAGTTGACAAGTGCTTTGAGGAGTTTGCTGGTCCAATGCAGGGACCGATGATTTTCAATGTACCAAAGCGCCAGGAGAAAGCGGCTGAGGATGGTGGAGCATCTGGCATCAACCAAGGCAGATTGCTTCCTCATCAGCAACCAACCTACGGCCAGCTCACGTTCGGCACCACAGGGGAAATCCCACACTCCGCTTCCAAGGTGTCTCCAGTAGCAAACAGACTGCAGAAGAATATGTATGGGGGCGGATATCAAGAGTTTGCCGATTACAGCGCCATCAACGCTCTTCCGAACCCAGGATATGAAAACCCAGCAGGGCCGCCTTTTGAAGGGCATGCACATGGAGCTCCTAATGCCAATGTTGATCTCATCATGGACAGGATGGCAGACATGATGAAGAATCAATTTGGCTTGAAGCCAAAGAACCAGTCCTTTGCGTACAAGTCCCCTTATCCAGAGTGGTATAACCGAGTGGCTCTCCCTCCAAGGGTTAAGGCTCCCACAGATTTGACCAAGTTTTCCAGCCAAGATGACACCAGCACTATAGAACACATCAACTGATACCTGATGCAGCTAGGAGAAGCATCCACGGATGACACTTGGAGGATTCGGTATTTCCCTTTGTCTCTGACAGGACCAGCTTTCACATGGTTTGCATCTCTGCCGGCAAACTCCATCGACAGCTGGGTGGATTTAGAACAGAAATTCCATGCATACGTCTTCACAGGCACCAATGAGAAGAAGCTAGTCGATCTTATGGGCTTGAGACAGAGGGCTAATGAGACGCCTCAAGAGTACCTCCGCAGGTTCAAGGAAACCAAAAACCTCTGCTATTCTCTAAACTTACCAGATGACGAGTTGCTAGGGATGGCAGTGGCAGGCATGCAGCCAAACATCAGAGAGAAGCTGTTCGGCATGGACTTCGAGGACCTTGGTCAGTTGTCACAACGTTTGGCGATGATGAGTAACCAAGCAAAGGGTTCAGAAGAGACAACCATTTTCAGAAAGGTGATATGACTAATACAGTGTATTAGAGTTTCCTGGAAGAGGCAACGGAGTTCAAAGACGAGGATGAGGTCGCCGCAGCTGAACTGGTCTGGGCAAACGAACCAACTCAAGTCAATCAGCGATGGTTGAGGCAGCAGAAAGGTACTTACGACTTTGATGTATCCAAATCAGACAAGCTGTTTGAGTTATTGCTCAAGGAAGGACACATCAAGCTGCCTGAAGGACACCCTATGCTGCGTCCTGAAGGAGTAAAGGACAAGAGATTTTGCGGCTACCCACAACACCAATTCTCATGCCATCAATGATTGTCGAGTGTTCAGAATGAAGATCCAGAAAGCTATTTAGGAGGGACATTTGAAGTTTGACGGCAAGATGAAGATTCACGCTAACCCTTTTGCACAGAACACAATATCTTTCTCTATGAATATGATTGCCGCGGAAGACTCCAAGGGAAAGGGCGAGATGAAAGTGCTAACCTCAGATAGAGCGAAAAAGTCTGGTGCTATTGACCCTAATTGGCAGATTACACATGAGGAGCTTCGGCAATGAGGAAAGTTCCAGAGTAGCCGAACTGAAAGAGGGGAAGCTTCCAAACCCAGGGTCACAACGTGGATCCTGTTGAACAAATGGCAGCGGGAGCAAGAGCAGTATCAGAGGCGGATGCATTAGGAGGAGCAGAGGTTCATAGAGGAACGTCAAAGGCATGAGGAGGAAGTGTATCAGAGGGAACAAGAGAGCTTGAGAGAGCAGGAGCAGTCTCATTGGGGATGCTCGTTTTTCAAACATTGTTGGAATGAAGGCCTAAAGCTGCCTACTAGAGATAATTGCCCCGAATGCAGTGATCGGTATTCATGGTATAAGCAGTCTCGGGTCAAACCGCCGTCCAGTCCATGAGAGACTTAGAGCACATACTCCTGGGGACGATCGACATTTAAAAATAGGCGACTCAGAGGATCGGCAAGGTAAAAGGTTTGCCGATCAAGACTGGGTTCGTTCTGAGGAGCGAGAGCACCGAGAATATGCATGGCAGAATGGGCAATGGTGTCCACCAGGTCTGAAGAAGAGCCAGAAAAGGAGGGTGCAACGCCTGAGGAACAGAGAGCTAGCACAAGTGACTGCCGAACAAAAACCAACATGGCGTCCTAAGGGAAAATCCAATGGATACGACCGTTCGGCTGATACGTACATGGCCTTCTTCATTCCATCAGAATTTATAGCTCCTGAGGACCAAGATATCCAAGATGAAGTCTCTTTAGATGATGATGAGAATGAGTATCAGAACCTAATGACCCAGCTTGTCCTGACTCAACAAGCAGTGTTCGACAAACCGGCTAGACATCGACACTTGAAGGCGCTTTACGTGAAGGGATACATCAATGGCAAACCCCTGACCAAGATGCTGGATGATGGAGGAGATGCCATCAATATCATGCCGTATACTACCTTTAGGAAGCTCAGAATGACCAATGAGGAATTGTTGAAGACCGATTTGATACTCAAAGACTTTGCTGGCAACCCTTCCGACACTTAGAGGGCGGTACACGTCGAGTTGATGATTGGATCAAAGACTCTGATCACTACCTTCTTTGTCATGGACGACAAGGGGGCATATAGTCTGCTAGTAGGAAGAGATTGGATCCATGCTAACTGCTGCATACCTTCAACAATGCATCAGGCTCTCATTCAATGGGTTGGAGATGATGTGGAGATTTTTCAGGCCGATGATTCGGTAAGTGTTGCTGCCACAGAGCCTGTCTACTGGGAGTATGATGGCTTCGATTGTTTCTCTAGAAAGATTTGGGGAGAAGGTCCTGTGAATGTCTCCGGCAAGGGCCAACAGCCGATCCAAGCAATCGGCTCTAAGAGTAATTTTTAATGGGGAACACGATCGATAATAGCGAAGGGAAGCTGGGATGTGGCTTCATGTCAGCCGATAAGCTAGAGGAAATAAATGTTGGTGATAGTGTTAAACCGAGGCCGATGTTCATCAGTGCAAATTTAGACCAAGAGCATAGGTTGAAGCGGATAGACCTACTAAAAGAATTCAAAGATTGTTTCGCTTGGGATTATACAGAGATGCCAGGGCTGGATCGTTCTATCATTGAGCACAAATTGTCGATCAAGCCTAGATACCATCCTTTCAATCAACCTCCCTGGAAGATTTACAAAGAGGAGGTACTAGCCGATGTAAAGAAGGAAGTTGAAAGATTATTGGAGGCTAACTTCATTCGGCCATGTAGATATGCAGACTGGGTTTCAAACATAGTCCCGATTTACAAGAAAAAATGGAAAGATGAGGGTCTGCATTGATTTTAGAAATCTCAACAAAGCTACTCCTACGGACGGTTACCCAATGCTAGTTGCCGATCTGCTCGTCGACGCGTCGGCTGGTTATGAAGTCATCAGCTTTATGGATGGTAATGCTGGTTATAACCAAATCTTCATGCCGATAGAGGATATTTCAAAGACAGCCTTCAGATGCCCTGGTCAAATTGGTTTGTTTGAATGGATTGTCATGACTTTCGGTTTGAAAAATGCCGGTGCAACCTATCAAAGAGCTATGAACTACATCTTTCACGAGTTGATCGGCAAGATTGTGGAAATCTATATTCATGACGTGGTGGTCTGAAGAATCATGGCTCTGGTTGGTTTCGGTGATTAACGACAATTAGAGATTATTATGGCTAACGTGTGTTTTACAGAGGCCATGTGTAGCCTAGCCATGGTGATCAAGGAAAATGGGCTCTAAAGGTCATCACTTAGATCCCAAGATGGATATCGTTTCGGTTGTTAAGGAGACATGATGAAGACCCTAGAATGATAGGCTAAGTGCCATAAGGAGATGAAGGGCACTTAGAATTAGATAGGGCTTATCTTTTTACCTTTGACCGTACTATTAAGAGGGGTTGAGATTAGTAGCTTGACTTAGGAAAGCTTCATGTTTAGGTGTGGTGCACACTTGATTTCCTTAGCTCTAAGCAAGCCTATGGTGACCGTAAGATAGCCTAGAACATCTTCCATATTCATCGCGACGAAAAACGGAGTTGTCAAAATCATTTTCTGGGCGACGGACGCTCCTGGCAGGGGCGCCGGACGCTGTCCGACGCGTCGGACAAAGGCGCCGGACGCTGGGTGGTTGAGTCCACAGCGTCCGTCGGCCTTCCAGAGAGGTTGTTTTCTGGCTAAGTTTTTCAGGGTGCGTCGGACGCTGTCCGTCGGACGCTGCGAAGAGCGTCCGTCGGCCTTCCAGAGAGGGTGTTTTCAAACCCTAGCCAGTTTTCAGCGTCGGACGCTGTGGCTAAGCGTCCGTCGCCCAGTGACGTAGCGTCCGTCGCTGGGAAACACTGTGTCAGAACTAGCCGTTAGACAGAGGCGTCGGACCGTCCGTCGCCTAGGCGTCGGAGCGTCCGTCGCCTCAATTATGAACAGAAACTAGCCGTTGGGCATGCGACGGACCGTCCGTCGCCTAGTCGACGGAGCGTCCGTCGCCAACTTAAAATGCCAGCCCGAGGCAGTTTTCAGAGGGTCTATTTATAGCCCCTCCCACTTCTCTCCCACAGTGCTTTTTGCTCATTTGAGTTGCTGAGTTCGTTGAGAAGGTTGGAAAGAGAGCAAGAGCCCTAGAGAGAGAGAGTGATTCGTGAATCCATCCATCCTCTCTCTAGTTCATCCAAGAGTTCAAGTGTGCATCCTCTAGTTGTGAAGCTTGAGTGAGTCAAGCGAAGATCGAAGCTTGTTACTCTTGGTGATCGACATCACCTAGACGGTCCGGTGGTGTTCGGAGGAAGGTGATCGCCGGAAGATTGTCGGCGGCCCTTCTCCATCGACGTGTGTGATCGGTTGTGGGCGATTCACCGAGCCGTAGTGGCGAAGAATCAGCCCGTAGAGAGCACTCATCCCTTGCGCGGGATTGAGGGGGAGCTATACCTTGCGAGGTGCTCCAACGAGGACTAGGGGGGAGTGTTGACTCCTCGATACCTCGGCAAAACATCGCCGTGTCAAGCATCTCTTTTCTTAGCTCTTTATTCCCGCGTTACTTTCCGCACTTGTCTTTCAATTCATACTAGATTTGTGTAGGAAGTTTTCGCTTTCCTTTGCTTGGTTACCGTTTTCTAGCTAGGACACACAAGCGGTAGGCACTAGGGGGTTAATTGGTTCTTTATAGGTTTAATTCTTGTTTAGAAATTAAAAAGAGCCCAATTCACCCCCCCTCTTGGGCATCTTGATCCTTTCAATTGGTATCGGAGCAAGGTTGCTCTAAATTAGGCTTCACCGCCTAGAGCAAGATGTCCCATGGGGATGGACCACCTCCCATGTTCGATGGAGACGACTTTCCTTATTGGAAAGTTCGTATGGAGGCCTACCTAGAGGCCGTTGACGTGGGCGTGCTCAAAGCCGCCACAAAGGGAGGTACTCTCTTCGCGGAGGACCTCAACTTTGAAAAGCACAATGCCAAGGCAAAGAACATACTCTTTCGAGGCATTAGCAAGGATGTCTTCAACCGAGTGCGTAATGCCAAAGACGCATTTGAATTGTGGACCACTATTTGTGCACTTCACGAAGGCACAAAGAGTGAGCGTGAAGAACGCTATCACTTGGTTATGGCTAAGCTAAATTCTTTCTCTATGCATGCAAATGAAAATGCAAATGAAATGTACTCACGACTAAATATTATTGTAGAGGAATTGAATGGGCTCGGTCTCAACCAAATGGAACCGGCCGATGTGGTATGCAAGATTCTTTGTGTCTTGCCCATTGAGAAGTATGGCCACATCATCACGGTGCTTCACCAAGGAGATCTCTCCGCCGCTACACCAACACAAATTTTGGGCAAGATCAATGCCCATGAGATGTACATGAAGATTGGTGATAGTGGCTCATCTTCCTCCTCCAAGAAGAAAGAAAAAGAGAAGGAGGAAAAGAAGGACTTGGCTCTCAAGGCATCCTCGTCGGAGAAGCACAAGATGCAAGTCGTGTATGAGAGCACAAGCGATGATGATGATGATGATGATCTCGCTCTCATGGTGAAGAAAACAACCAAGATGTTGAAGAAGCTAAGCAATAATGGAGTCAAGTTTGACTCAAAGAAGAAGAAATTCTTCACAAGCTCTTCAAGAAAGCCCCTCTCCAAGATGGATTGCTACAATTGTGGCAAACTTGGACACTTGGCTCATGCATGTCCCGAAGAAAAGAAAGACAAGTACAAGAACAAGAAAACTAACAATAAGCTTAAGTACAACAAGGGAAACAAGGTTGAGTCAAGTGATGAGGAGAAGAAGGATGACAAGCCATTCAAGAAGAAAAAGAACTTCAACTTCCACAAGAAGAAGAAAAATGGCAAAGCCTACATTGTTGGTGATTGGCTCACCGACATTGAAGACTCAAGTGACTCATCCGGAGATGAAAGTGAAGAAGAAAAGGTGGCCGCCTTGGTGATTGGTTCATCTACTCCACCGCCACCACCTCCGTCATCTCCGGGCTCATCCTCTACACACCTATGCCTCATGGCTAAAGGTGACAAAAAGGTACAAAAGAGGATAGTGATGATGAGGCTAGCTCTAGTGATGATAGTGATGATGAATTTGAGGCACCTTCCTATGATGAGCTAATTGAAATTTGCAATAAATATACTAAGCTCATTAGGAAGTATAAAGGCAAAAGTGAATCACTAGAGAAAGCAAATTGAAACTTGCATGCTAAGCTTGATGACTTGACTAGTGCTAATGATGAATTGAAGCTTGAGAATAAATCTCTCTCATCTAGCACTAGGGAGCTCAAAGCCTCACTCAAGCAAGTAAATGAGAAACATGATAAGCTTGAGAGGTCAACACAAGAGCTCCATTCAAGGTACAACTTGCTAAAAGATGACTACAACCAAGTTAAAAATGAACATGGCACACTTGTGATAGCTAATGAATTGCTTTCAAATGATCTTGCTACACATGTTGCTATTAACCCGGTTGTTAAGTGTGATATAGCTACTTCTTGTGAGGACTTGCTTGATGAAGTTGCTAGTGAGCAAAATGCAAAGTGCAAGGGCAAGAAGGTAGTTGAGGCCGACAAGCATGATGACTATGTGAAGATGAGGCAAGAAAACTCCAAGCTCAAGGAAGAGCTAATCAACCTCAAGGCAAGCAAGCCACTCACTATCAAGTCGGCCAAACAAGATGACAAGGAGGCAATGACCTTGATCAAGTCTCTCAAAGAGGAAAATGCAAAGCTCAAGGTTGAGAAGATCAAGCTTACAAGTGGATTGGAGAAGTTCACCAAGGGCCACAACCTTCAAAGTGAGCTCTTGATGAACACTATCATGAAGACCGACAAGACCGGCATTGGGTTCAAGGAGAACCAAATCATGAAGGCCAAGGTCAAGATAGAAGCCAAGAACTATTACAAGAACAAGGCTATGAGAAGCAACTATGACACACCAAAGTCCAAACCCAAGAAGTGCTTTGGATGTGATCAAGAGGGTCATCTTCAATCCCAATGCAAGACTCCACCTCCCAAGACCTTGCCCAAGCACATAAGGCCTTTCACTCATGATGCACACTTCATCATTAACAAGGACTCCAAGGGTAGACCTCAAGTTGTTTTTCTCGGTCCAAAGATGAAGCACAAGCCCAAAGTGCTATGGGTTGCTAAGGAGTTGGTGGACAAGGCTATGGGACCTCGCCAAGTGTGGGTTCCCAAACAACAAGCTTAACGCCAAGTTGCTTGTGTGTAGGTGAACTACAAGACCGGTGGAAGTCATTGGGTGATTGATAGTGGATGCACTCAACATATGACCGGTGACTCCCGGATGTTCACCACACTTGAGGAAGATTGTAAAGGGCAAGACAAGATTACCTTTGGGGACAATTCAAAAGGCAAAGTGCAAGGTCTAGGCAAAGTGGCAATCTCAAATGATCAATCTATATCAAATGTCTTGCTAGTACAATCATTGAGCTTCAACTTGCTATCCGTGGGACAACTATGTGATCTTGGTTTCCAATGTCTCTTCACTCCAAATGAGGTAGTTGTGTCCAAGATTGAAGATTCATCATTGATATTCAAAGGGTTTTGACACAACAATCTCTACCTAGTGGACTTCACCTCAAATGAAGCTAGTTTGCAAACATGTCTTTTCTCCAAGAGTTCTTTGGGTTGGCTATGGCATAGAAGATTAGCACATGTGGGAATGTCAACTTTGAAGAAGCTTGTCAAGAAGGAATTGGTTAGAGGTGTGAAGGATGTGGTGTTTGAGAAAGATAAACTTTGTAGTGCGTGTCAAGCCGGCAAGCAAGTAGCAAACACTCATCCAACCAAAGCTTTCATGTCAACCTCAAGAGTTCTAGAGCTACTCCACATGGATCTTTTTGGACCTACTACCTATGCTAGCCTTGGCGGCAATCTCTTTTGCTTGGTGGTAGTTGATGACTACTCTAGATACACTTGGGTGTTCTTTCTTCAAGACAAGGGAGAAACTCAATCAATATTCAAGAAGTTTGCAACTAGAGCCCAAAATGAATTTGATGTGAAGATCAAGAAGATAAGAAGTGACAATGGGACCGAGTTTGTAAACACCAAGATTGAAGACTATTGTGATGAAGTTGGAATCAAGCATGAAGTATCCGCCACATATACTCCTCAACAAAATGGTGTAGTAGAGAGGAAGAACCGGACACTCATCACACTTGCAAGATCAATGCTTGATGAATACAACACCCCCGAGAAGTTTTGGGCCGAAGCAATCAACACCGCATGCTATGCGGCCAACCGGCTATTTGTCCAAAGGCTTCTCAAGAAGACCCCCTATGATCTTGTGAATGGAAAGAAACCGGATATATCCTTTTTCCGAGTGTTTGGTTGCAAAGTGTACATCTACAAGAAGCGCCAACACTTGGGCAAGTTCCAAAGAAGATGTGACATTGGTTTCTTAGTTGGGTATTCACTTAAATCCAAGGCATACCGTGTATTTAACAAAGCCACCGGCTTAGTTGAAGAAACGTATGACTTAGAGTTTGATGAAACTAATGGCTCTCAAGAAGAGCATGAAAATCTTGATGATGTAGGTGATGAACCCTTGAGGGAGGCCATGAAGAATATGCCAATTGGTGCTATCAACCCACAAGAGGTGGAAGAAGTTGAAGATGAAGCGAATCAAGATCCTTCTCCACCTCACACGCCTCAAGTTGATGAGGAAGATCAAGTGAGGGAAGCTCAAGAAGACACTCACATCCCTCAAGATCAAGCCGAGGCCGAAGCAAGCAATGTTGAAGCACCGCAACCTCCTCTCCAAGTGATCAATAGAAGATCTACACCTATGCTTCAAGCTCATCCTCAAGATCTCATCATAGGGAGTCCATCAAGGGGGGTAACAACACGATCTAAACTTGCTTCTTATGTTGAACATCACTCCTTTGTCTCCTTTGTTGAGCCCTAGTGTGGAGGATGCACTTGCGGATCCGGATTGGGTGAACGCCATGCATGAAGAGTTGAACAACTTCACCCGGAACGAAGTGTGGACACTAGTAGAAAAGCCCAAAGGAGCAAGAACCATTGGCACCAAGTGGGTGTTTAGAAACAAGCAAGATGATCAAGGCGTGGTTGTGAGAAACAAGGCAAGATTGGTGGCAAAGGGGTTCTCCCAAGTTGAAGGCTTGGATTTTGGGGAGACCTTTGCACCGGTTGCAAGACTAGAAGCCATTCGTATCCTTTTGGCATATGCTTCACACCATAAAATGAAACTCTTTCAAATGGATGTGAAGAGTGCCTTTCTTAATGGTTTCATTAATGAACTTGTTTTTGTCTCACAACCTCCCGGGTTTGAAGATCCAAATTGTCCTAATCATGTGTATAGGTTGTCCAAGGCACTCTATGGATTGAAGCAAGCTCCAAGAGCTTGGTATGAGAGACTAAGGGACTTCCTACTCAAGAAGGGCTTCAAGATCGGGAAAGTGGACACCACACTCTTCACCAAGGTGCTAGATGGAGAGATCTTTGTTTGCCAAGTATATGTCGATGACATTATATTTGGGTCAACAAACCAAGGTCATAGCAAGGAATTTGGTGCATTGATGTCCAAGGAGTTCGAGATGTCAATGATTGACGAGCTAACCTTCTTCCTAGGCTTCCAAGTGAAGCAATTGAGGGAGGGCACCTTCATATCTCAAGAGAAGTACACTTATGATGTGCTCAAAAAATTCAAGATGGAGGATTGCAAGCCAATTAAGACCCCAATGCCTACAAATGGGCATCTCGATCTCGATGAGGGAGGTAAACCGGTCGACCAAACTCTATATCGTTCTATGATCGGTAGCTTACTTTACCTCACCGCTTCTAGGCCTGACATCATGTTTAGTGTGTGTATGTGTGCTAGATTTCAAACAAACCCTAAGGAGTCGCACCTTTGTGCGGTTAAAAGAATCCTTAGGTACTTAAGGCACACCCCTAGCATGGGTCTTTGGTATCCCAAAGGAGCTCCTTTCCAACTAGTTGGATATTCCAATTCGGATTACACCGGGTGTAAGGTTGATAGGAAGAGTACCTCCGGCGGGTGCCACATGCTAGGAAGATCACTTGTTTCTTGGTCCTCCAAGAAGCAAAATAGTGTGGCATTGTCAACCGCCGAAGCGGAATACATTGCCATGGGAGCAAGTTGTGCACAAATCTTATATATGACCCAAACACTCTTTGATTACGGCGTGTTTTTAAAAGAAGTTCCACTTTTGTGTGATAATGAAAGCGCCGTAAAGCTTGCAAACAACCCGGTTCAACACTCTCGCACCAAGCACATAGATATTCGCCATCACTTTCTTAGAGATCATGTGGCTAGGAAAGATATAACACTAGTTGGAGTTAAGAGCGAAGAGCAATTGGCGGACATCTTCACTAAACCACTCGATGAAACAACCTTTTGCAGGTCGAGAAGCGAGTTAAATGTGCTTGATCTCTCTAATTTCACTAAAAGATGATCTTGTGTGAACCTTGAATTCATATGTAATATAACATGTTTAATTTGGTAATGCACATAGGCTTGGCTAACGCGGTTTAGATAACCGCCTCAAAGCGTGTGACAAAGCTTAACCGCGGTTTAAACTTGCAAGCAACCTAGATTCACTTTTCGTTTTGCATAAGCATTTGCATGTGTGTTGTTTGCCCTTTTTCTTTTCGGTTAAGTTTCTTGAGCATCCTCTATGATTGTCTACTTAGGGGGAGCATTCCAAGCTCAAGTTCCTCTTTTCCCCCTCTTGTGGTCATATGATGAATCCTTGGCGCCTCCTTTTGAATATTTTGAGCTAAAAACTAAATTTAAGCCTATGGCAAAATAATTGAAAATGAGTGTTTGAGAGATGGTTCTCATATCAAGTCCAATCAAGTGTTATTTGGATCTTATTGGGATTGGAAATTGGTTGGGAGAAAGACGCAAAAAGAAAATTTGAAAAATTCCACTTTTTATGCGTCGGACGCTGCCGACGGACGCTCGGTGTCAATTGCCTCAGCGTCCGTCGCGATCGTCCAGAGATTAACCTTGCCCGCAAAAAAGGGCGACGGACGCTCTCCCAAGCGTCCGTCGCGGAGCGTCCGTCGCGGACAATGCGGCTGGGCATTCCAAATCGGCTCTGGAAGCCCGACGGACGATGCCGTCGGACTCTCCCCGAGCGTCCGTCGCATGCCGACGGAGCGTCCGTCGCCTATGCGTCGGACCGTCCGTCGCGAACTAATCGGCGAAATTTTTTTTAAAACCCCCGATTTTTCCTCTGTTCTGCTCGTTCGTTTCAGTCCGCCGCTGCGTTGTTCCCAAACCCTAGCACCGTCCGTCCGCCGCCGTTGAGCTCCGGGGCTCTCCCTCGCCGGCGAGCTCCTCCGTCCTTCCAGCGCCGCCACCAGTCCCGCGCCGCCATCTCTGCCACCTGCTCCACCGCCCTCTCCTCCTGCTCCACCCCGCACCTCTGCCACCCCTGCCGCCTTGCCCAGTGCCAGAGCTCCTCTCCACCGTCTTCCCTCTTCGATTCCCTGCAAGATTCGAGGTGTGGAGGCCTCGGTGTGCCGGGCAAGACCTCTTCCGAGGCTCTGTTGGTCGGTTGATCACCTTTGGGTGATTAGTGCGGATTGGAGTTGCGAGTTGCAGTTGATAGGTCGGGGATTCTCTTCTCTTCTCCCTTCTTGGTCAGAGGCTCGAGGTATGACAGTGGATATCACGATTCTATTCTTTCCTATTTTCATGCTTCTATAGATTCGTACCTCTAGTTATATGCTTATGATATATATCTCTCTGTCTATCTCTGACGAGCAGGGTCAGTTTGTCAGTTGATCAGAGACTCAGACAGTGGGCAGTGACAGATAACTCGGGGCAAAGCCCGCGAGTACGGATCGAGGCAAAGCCTCGCGAGGACAGTCCAGGGCCGGCGTGCCACTCTTTGATCTGCTTGGTTCCAGAGGATCAGGGACAGTGTCTGATTGGCAGTGGAGCTGTGCTTTGGTTGTTGAGTCTTCCTGTCAGTGGTTTGGTTGCTAGAGTTTGGAAAGATGGCCAGGATGAAGAATGCAGGTCCCGTCCCCGGTAGTGGTGGTGACCCTCCACCTCCACCGCATCCAGCCACTGACCGCGGGAAGGGCAAACAGAAGGTTATCTCGAGGAAGCGCAAGAGGCCGGCCATGGATCCGGATTCAGTAGCCGCTCTTGTAGTAGCAGAGGCAGCCGAGAGAGCTGAGCGAGGAGGACGTCACGCCGGCTTGAGGCTCTCACCTCGCCGTGGAGCGCGTAGTGACTCCCCTCCACCTCCAGTGTCAGAGCCCGTCGAGGCTACAGAGGCACCAGCTACAGAGCCAGTCCCAGCGACTGAGCCGACAGAGGCCGCGGGCCACTCTACCATTGGAGAGCTGATGAGCCGTCGTGTTACTCGTTCCTGAGGCTCAGGTGCACCACCCAGCCCTCCAGGACCCCGGCTCCCAGACCCCGTGAGGCACTAGGTCAGGACACTTACAGCGAAGCAAGTTCAGATGCTTCGGTTCGTCGACTTCCAGTCCTGGTTTCCACCTCAGAGGGACCCCCGTGCTGGACCAGACTTCTATACCACAGTGCACGAGGACTTCTACCGAGCGTATGTTGACACCGATGCTCCCCTCAGGGCCCACAGGGTGTGCCCAGCTACTCAGATTGAGGGGATCGGCGGTCCAGAGATCCTGCAGCATCTCCAGTACATCCAGGGATTGACAGATCTGATGGGTCGCTCAGGGGCATATCAGAAGGAGTGGGTCTATCAGTTCTACGCCTCTCTGTGGATCTCACCTGATCACGAGTTCCTTCACTTCGCATATAAGGGCCGTGACTTCAGGGTTACAGCTGCCAGGTTCCGAGAGCTCTTTCACCTTGGATCTTCACCTACCAGGATCCACAGTCTCTGCTATGGGGATCAGGAGGCTCCTCGCAGACCTCACGATGGCATAGTACCATCCACAGACTTTGTCAGTCCGTGTTTTCAGCAGCCGTTCACTGAGGGTTCGAGCCGGACGCCACGTGACCTCACTCCTTTGGCTCGGATCCTCCACGAGGTTCTCAGACGGACCATTCTACCCAGGATTGGAGCTAGGGATACTATCACTCGACTTCAGCTTTGGCTCCTAGCTCACATTGTCCGGAAAGAGCAGTTCGATCTATGGGATCTGATAGTGAGCGAGCTCGAGGACATCATAGCTGCTGGATTCAGAGGCCATTGGCAGCTACAGTTCGCACATTGGATCTCTTACTTGGTAGTTGCCAAGACTGGGTCAGGGGTTATGAGAGTCACCCTCACAAGGTCAGCTACAGAGTTCCCTGTCTATTCGATGAGCCAGCTTGTGGCTCATGGGCAGCTGCCTCGCCCCAGCAGAGCTTACAGACCAGGCACGAGACAGGCCGGAGTGCCACCACAGTCAGCCGAGGTCGCCGATGCCACAGTTGAGCATATAGCTCAGGCAGAGCTAGCTGGTTTGGCCGCCGAGATCGATACAGCTGCAGAGGCAGTGTTTAGAGAGGATCTCGACTCTGACAGCACGGACGAGGACTACCAGCCCGTGCACGAGTATACACCTATGACACATGACCACGAGGCTGGTGGGTCAGGCACAGCTGCAGCAGCTCTAGCTCCAGGCTCCAGCTCCTCAGAGGCTACCTTGCTTTCTATACTCTCAAGGATGCAGGAGGAGCAATCTCGTCAGGCAGAGGAGCAGAGATGACAGGCTGCAGACCTACGGAGGCTCACCGAGCAGCAGCTGGCCGCTCAGGCACAGACACAGGCTAGGCAGGATGAGTTCCAGCGCCAGTTCCTAGCCTACCAGCTCCAGCAGGCAGAGATCCAGAAGACTCAGACTCTTCTACTTGAGCGTCTTCTGGCCTCTAGCTCCGGGCAGACCTCGACACCACACTTTCAGTTGCCCGCAGTCTCTCAGCAGCAGCAGTTCACCTCTCCGCCACCGCAGACTCCAGTAGTAGTGGTGCCCACTCCAGCGTTACCGTCCAGAGGACAGCAGAGTCAGGCACCAGCTACACCTCCCTTCCAGCCAGCAGCTTCTCCAGAGTACCAGACTCCGAGGACCCAGGTGTCCTCTTGGATAGGTTCACCCGGAGAGTTCCAAACGGGATTCACTCCTACCCGGGGAACTACTCTAGCAGAGGCCTCGCGAGATCTGTCTGCTTCGTACCTGGAGATCACGGGAGAAGACTCCCCAGGAGCACCTCAGCAGGTCACACCAGCTCCAGAGACCGCAGTGGATCTTCCGGCGACAGGCACTCACCAGTCCTCAGTTGCGTCGTCGGAGATCGCACCTGAGCAGTCGGCACACACAGTCACCACACCTCCAGCTGCCGTTCAGACGGATGCCATATCATTAGCAGATGAGGTTACAGTGGCAGTGTCCTCTCCTGGTCAGACTCAGCCTGCAGAGGTTGCAGCGGCAGTGTCCCTAGTGGCACTAGCAGTGACCACGTCCCCCTCGCCTCGAGTCTTCACTCGTCGGGCCCCCAGGCCCGCTACCACTGAGGCAGGACCGTCCGAGGCACCAGCAGAGTCTCCACGACAGTCAGTTGCGACCGCAGCTCCAGAGGTGCCAGTGACAGCTTCAGAGGCCACCCCAGTTGCACCTACACCAGCAGAGACCGTGTCAGATGAGTCAGACGAGTCCGACCTTCAGGACTTCATTATGCTGGATCGCCGAGCTGCCGCTACTTCGCCGTCTTCTCCAGCCCCAGACTCGTAGTTTTTGGTGCTAGACGCCAAAGGGGGAGAGAAAGGGTTGAGTATAGAGATAGGAGGAGGGATTTGGATCTTTGATCTTTGTACTCTTTCATCATTTCTTCTTCTATGCGTCTATATGTGTGATGTGATGATGGTTGATGTATATGTGTGATGTGATGATGGTTGATGTATATATGTGTATATATGGTTGCATGTGACAAACTCTTGTGTTTCTCTAATATATCTTGTGAGTTGTTTCATGTTCATGATATATCTCTTTGCCTAACGATATTTGAGCTTCCGCGTTTTACTCCGATACATCCTTTGAGAATATCATCAGGTACCGCTTCTTCATTCATATCCATAAGTACCATGTTTTGTGATTTGGCTTGGGTGAGCAAGTGCACTTCTTTACCTTCTTACTAACCTTTGCTCAACCATTCCAAGTCACCCTCGATTCTTAACCAAAACTCTTATCCATACTCGAGGTTCTATTGTCGTCAATCACCAAAAAGGGGGAGATTGAAGAATCATGGCTCTGGTTGGTTTCGGTGATTAACGACAATTAGAGATTATTATGGCTAACGTGTGTTTTACAGAGGCTATGTGTAGCCTAGCCATGGTGATCAAGGAAAATGGGCTCTAAAGGTCATCACTTAGATCCCAAGATGGATATCGTTTCGGTTGTTAAGGAGACATGATGAAGACCCTAGAATGATAGGCTAAGTGCCATAAGGAGATGAAGGGCACTTAGAATTAGATAGGGCTTATCTTTTTACCTTTGACCGTACTATTAAGAGGGGTTGAGATTAGTAGCTTGACTTAGGAAAGCTTCATGTTTAGGTGTGGTGCACACTTGATTTCCTTAGCTCTAAGCAAGCCTATGGTGACCGTAAGATAGCCTAGAACATCTTCCATATTCATCGCAACGAAAAACGGAGTTGTCAAAATCATTTTCTGGGCGACGGACGCTCCTGGCAGGGGCGCCGGACGCTGTCCGACGCGTCGGACAAAGGCGCCGGACGCTGGGTGGTTGAGTCCACAGCGTCCGTCGGCCTTCCAGAGAGGTTGTTTTCTGGCTAAGTTTTTCAGGGTGCGTCGGACGCTGTCCGTCGGACGCTGCGAAGAGCGTCCGTCGGCCTTCCAGAGAGGGTGTTTTCAAACCCTAGCCAGTTTTCAGCGTCGGACGCTGTGGCTAAGCGTCCGTCGCCCAGTGACGTAGCGTCCGTCGTTGGGAACACTGTGTCAGAACTAGCCGTTAGACAGAGGCGTCGGACCGTCCGTCGCCTAGGCGTCGGAGCGTCCGTCGCCTCAATTATGAACAGAAACTAGCCGTTGGGCATGCGACGGACCGTCCGTCGCCTAGTCGACGGAGCGTCCGTCGCCAACTTAAAATGCCAGCCCGAGGCAGTTTTCAGAGGGTCTATTTATAGCCCCTCCCACTTCTCTCCCACAGTGCTTTTTGCTCATTTGAGTTGCTGAGTTCGTTGAGAAGGTTGGAAAGAGAGCAAGAGCCCTAGAGAGAGAGAGTGATTCGTGAATCCATCCATCCTCTCTCTAGTTCATCCAAGAGTTCAAGTGTGCATCCTCTAGTTGTGAAGCTTGAGTGAGTCAAGCGAAGATCGAAGCTTGTTACTCTTGGTGATCGACATCACCTAGACGGTCCGGTGGTGTTCGGAGGAAGGTGATCGCCGGAAGATTGTCGCCGGCCCTTCTCCATCGACGTGTGTGATCGGTTGTGGGCGATTCACCGAGCCGGAGTGGCGAAGAATCAGCCCGTAGAGAGCACTCATCCCTTGCGCGGGATTGAGGGGGAGCTATACCTTGCGAGGTGCTCCAACGAGGACTAGGGGGGAGTGATGACTCCTCGATACCTCGGCAAAACATCGCCGTGTCAAGCATCTCTTTTCTTAGCTCTTTATTCCCGCGTTACTTTCCGCACTTGTCTTTCAATTCATACTAGATTTGTGTAGGAAGTTTTCGCTTTCCTTTGCTTGGTTACCGTTTTCTAGCTAGGACACACAAGCGGTAGGCACTAGGGGGTTAATTGGTTCTTTATAGGTTTAATTCTTGTTTAGAAATTAAAAAGAGCCCAATTCACCCCCCCCTCTTGGGCATCTTGATCCTTTCATGGTCAAATATAGAAACCATGAAGGGCATTTGGCCAGTTTGAGGAAGACCTTGGAATGCACTAGGAAGCATGGCTTGAGGATGAACCCGAATAAGTGTGCCTTTGGAGTCTCGGCTGGTGAGTTTTTAGGTTTTCTAGTCCATAAAGGAGGGATCCAAGTTGGCAAGAAAAGCATGGAAGCAATGGACAAGGTGGTACCTCCAACCAATCTCATAGAGTTGCAATCGTTTCTGGGCAACATTAATTTTGTGAGACGATTCATATCTAACTTGCTAGAGAGAGTGTTGCCCTTCTCTCCACTATTGAAGCTTAAAAAAGATCAAGAGTTTGTGTGGGGTGACGTACAACAAAAGGCTTTTGATGAGATCAAAGAGTACATGAAGGCGCCACCCGTATTGGTACCTCCGGAGCTTGATAAGCCTTTTAAGTTATACGTGGCGGTCGACAACCTGACGATAGGGTCGGCCCTCATGCAAGAATTTGAAGGGAAAGAAAGAGTGATAGCTTACCTTAGCCGAAAGCTACTGGATCTAGAGACAAGGTATTCCGCTATAGAAAAGCTTTGTTTGTGTGTGTTTTACTCATGTACTAAGCTTTGGCCTTATTTGTTAAATGTTGAATGTGTATTGGTTTCTGAGTTTGATGTGATAAAACACATGTTATTGATGCCAATTTTAAATGGAAGAATTGGCAAATGAATTTTAGCTTTGTCAGAATTTGATTGAAGTTACGAATCGACAAAAGTAGTGGAAGGTCAGGTTATTGTTGATTTTGTTACCGAACACCGTGATCCCTCTGCTAAGATGGTGACCATTGCGCAATGGACTTTGTTTTTTGATGGTTCATCTTGTAGCAAAGGTGGTGGAGCCGGTGTTCTCTTGATTTCTCCT
The DNA here is from genome assembly GCA_022036555.1 of Microstegium vimineum. Lineage (NCBI taxonomy): Eukaryota > Viridiplantae > Streptophyta > Magnoliopsida > Poales > Poaceae > Microstegium > Microstegium vimineum. Next base: position 19,998,941 of record CM039124.1, on the reverse strand, counting down.
AGAGGTTTGACCTTTGAGTATGCCATCCTTATTGGATTCTTGGTTACTAATAATCAAGCAGAATATGAGGCTTTGCTTAGAGGGCTCCGACTGCTTGTCGAAATAAAGGCTGTTGCTGTTGAGGTTTTCGGGGATTCTGAGCTGGTAATTAACCAACTGATCGGCCAATATGAATGCAAGAGTGATATGTTAAAGGGATATTATGAAGAGTGCCGAGAGCTTCTAAAGAGTTTCTAGGTAGCCACCTTGCATCATATCCCTAGGGGGCAGAATGAAGAAGCAAACAGGCTGGCTCAAAGTGCTTCGAGATACCGAGAGGATCAAGAAATTCATGATTTGGATGAAGATCGGGTAATTGATGACTGGAGAAACGAAATTGCCGATTATTTAAAAAATCCATCACAGAGAGTTTCCCGAAAACTCTGATATAAGGCTATCAAGTTCGTGCTCCTTGATGACCAATTGTACTACAAGTCCATGGATGGAGTGCTCCTCAAATGTTTGAATCAAGAGCAGTCCAGAAAGCTGATGTATGAAGTGCATGAAGGAGTGTGTGGTGCACATCAGTCGGCTTACCGGATGAAATGGATAATAGGGAGAACTGGTTATTTTTGGCCAACCATGCTTGAGGATTGTTTTGAATATTACAAAGGATGTCAAGACTGTCAGAGATTTGGTAATATTCAGAGAGCCCCAGCATCGGCCTTAAACCCAATTGCCAAGCCTTGGCCGTTCCGAGGATGGGGCATAGACTTGATTGGTCAAATTCATCCTCCTTCTAGCAAAGGACATAAGTTTGTGCTGTTGGCCATAGATTATTTCACAAAGTGGCTTGAAGCTATTCCACTGAAGAAGGTTACATCAGAAAACATGGTCAATTTTGTTAAAGAGTATATAATTCACAGATTCGGGATTCCTCAGACCATAACAACAGATCAAGGGACTCAGTTTACTTCATTCGAGTTTTGTGATTTTGCCGAGGAGATGGGAATAAAATTGTACAATTCTTCTCCTTATTATGCGCAAGCCAATGGCCAGGCTGAAGCATCAAATAAGATCATGATCAAAATTATTCAGAAGAAAATTGATGAAAAGCCGAAGAAGTGGCATTCGGTTCTTAATGAGGCTTTGTGGGCTTACCGAATGGCTTGCCATGGATCTACTCAAGCGTCTCCCTATGAGTTGGTTTATGGGCATCATGTTGTGCTACCATGGGAATTGCAATCAGGATCAAAACGGGTTACATTGTAGAACGATTTGAGGAAAGAAGATTACAAGAATCTGATGATGGACGAACTGGAAGATTTGCATTTAGTTTGTCTCAAAGCATTGGAAAATATTGAGAAAAATAAAGCACGTGTTGCCAGGTATTATAACAAGAGGGTTAAGGAGAAACAATTCATAGAAGGAGATTTGGTTTGGAAAACTGTATTGCCGATCGGGACAAAGGACAGAGCGTTCGGCAAATGGTCTCCAAATTGGGAAGGACCTTTTCGAGTGGTAAGGTGCGCGCCTGACAATGCGTATATCTTGAAAACTCTATGGGGAGAGGAATTTGCTAGAGCTATCAATGGAAGGTTTCTTAAGAGATTTCATCCCAGTGTTGAGGTTGGTGCATAAATGGACTTAAAGAAACTTATGCACAGATAGCCGATACAGAGATATCGCCTTTAGCCAAAAAAATAACGTGAAAAAATCAGAGGATAGCCGATATGGAATGTGTCGCCTTTAGAGCAAAATATAAAAACATCACACAAGCATTTTGCAGATTGGTTGTTCTTAGAAAAACTTTAGAAAAGGGGAAAACCAGTAGAGATTCTGAATATTTCACAGAAGAGGTTCTTTGCATAAGGTTCCTAAATACAAACTACTCAAACAGCCTGTTGAGAACCGATTGGGCGTCTGTGGCCTAGCTGAGGGCGGTGGCGTGATCTTTGTAACTCTCCAGAAGATCCTCGATGTTCTCGACGTCCTCTGGAGGCACATGGCCACGAAAACCAGTCGGCTGGAAGGAGAGGTCTTCACCACGTTGGGTGGTCATGGCCGCCAACCCTAGAGCCACGTCTTGGTGCACGCCATGAATGGCGACTTGGTCAAGGCGCGCCTCGGCAGTCTCTCCTTGGGCGTTGACTTTGTCGGTGATCCTTTTCGCCGCGGCCTTCAGGCACTCGTTCTCTGCAGAAAGCGCTGAACGAAGATGCAAATCGGATGAGCAGACATGATTAAAAGAGAAGGTAAAACAGGATTGCTTTCGGCTAACCCGTGTTGGCGTCGCAGAGCTGCTTCCGCTGGTCCTCCCATTCGAGTTGATCGACACCATATTGCGTGGAGATCTTCTCCAGTTCTCCTCGGGTTTCGTCCCTCTCACGCCTGAAGTTGGCCGCTTCCGCATGGGTGTAGGGGACATCCGCATCCGACCCCAAACCTAAGTCCCAGGGCTGAAAGTGGTAAGAGTCTGAAGACCCAGAGGAAACCGACAATGGGCTCCCCGTCTGATCTGCTGCCGCCGTGGGGAAAGGAATGTTGTGGCTAGTGGAGATGAAACTGATCCTGATGAAGAATAGAAATCAGAGCTAGAAGAGAGAGCAAAGATGCAAGGGGCAAGAAACTGATTCTTACCCACACTGCCGATTGCGCCATGTTCGGCTCCCTTCGGGTGCTTCTTCGGCAGGACGCTTGCCACGGTTGTCGCCTCCCGCCATTGTTACTATGTGAGTTAGGGTTTTCCTCTGGATTGGTTTCAATGGAAGGAGTTAAGACGAAGGCGAGAGTGTTTGACTGGAACCGTTGATAGGGGCAGAAGAAGGGAGGTTTATTTACAGGCCGAGTAAGAATCCCAAATGGCAGACTATGGTTTTTCCCTCCCAAGTGGGCCGTTACAGGAATGGGCTAGGCTTGGGTATATCAAAGGTCGCTCGGCTATATCTGAAAGCTGGGGATGAGTCGGGTATATCGAAAGTCGCTCAACTATATCCTAAAACGACAACGATCGGCTATCTGAAAGCTGGGGATGAATCGACTATACTGTGATCGGGAAGAATAATAGAGCCGATTATACCATCGTGCAAGCAGGGATATATAAGAGACAAGACAGTGATGACAATCAATTGTTTAGAAACAAAATGTGATGCACTTAATCTATTACAAGCTATGTCTCTACCGATGCAGAAGCTGGTTTATGGCATCCAGGGCCTTGGTCTTGATTCGGCTAACGTCATCCAATACATTTTGGTCATCATTTTCGGAACTTTGGATGCTTGATAACTTTTCCTTGAGTTGTTGATTTTCTTTCAGAATGATTGACATCTTTGATGAAGTTACTTCTATAGATTTCGGCAGAGCTGTCACCGTGGCTTCATGAGATTGAATTTTAGCATTCAGTTCAGATAATTGAGCTTCTAATCTGATTCTCTCATCCTTCATGACTTTCAGCTAAGATTCTAGAGTCACCAGTGAATCTTTAGTAGCCTGAAGATTGGAATATACAACTTTAGCTTCTTGTTTCTTCTGAGACTTGCTGTCCTACAGAGTAGTCCTAGAGGCTATATTCTTGTTTGCTCTCTTCATCATACTAAAATAGTCATCAAGCCTGGCTGTAGACTCCAAAGAGGCCCTGAGGGCAGATGGGAGATCTTGATTAATCAGCTCGAGGATATCCTTTATCTGATCTGAATCTTGGACTAAGATGTTGATGTCCTTATTCAGCAGGTGAGCTATGTCCTACAGCCGGACCTGATTTTCCTCTGATAAAGCCTGCTGGGAGGTAGCTTCTTCCCCTTTTTCACTGATGAAATCTTCAAGAGTGAAGGAAAAGCTGGTGGTCAGTTTGGTAGTATTCTTGAGAAAGGAAGGAGTGTTTGCCGATTGGGTAGAAATTGCTGAAAGGGATGGTTTAAGGTAATATATTACCTGCTTGGTTGGTTGAGCCTCAGGATGTGGTGTGCCTTGGCCTGGTTGACTTGACTGGGTACCCTAAGGGGGTGAATCTGGAGCCTGACCAGAAGAGTGTTCTCCTGCTAAATTGTATAAAATTTTATCTGTTTCCAACAATACAGATTCATGAGCAAGGATTGGATGATATATAAAAGAGGAAGCTGATTAGCCGAATAATATCGGCACTTTCTTGAGCATCAGTGTTTTTGGCTTCATCAGTTTCAGTGTCCTCAGTTTCATGAACTTCTGCCGATGGTTGGGTTTCTGCATCTTCAGTAAGAGGAGTGTCTACTATCGGTGAAGCGTTGCTTGATCTGGGGATATTAACGTGTGGCTGCAATGAAGATGATTAATATAAGAACAAGCAGTTTTTATTCCAAAGTGAAGTTTATTACTGAATAAAACTCATACCCTGGCAGATCTCTGAACTTTCTTGGACCTCACCTTTCTGGTCACATGAATGTCCTCAAGTATTTTCCTCTTGCCTTTCTCTTCTAAAGGGGCAGTAGCTAACACTACAGGAGTCTTCATGAATATTTTTAGAGTGGGAGCATTGTAGCCCAATGCAGTTTTAGGCCCAACTTTATAATACTCCACTGCTTTATTAGGAGGAGTAGGCTCAAAATCCTGTACATGGCCAGATTTCAGAATGGGAAATGAATGTAGAAACAAGAAATGACTAGTGCAATAAGATTACCTCACTCTCAGGAGCAAATTGAGGATATAAGTCTTGGCATAAGGGGTGAACTGGTATGTTGAAAATGTGGTTGTGTCACTCCTGCCACCAAGCAGAGAAAAGGGGATGAGCATCGTCCACTAGTCCAAATGGGGAAGGTTCATATGTTGGCAAATCCTTTCCAAACTCAAAGACTTTTCTGGTTTCTGTTTCATTGGTGATCAACTCCCTGTATCTTATGATTGATTAAAGAAAGGTCTTGGGGGCAGCTGTCCACATCCTAACTGCCTGGAGGCCATGTTGGGATTGTAGAATTCATAGGCAGGATTCACCTCTCTCCCATGACGAATTTTGGCTGGCAGAATGCAGGGCTTGATAAAGGAGTTGAAGATCTCTGTAGACTCCTTGTCAGAACAGCCAGATTCATAGCTTAATTTGTAGGGAAAAGTTAAGCTCTCATTTTCTCTGTAAGGGAGCCAAAGCACATTGTTGAAGCCCTTGAAAATAGCTTGAAAAGATGACTAATGTCTATGGTAACACTGATAACAGATGCTGCTTCTCCAAAGGTTTGGCAGCCCTTGATCTTTGTTGTATTACCTTCGGCATAGTTAACCGAAGGAAAGCTTAAATTGTGAAGAGGTACAGACACTATCTGATGCATGTAAAGTTGTAGCCACATCTGAAGGAACCACCAGGGGCCACTCACATAGGAGATCTCCTTGCCATGGAACATCTGAACAGTGATCTGATGCATCATGTGGTAAACAGCTCCTAAGATATATTTGCCAAGGGGAATTAGTGTGCCTGCAGCCAAATATTCAGCCATTATCATATGATTCAGGGTCGGTTCATTTGATTTTCCACAGAAAATAAACCTGGAGAGCCACATGTTCATGAAGGCTCTGCTCTCTTCTTTCAGAAACAACACTAGTCGCTTCCATGTAAGTTTGGATGTACCCAACCCATCCACCTCCGGATTTGACAGCTCTCTGGTTTCTTCCTTGTACTAATATGGGTGTACAGGTTTGGATACATTTAAGCCAGTCATCATGAATACGTCAGCCAAAGTCGGAGTCATCATACCGTGGCCGAAGACAAAAGCGTTGATGGCGTTGGACCAGAAGTGAGAGGCTACTATCAGGAGGGTTTCGTTTCTGGGCATTTCTGATAAAGATAGCTCTAGACAGTGGTTGATGTCTTGGCTGTCCCAGTTGATGTTGTTCTTGCTTGACATCCTGCGGTACCAATTTTGCCATCCGGCTATTGGAGGAAGCGGCCAAGTCTTGAAGGTGTTTGACCATTGATTTGGCGGAGTGACTCCGGATTTGAAAGGAATCCTCAAAGTTTCCTTCTCAATAATCTCAGTTGGGTCAGGATTGCCCATGGGACCAAGGAGGTTGGAATCAGGATTTGCCGCATAAGGAATCAAAATCTCATTCTTGTATTCCTTCAAAAAATAATGGAATCAAGAAAGCAGATGAGTTGGGAGAGAACCAGGAAAACCGATCAGGGATTACCGAATACACGAGAAAATGAGTTGGAATGTTACCTCTGGGATCTCGTCCTGAGTCGCCATTGAAGGTTCGATGCAGATTTGAGAATGCCGAAGTATGGATTTCTTGGGCGGCGGCTGCGGTGTTGAACAGTATAAACTTAAGGGGAAAAGAAAGCTTGCGGTCAATTTCGGAATAAAACGGCTTTTATCCCGAAATTGAGGGGGCATGTGTTAACACCGAATTTTTGCACAATGACAAGTGGGCCAGTGCGCGGTAAGTCGACGGAGATAGATGCTCAGAGCATTCGGCAAAGTTCATGCGGTTGGTTAATTCCCAAATTCGGCAATCGATCGCGCAATCGGTTAATCAGAAGAAGGGCAGTTTCCATCGAAGTGACAAATGCGGCAAGTGAGAGCCGAGTTAGTAACGATAGTTGCGATAATTAAGGCAATAAAGACTCTGAAGGAAACCAAAGTCAAAATATTGTGTTTCTTCCTTTAATATTTTGTAGTTGTGTCCTCTTAGGACTCATGTCATAGCCATGGTATAAATATAAGCCCTTAGCTATTGTAAAAGGTGTTCACAACCAAATCAACACAACTGACCCCGTGCCAACTTCGAGTCCTTTTGTGGTGTCGTCGATTTCTTCGAGAGGAATCATCGTTCCGTCGACCTCCGTAAGTCTTGACAACCTTGTTATCATGTCTAGTATCATGGAGTGGATTTAGATGTTGACGCAAGTAGTCTTGTTTATTGTCAATGATCGTGCGGCGGATCCTTGATTGATGATCAAGAAGTCTTTACTTATGTTTTGTTTACAATTATACACCATGCGGAAAGTATTTGCTTGATATGCTTAGCATAAGCAAGATAGTTATCGACTCTCGTAGATTTGGCAAAATCTATTGGATTCATTAAGTTATCGTGTTGCATGTTTTAGATAATCTTTACATATTCGCAAACACTCTTTTGCCCAATCTAGATTGATACGGTTCGGCTCTTATATAGATTTATCTATGTTACAATGAGTTATTGCTTTCATGTTGCTCTTATAAGTAGATCTTATATCTATAATAGCCGAATTAGTTTGAATCTAGATTGTTATTTGTTGTAGGTTCATGCATGCTATCCATGTTTAAGCTTTGATGATGTTGTGTATCGTGCGGTAGATGCAGGCTTTAGATTAGATTAATCATGTTTGCTTACGTCTAGCTTGGTTATGCTTTAATCTATATTCAACTATGATTCGTTTGTACGTCCTTTTCCCATACATGCGCGTTCGGCAATCGGAGGTTTACGTACTTTATGTCTGTTTTAGCCGAATGTTCCATAAAACCTGTTGGCAGATAGCTTTCATAGCTGTATGTCATTGTAAGTGGCTTCAGGGCCGTACATATGGAACTGTCTGGTATTATCCAGCATGTTCCAGTTTATATCTAATGACTTTCACCCCTTGTTAGTTTCAGGTCAAACTGACTTGCACGTTTTTGGTTCTCGAAGCACCCGGGTACCCGAATGAAGCCACGCTTTCCGGTTTTCTATGTGTGAGACACAGTACGTCACTTTTTGTGTCAACACCTAGGCATGGGCGGGGGCTGGTTGCACAGAGCCAGGCACCCCCGCGTTCCGTCATACAGGGTTGATGACGCCCTAATCCCTGTTGGAGTGTCCGTCGGAGGTTGTGCGTGGGTGTGGTGCGCATAAGTCGTCGGTTAGGCAACACAGGACCTTGTACCACAGGGAGAACAGGGGTTGGCATGGTGACTCATGCCTCCCCTGAGGACAGAGGGTACTGTGGACCTTTTGACTATATGAACTAGGGCACCCCAGGCTGTTGATGGCGGTGAGATCTCCGAGGGTGGGGGACGTCACGGATGACGTCTCCCTGGCTCGGACGGGGCGGAAGAGCCCCGATGGTTCATGACATCACGAAGGACGCCACCTTGGCTCGGGCGGGGCGGAAGAGCCCCCGAGGATAAGTGGCGTCACAGATGACGTCACCCTATCTCGGGCGAGGTGGAAGAGCCCCCAAGGATAGGTGGCATCACGGATGACGTCACCCTAGCTCGAGCGAGGCGAAAGATCCTCTGAGGGAAAGTAGAGGTCTTGGTTGATTTGGGGGCGGGAAGCCCCCGAGGGTGACGACATCACCGTCAATCGGACAGGACGGAGAGCCCCCGAGGGTGATTTTGTTTTTGCTGAGTGCGGTAAATTGGGTACCCTATTTCTAGGTATCCGATGTAGTGATGGACTACACCGGAGGCTTTCGAGAGCACCTATGTGGGTTGGTTAGATTTTGGATTCCGGTGGGTGCGCGCGAGCGCACCCGCCGGGTGTAGCCCCCGAGGCCTTAGGAGGGAGATATTTCCTCCTAAGGGCTTATCCGGAAGATTTGTACAGTGCTTGACCCTTCGCTCCCCTCATGAGTTGGAGAAGGGGTGGACTGCTCCGTACGTCAGAGCTAGAGCTCCGGTTCCACGCCAGCCTCGTTGCGTGTCGCACTGTTGGCCTCGGGCTGACGCGTCTTGAGATGATGAGTCAGCCCTGCTTCATTCTGTCTTTCGGCCTGTACGGACGATTGACTGGTCGAGGGTGTGTTTGTCGGTTTTCGGGGTCTGATTGTGCCCCTCTGTAGCCCAAAAGTGGGCGTGCCGTGTCTTTCCCATTCGAGGAGGGGTGCCAGAGCACCACTCGCTCTGTGGTCAAAACTCCGAACGGCGCGCCCTAGGCCTGCTGTCTGCTTGGCCATTTATAATCCTGCTGCACCCTTTTGAAGTAAGTACTGACATACAGTGCGGTGTGGTTGGGAGGTGGTGTTGTAGCCTCACGGGCCTACTGCCTCGTGAGTGCCCTAGCGGGTTATGAATAGGGGCGGCCGCCTGTGGGAAGATTCACATCCTCACAGTATGGGTTGTCCTAGATTCTTCCTTCGAGGTCTCTTCGGAGAGTCCCTTGAGCCGCCTTGGCGAGCGGCCCTTTGAGAGCAATATCGGATTAGGAGGAAGTTCTGCGTTGGGGGTGCAAGTGGCCCCTTTTGCTCAGTGGTTGGATTGAGAGGAAGCTCTGCGAGATGTGCATAGCTCCCCCCTATCCTAACCACTGGTGGAGTGGAAGGTTGTGTCCACTCCCTGCACAAATCGCTCCCTAGGATGAAGGGCGTAGGATCCATCCCTTTTGCGGAATGGCCCCTGCTCTCTGCCCTGAGGGTGATGACGACATGCTGTCCCTCTACAGAGGGCAGTCAAGGATGTGTGCACTGGAAATGTCATAGTAGTTCGCCCGCGTGACCCTAGGGGCTGGCACATCCTTGACTGTTGGTTGATGGCGATGCCGCTGTTGGCGCGACTGGCGGGCTCGGGGCTGCCTGACGGCGGTGTCCTTGATCACGGAGTAGCTGGGGAGACTTAGCTATAAAGTGCCCAACCGACTCCAGAGGAGGGACGCGACCCAGGGCTTCCTGAAGACGAGGCGACGACTGTTGTAACACAGCTGTGACGCGCCTGATCAGGGTGGCCCATGGGTCGTGAGACCGCCGTCAGACGTGGTCTTGTATATCAGGCAGATGTTTCCCGAGCCCCGTGGCTGGGTTACCTGACCATGATATACAGCTACGTCGGTCGGTGGTGTGATAACTAATGTGGGCACCCCGAGGGTGCCCTTAGTTTTTGGCCTCTTGGCCTGGGATTTCCCTTCAGTACACCTTGTAAAACGTTTTCGTGTTTTTGGTGTCTGACGATCGAGTTTATCCCTCATGGCTCTTAGAGAGAATGTAATCCCTGCAAGAGTTAATATACGTATATCTGAAAAGAGAAAGCGTTTGTGTTTACCTCCAACGTGTGAGGCTTGCCCCGTGGTGCGACGCCAACCCCCGAGTCTTTACTCGATGTAAGGAAAATCGTCTCGGTTATGTGTCGTCTTTTTTGTTCATTTCCCATGCATCCCTCTGCGACAAGGGGGAATGTGAGCCGAACCATGCTATCCTCGAAGCGGACGAACCATGGCTGGTCGTCGAGTTACTATCGGGCAAATCTGAGTGGGGTGCTCGGTTCCCGTTCGCTGGGGTTCCAGCTAGTGGCCCATGTCATGGCTCACCCCAAATCGGTTTCATCTAGTAGCCGGGTCCGTTCGATGGGTCCTGGGGGCCCGCTGCCTTCCTTCGGTAGGAATACCATGAACCAATCATCCGTAAAGACAGACTCAAATACAAAATCTCGGAATGACCTTAGCATCCGATTGTCAGGCTAATGACGGCTGGTGTGTCCATTCCCTATTCGCCCCTCGCTCAGTTGTCCTGAGACAACCATTTCGAACCCCGCTGGGTTGGTCTCCATATCTCTGGACCATAATGAGCCGTTGGGGCATCTATAGCCCATATCCCTTTGGCTTACCTAGGCCCATGGGCCGTCGCCGCTCGTCGCGCCACGTGTGTGTTTCTCCGACCTTCGCGTGAATCGGCCGATCTTGGACGAGTCGGGGGATCTCCCGAGGCGCGCTCGCGCTCGGGAGGTGTGTGCCTTGGCGAGGGATGCGTGAGAAAAAATCTATGCGCGCGGCGTGATGGGCCCGGGGTAGATCCTGTAATGATGGTGGGTACAGGATACAAATCGGAACGAGGGGAAAAGGCGAGTGGTGTCAGTTACCTGCCGCAGTGCGTGCGGTTCCCGATATTCCTATGAACAGTGGAAGTGACGTAGCCGAGCAGCCGTGTTTAATGTGACTCGGGCAGTTGGGTCACGGCGTGGCATGGAGAACTGATGAGGCGATGCTCCGCCTTCCGAGTCCCTACAAATATCTATGTGCCGCGTCATCTCCCCCACCTGCGCTCGTACTGCTTGCCTTCTTCGTCTCCTGCTCTCGTTCGCGCTGTCTCCCCTTGCACCTAGGGTTTGCGTCACCGTGCTTCCGCCCTAACCGCGCCTTCCACCGCACCGCAGACAGTTCCCCGAGTGCATCCCTCTATGGCCAGAGATCAACCCTCGAGGAGTTGGGAGCGGTGCTCACTCGGGCGTGAGCGGGCACTTGAGCTGATGCGAGCGGTGCTACTGCAACCCGAGTTCTCCGCCGACAATGTCGCCGAGTGGATCGTCCCCACCGGTGCCGACGTCCCAGAACCGCCCGAGGAGTATGTGGTCTCTTTCCTCTCGTTCCACGAGCGTGGGTTTGGGACCCCGCCGACTGGGTTCATCCATGGGATTCTCAACCATTACGGGGTCGAGCTCCATAACCTTATTCCCAACTCCGTCCTTCACCTTGGGCCTTCGCGGCCATGTCGGAGGGGATGCTGGGGGTGGAGTCGGATTTCGTGTTGTGGAAGTATTTCTTCAAGGCGACAGTGTTTCTTGTCAACTCCGGCGTCGTGAGGTCGGTGGCGTCTTGCGGGGGGTGCGCGCTTAGCCTCCGCTCCTCCACCTTGGTGTCCTACATGCCGGCGCAGGCGACTTCGTCCAACCGGGGGTGGCACTCGCAATGGTTTTACATCCGGAACCACGCCGAGGCGCCGCTCCCGGTTTTCACAGGTCGGCGCTTCGGGGGGAGCCCCCTAGCTGGCATCACGGACCGACCACGCGTGATCTTGTGAGGATACAACCCTACCTCCAGGATCTGACTCAGCTCCGGGATCATGGGCTGAACCTCGCGGGGGTCGTCGCAAAGATCCTTCCGCGCCGGGTCCTCCTGCTCATAGCGCGGGTGCGCCCGCTTGAACGACATGGTGCTCGGAGCGTCGCGCGAGGGAACTGCCATGGCAGCCGAAGAGTTGAACTTCGACCGCACCGTCTCCATTATGAGGGGTCTACTGGGGAACACGTTCACCCCTGACGACATTGGGCGCTGCCCTCCGATGCGCCCGGATCCTACGTCCGTCGATCTGGTGAGTGCAGATGGCGTGGTGTCAATTTTTTCCTTTGCGCTACCTTCTCTTTTCGGTAACAACCCACGGATCTTCCGTCCTTTCCCCGCAGGGACCCTGCTCGTCGGTGTGTCACGTGGCCGCCCCCCTTCTCGTTCCGCTAGCACAGCGGACGGCGAGCAGGGAGCGGAATGCGCGGCAGCGAGCGGATGCCATTGAGAGGAGGAGGAGGAAAGCCGAAAGGGCGCTGAGGCGCATGGAGTTGGATCAGCGGCGGGCTAGGCAGCGTCGCGCTGAGGCAATGGAGGAGGAGTCCCCCATCGAGTCGGACAAGAGCAGTGAAGGCCTCAGTGGGGACGGCGATGATGACGATGGTGACGACGAGCACATGCGTCCTTAGTCTGCGGTGGTGCTGGCATTGCTGGCGGGCGGAACACTGTGCTGCCCCGCCGGGGTTGCGCCGGTGGCGGAGACACCCCCGGTCAGAATGCTCGGTGCGCACCTGGCCCTAGGGGGTTCCGGGAGTGGCATGGCTGGAAACGCCCCGGTGACTCCCCGTTCTGCCTCATCCGAAGGGGTCGAACAGAGCGGGAGCTCGGGCGCCACTGGCCACAGCAGAGTGGAGCCGAAGCGGAAACGCATCTTCTCCCATGGGTAAGTTTGTTACGTTTGGTGCCTTCCTCTTCCCTGCTAGCAGAGAAAAAGTTGCTCGTGATTTGTAATGCTCGTATCGAACGTTTCAGAACCGCCGGCGGCTCTACGCATGTGGGGTGGAAGAAACTACGCTGGCGGTGCCGTCCATCGGGTTGTGCCGGGCGGCGCACGCAACATTCCATGTCATTTCTTTAGAGGTTGAGATCCCCTTTTTTGTTGTTTCAACGTTGCAGGCCGGCGCGTAGGAGGCACAAGCATTGCAGGAGGCCGTGCAGGGGTTATGCGATCTCTTCGGCGTGGTAGCCGTCGAGGGTGGTCTGGCAGCGGCCAAGACCCGCATCGGCCTGCTCTAGTAGCGGGGCCAAGCGCGGATCCGGGAGGCCCTGCGCGTCAAGACCCGCGTCGGCCTGCTCCTATGCTCGTCAGCGAAGGCTATCCCCCGGACGCCCCGGAGGACCTGCTCGAACGGATCGAGGCCGACACGGAGGAGCTAGCGGCGATCCTGACTGCCAAGCTTGACGACGAGGTCTTCCCGCCACCGGAGGAGTGACCCTGCGTGGTCAGTGATCAGGGCCGAGGGCCCTTGTAACAAACAATTTAAGTTATCCTGTGATGTGCCCCCGGGAGAGGGCTTTGGATGACTTTGACAGCTCCTCGGTAAGCTTGTTTTAGGTTTGTTTTCTTATTGGTTTCCGCATTTGATTTTTGCTTGGGCTACTTGCCCGATTTTCCCTGGGAAGAGTTTTGATCTGCTCGGGTGAGTGGTCGGGCGGAGGTACCTGGCTCCGGGGAGCCGGAGTACCTCGCGGCCCTTCGCCACGGTCCGGTGAGATTTCTTCTCTTGGTGGGGGAGATCGGGCTTTCGCTTAGCGGATCGGCAAAACGGTTTTTGAGCGAAACAGTTTTTGGAGTGAAAGACAGGGGGTTACCCCCTTCCCAGCCCCCGACCGAGGTGTGCTCTGGCACGTGCCGAGAGTGCACCTTGCTAAGCGGTTGATCCGAGAGTTCCCGCGTTTTTGTTTCTCGAACTTTTTGCTTTAAGAAAGGTTACATGCGTATGTACATGGTGCTAGGTATACTAGATAATAGTAGAAAGGCAACATAATTGTTGGTGCTGTGGGCGTCCGTGCTCTTGGAGCTCTAGGGGTCGACGTCCATCTTGTCAGCGGCTTCGATCGCTGGCACGTGCCGAGAGTGCAGCTTGCTAAGCGGTTGGTCCGAGAGTTCCCGCATTTTTGTTTCTCGAACTTTTTGCTTTAAGAAAGGTTACATGCGTATGTACATGGTGCTAGGTATACTAGATAATAGTAGAAAGGCGACATAACTATTGGTGATGTGGGCGTCCGAGCTCTTGGAGCTCTAGGGGTCGACGTCCATCTTGTCAGCGGCTTTGATCGCCGCCACCAGCTCCTCGCTGCGCACCTCGACCATGGCGTTCTCACAGCAGTCCACCTCGCACTGCTACACCACCTTAACGTCGGAGGAGACTGTGATGATGCTGCACGGACTCAGCATCTTGAGCTTGAGGTAAGTGTAGTTGGGGACGACCATGAACTTCGCGTAACATGGTCTCCCCAACACCGTGTGATAAGTCCCTCGGTAAGCCACAACCTCGATGGTGAGGTACTCGGTCCGAAATTTGGTTGGCTCTCCAAACGTGATGGGTAGGACCCGTTTGTCTCCCGAGGATGATTCCCTGAAAGGGAGCCCCTGAGGATCGAAGGTTTTCCCTACGTAGGCCGAGGGCCTCGAAGGCGTTGTAGTACATGATGTTGAGGCTCCCTATGATCGTGTACACGACGAGTGGATAACGACCCGTGTGGGGAATGTGGCTCGGATGGTCATCTCGACTGAGCGTGATGTCGGGTTCCGACCAGTTGAGGAAGGCCGTTTGTCTACCGGCACTTGCAGCTGTAAGCCTCAGGCGCCCCGAAGATCATGAGGCATTTGTTGACGTGGGGGTAGGAGTCTTCGTGACCCCCGTCCCCGTCCTGGCCCTCTGACTGCTTCGGCTCGTCCTTGTCAGGGACAACTTTGAAGTACGTGGCCATCATCTCACACTACTGGAGTATGTGCTTGACAGGACCATTGTGGTACGGGCATGGCTTTGTGTGCATGTCATCGAACTTTCCCACCTTCTTCCCGCCCTGGGGACGGGGAGGCTTGCGTTCTGCCGCTGCGACAACGTTGTCGCCGCCACCACGCTGTGACTTGCCCTTTTTCTTGTTCCTATTCTGCGCGCGGTTCGAGCCACCTACGCCGACGGTCTCGACTTCCTTGCCCTTTCCCTTGTCGGGGTGGAAGATTACACCGACCGCCTCCTCACCCGATGCGTAGCTAGTGGCGATGTCGAGGAGTCGTTCGGTGGTGCGAGGGTTGCTGCGTTGGCCGTGGACGGGAGCTTGGTGCACTCCTGGGAGAAGCGACGGATGTAATCCCAAGGGACTCATCCTCATTCTGTCTGCAGCTGCGGAGATCCCAGGGGTTTCCTGGGCGCATGTAGGTGCCTTGGAAATTCCCGACGAAGGCTTGTCGTAGGGAATCCCACCCATCGATGGTGCTAGGAGGTAGGTGCTCAAGCCACGTGCGAGTCGAGTCAGGAAGATGGAGAGGCAAGCTGCGGTAGTCGTCGAGCCAGAGCCCGGGGTTCGTTTCCCCGAAGTACCGGACGACGTTGGATGGTTGTTGGAAAGGGTGCGGGAACGGTGCGCGCCGGATCTCGTGAATGAACACCAAGGGGCCCGGCGGCTCTGGCATGGGAGGCCGATCTTCGTTGCTGTCGTATAAACCGAAACGTCGGACGTGGTAGCCTCGGCTTGCACCATTCTGCTTGGTGTGCTTGCGCGCGTTGAGCGTGTCGCGCATGTCGCGCTTTTCGCCTACAGGAGCATGCACGGTCGGACGCCGGTGTTCGGCCGGTGCGGGATCCGGGTGGACCGACCCCTTGCGGTCGTTAGGAGCCGCTGCGGCTGGGTGGCCGGCGCTGAGCCCGCGCCTCCGCGATGCGGAGCTCTCGGCCTGTTGTTTCGCGGCCCGCTCCAGAAGGGTCTTCATCTCATCCTGAGCGAGCTTGCCGTTGGGAGCATCTGGGATCGGAAGGTTGCGGAGCAACATCCTTGCTGTCGTGATGTTCTGGCTTGCCCGCATGAACTGCGGCGTGCCATGGTCATCATTGATGAAGCAGCAGTGTACCGCCCGGGCCTCCCTGCGAGCATGAGGCTCTGCGGGATGCCTGGCGGCTTCGCGCTCAAGCTTCTCGCGTTCGAACGTCACCTTTCGCTAGCGCTCCGCGAGCTGTTGCTCTATGTCGCGGAGGTCACAAAGCTGTTGCTGCTAGGCCTCCGAAGACTGCGGGTCGGGCCGTGGCTGAGGTACCGAAATACCCGTCTGGTGCACGGGCGTGTGGTTGTCATCGACGTTGTCGCACATGAAGGGCCAACAATGGCTGCGGGTGGAGGTGCATCGCACATGAAGAACTCGCGGCCATGGTCCTCGCTGGGATCGCTCGAGCTGGAGTCTAGCAGATAGTCGCTGGCCTGGAGGAAACCGTGAAGGGCCTCCTGATCCCCCACACCTTCGAAGTCCAGGGGGTCCAAGGGATCGACGCTCCCATGACTTGAGCTGGCGAAAGAGGTTGTCTCCGAGCTCGTGAGGAGATCAGAGACGAAACGGAAATGGTGGGATTCTAGCCCGATGCGTGTCCCTTCCACGGGGTCAGCATGGAACCACGCGGCCACCATCTCCGCATAAGACGCGGCGGCATCCCTCATGCCGAAAGGTCGTGCCTTCGGGACAGACGCTTTGACGCGCCCAGCAGAGAGCGGCTGCCCTCCCGCGAGTTGCGTCGTCACATTGGTGAACGCAAAGTAGAGGTTGTGCAGGGACTTCTGAGTCAGTTGGGGCCCCATAAGCGTGTCGAGCTGGCGCTCGAACTAAGGATAATCGTCCCACGGGGCGGCTTCCCCACAAGCGACTTGTTCCCCGGAGGGAGACAGGTGGAGGTGGGCCATGGATGCAGTGATGGCGTCCACAGCTACCTCGAAGGGTGGCGTAGGGCAACAGAGAACCAGGTCGGTCCCCTACCCGTGGCACTGGAAGTCTAGGCTACCAAAACGAACAATGGAGCCTGGAGCGAAATCAACGTGGCGATTGGCCATCCGAAACTAGAAAATACGGGTGACACGCAAAGGTCCCCTACCTGGCGCGCCAACTGTTGGTTTGTAAAATGGTGGGGTCTAGACGGCCAACGAGTAAATTTCTAAGCATGTCAGAGTTCGGAGGTTTATACTGGTTCAGGCACGAATGCCCTACGTCTAGTGTGTTGTGGAGTTGTATTACTGAGCGTGGAGGACTCGTAGAGGGGAGCTAAAAGCAATGGTGAGAGAGGGAAGCACGTTCCCAGGTCTCGTGCGTATGAGGTTCTTGGTTCTGGTGTGTGTTCGCGTGTATGCGAGTTTGAGTGTGTGTGAATGAGTGCTGGAGTGTCAAGAGAGAGATTGGAGGTCCATTCTCCCCCTTTATATGTAGGGAGAGATGGAAGAGTACAGTAGATAGAGGGGGAGTGAACATGGGCCCGGCATGGGCTGCTGCCGAGGGGGAGCTTTGTCTTCATGTTGTCTTCCTTCCTGAGGAAGCTTGCACCAGTAGACACATGTCCGGGTCCTATTCGTCCTTGTTGTGTTGTAGCCATGCGCCTTGAGACCGGGAACTCCGTTGTTCCCTTACTTGGGCATCGGCGGGGGCTGGTTGCAATGGGTCAGGCATCCCCGCGTTCCGTCATATAGGGTTGATGATGCCCTAATCCCTGTTGGAGTGTCCGTTGGAGGTATGGCACGAGTGTGGTGTGCATAATTCGTCGGTTAGGCAGCACATGACCTTGTACCGGAGGGAGAACAGGGGTTGGCATGGCGACTCATGCCTTGAATCCGATCCCTGGGGACGGAGGGCACTGTGGACCTTTTGACTATATGGACTAGAGCGCTCGATGCTGTTGATGGCAGTGAGATCTCCGAGGGTGGGGGGACGTCACGGATGACGTCTCCCTGGCTCGGATGCGGCGGAAGAGCCCCTGAGGGTTGATGACATCACGGATGATGCCACCTTGGCTCGGGCGGGGCGGAAGAGCCCCCGAGGATAAGTGGCGTCACGGATGACGTCACCCTAGCTCGAGTGAGGTGGAAGAGCCCCGAGGATAGGTGGCGTCACGGATGACGTCACCCTAGCTCGAGCGAGGCGGAAGATCCTCCGAGGGAAAGTAGCGGTCTTGGTTGATTTGGGGGCAGGAAGCCCCGAGGGTGATGACATCACCCTTGATCAGACGGGACAGAGAGCCCCCGAGGGTGATTTTGTTTTTGCTGAGTGCGGTAAATTGGGTACCCTATTTCTAGGTATCCGACAAGTACGGGGGTAGGCTTTGCTATAGGTGGGAAGGACGATAGCTTGTTTGGTAAGATCGGTGAGTGCAGTAGTTTGAGCATGAGTGGGAAACCCACCACACCTCCCAAGTTTACCAAGTTCACCCCACCTAATCCAACCAACCCCTCTGAGTTTCCTGTGAGAGATGGTGTGTTTGAAGAGCCACCCAAAACCACTCCATAGAAGCAAGTATGGATTGCCAAACCTAACCATCTTCGCAACCCACTTGACACAATGCCAGACATCTCTAGTGATCCCCTTTATAAGAAGGCTAGAGCCATCCAATCCAACAAGGGAGTGCCTACCAACAGTGTGGTGAGGTACCATTTTGAGTATTTGTGAGCAGGATGGGCACTTGGATGAGTTTTGCTTTAGGAGGAAGAGAGATGATCAGAGGCAGTTTGAGTTGAACAACTGGGACATGTACCACCCACGAGTTGGGGTGCGTGAACCGGAAGTTCAGAGGCACACTTCTAGGCCAAAAGGTACAATGCCTCAAGGTGCTAGGCTTCAGGAGGCGAGACCATGTGGTGGTCGTGCCCGGCTGGGTACCGGTCGTGACCCATACGACTACGGGCCTCGTGGCGGTGGTTTTACTCCACCCTTTTCTACCGGACCACGTTTTCCCCATAGTGGTGATCGCTATCCTCCCATGGGGCAGGAGATGTTTGGTTTTTCTTCTAACCCATTCTTTGGGCAAGTGGGACAACACTGGTATCCTTCACAGTTTACTAACCCAGTGTTGGTCCGTTTGCTCACCCTATGTCTTTCTGTTGATGTAGGAAGGAGGACAGGAGGAGACTTGGCTTGTGGATTCCGGATGATCACACCATATGACCGGTAGTGCCAAGTGGGACTCCAGCCTCGACCCCGTGCAGCACACCGAGTATATAACATTCGGGGACAAGCGTAAAGGTAAGGTTGTCTCCCGAGGGTCGATCCGAGTGAACCCTTCTTTTGTCCTCAAGGATGTTGCTTTGGTTGCGAATTTGCATTTCAATCTCCTTTTGGTTTTGCAACTCCTTGAAGACGGTTTTGAAGTGAGTTTCAAGCCTAATCTTTCTCGGATTTTGGACTCTCGTGTTCAGCTTGTTTGCCGGATTTTACCCTTTGGGAAGGTTTTTCATGCAGATTTTACTATCTCTTCTGGACCTTCTCGTTGTCTTCTTGCCGGTTCTTCTTCCGAACTTTGGAAGTGGCATAGGAGATTGGGGCATTTGAGTTTTGACTTGCTTGCAAGGCTTAGCTCAATGGACCTTATCCAAGGACTGCCAAAGCTAAAGTTCGAGAAGGATTTGGTTTGCCATCCTTGCAGGCACGGCAAGATGGTAGCCGCTTCCCATCCTCTTGTGACGGAGATCATGACCACTCGACCCAGCGAGCTCTTACACATGGACACAATTGGTCCAGCTCGGGCCAGGTTGGAAGGAGGGAAGTGGTATGTGGTTGTAGTCGTTGATGACTACTCGAGATACTCTTGGGTGTTCTTATTGGAGAGTAAGGATGAGGCTTTTCCAGTTGTTCGAGATCTGATTTTGAGATTGCAAAATGAGCTACCTAAGAATGCCATGAGAGCTATTCGCAGTGACAATGGCACAAAATTTAAGAATGCTCACTTTGCAACTCTTTGCTCTTCTTTGGGTCTCGATCACCAGTTTTACTCACCTCACACTCCCCAGCAGAACGGTGTTGTTGAGCGCAAAAATCGGACCCTTGTTGAGATGGCCAGAACGATGCTCGATGAGCATATGACTCCTAGGCGGTATTGGGCCGAAGCACTCAGTTCTGCTTGCTATGTCTCCAATCGCATTTTCCTCTGTGCTTTCAATAAGAAGACTTCTTATGAGTTGCGTTTTGGGAGACCACCCAAGGTAAGTCACCTACGGGTGTTTGGGTGCAGGTGCTTCATCCTAAACAAGGGCGGTAAGTTGGACAAATTTGAATCACGGTCTTCTGATGGTATCTTTCTTGGTTATTCTACTCACTCTCGTGCTTATTCTGGACTTAATATTGAGACTAACTGAGTGATGGAGACTTATGAGATTACCTTCGATGAAACTATGCCATGTATTTCCACCACTTTTGAGCTTGCAGGTGATCCCGAGCCTACTCCACCCCAGTCGACCCTGCGACGTCCACTTCGGCTCACGGTCCCGACCCGACTACTTCCTCTACATGGGTGTCGTTCGAGCAGCTTCCTCAGTCGGTGCCCGTTGCACCTGAGGGAGCTCCAGCTGCTGTCGAGGGGGAGGCCACTTCATCCAGGCAGGCTCCCCGCCACATTTAGCGACAACACCCGCCGGAGAACATCATCGGTGACATCGACCGTAGAGTCACGCGGTTTAGGTCCTATCTCTATCACTTTGCTCATTTGGCTTTTCTCGCTTCTTTTGAGCACCAAGATGTTGGACACGTTTTGATGGATCCGGATTAGGTTAATGCCATGCATGAGGAGTTAGAAAACTTTGAGAGAAACTGCGGTTGGGTCTTAGTTCCTCCACCACCTAGTTGCCACCCCATAGGTACCAAATGGGTTTTCAAAAATAAACAAAGTGAGGATGGGGTGGTAGTGCGCAACAAGGCTAGGGTGATAGCTCAAGGCTTTTGTCAAAAGGAGGGAATAGACTATGAGGAAACCTTTGCTCCCGTAGCTCGTTTAGAAGCCATTAGAATCCTTCTAGCTTTTGCGGCTTCTAAGGGTTTTAAACTTTTTCAAATGGATGTTAAAAGTGCTTTCTTAAACGGCTACATAGTGGAGGAAGTTTATGTTAAACAACCTCCCGGTTTTGAAAATCCCAAGTTTCCAAACCATGTTTTTAAACTTCACAAAGCTTTGTATGGTTTGAAACAAGCACCTAGAGCATGGTATGATAGGCTAAAACCCTTTTTGCTTGCTAAGGGCTTTAAAATGGGATCGGTAGATAAGACATTGTTTCTCCTCAAGCAAGGCAAAGACACTCTCCTTGTCCAAATATACGTTGATGATATCATCTTTGGTGGTTCTTCTCATGCTCTTGTTGTCAAGTTGGCAGATCTTATGAGCAGGGAATTTGAGATGAGCATGATGGCAGAGTTGACTTTCTTTCTCGGGTTGCAAATCAAGCAAACCCGGGAAAGGATGTTTGTGCACCAAGGCAAGTACACTAAGGATATCTTGAAGAAGTTTGACATGGGTGAGGCAAAGCCTCTTTCGATGCCCATGTCGACTACAACTGCCTTGGATGCGGACGAGGAAGGAGAGGCGGCTGGCCAGACAGAGTACCGAAGCATGATCGCGTCGCTTCTGTACCTGACGGCGACCCGGCCGGACATTCAGTTCGTCATATGCTTGTGTGCACGCTTTCAGGCGTCCCCACGGACGTCGCACAAGCAGGCGGTGAAATGCATCAAGAGGTACCTGCGATTCACTCCCGAATTTGGTCTTTGGTTTTCCACCTCTTCCTCTCTTGTGCTTTGCGGTTACTCTGACGCCGACTTCGCCGGTTGCCACCTTGATCGTAAGTCCACTTCTGGGACTTGCTAGTTTCTCAGGTCTTCCTTGGTGTCTTGGTCTTCTCGCAAACAATCTAGCGTGGCACAGTCGATGTCTGAAGCTGAGTACGTTGTCGTAGCTAGTTGTTGCTCATAGTTGATTTGGATGATTGCCACTTTGAAAGATTTCGGTCTTGAGCTTACTAAGGTGCCTCTGCTTTGCGATAGCATGAGTGCAATTAGTGTGGCCAAAAATCCCGTGCTTCATTCGAATATCAAGCACATTGAGGTCCGCTTTCACTTCTAGCGTGATCACTACGAGAAGGGCGACATTGACCTCCGGCATATCGAGACCCACAACCAGCTTGCGGATATTCTCACGAAGCCTTTGGATCAAGCTGCATTTTCTCGCCTTCGAGGCGAGTTGGGTGTTTGCTTCCCTTTTTAGTTGAGGGAAGCTCTTTGTGTATCTTAGTTCTCTTTGGTTCTTTTTGTCTTTTCTTTCTTTTCATTAGTGTCTTCTTAGTGTTCATTGGTGTCAGTTTGCATTTTGCATCTCATTTGCATTTGTGACATAGTTCATTTTAAGCTTCACACCTACAGCCGATATAATGAATCTATGCTCTGTTTGAGGTGCTTTATGTGTCGATGGTGTTTCCTAACTTAGACTCTTTTTTATCTATGGATATGCAATAGAGCTAAGTTAGAAAAGCTTTAAAACTGAATTTAATTCCCCATGTCACCTCAGAAATGGCACTAGCATGTGTAGGCTTTTGAAGATCCTTCTTGGTTGTCTTGTATATAGCTTGTAACTATGGCTCTTCATTGTTTCATTCACTTCCATTGAGCACCATGCTTAAAATTGATCTAAAATGAAATTGCTCTATGAAATGTGAATTGGAAAGATCGAGTTGGGTTTGCATTGTGAGCACTTCAGCGTGTGTTCGAGACTGCTTCCCATATGGGTTGATACTTGAGTGGTGTCGTGTATGGCCGTAACCGGTGTGTTAAGTCCTTTGACTTCGCCCGGTTGGTAAGTAGTGGCATCACATTGCTTACAACCACTCACATACAACTTGTAATTTGCCTAAAACTGATTTTGGCTGCAAAACTCTGAAATTTGAAAAATTCATTCAGTTGGGTTATTGGCTTGTTGTATGAACTTTGCTAGGGATAGTTCTACCTCCTATACATGAGAATTCTTTGGGATAGATCCTATCTTGTTTGCCATGTCTAGTTGTCTCTACGAGGTGATACCCTTTCTCTGCTCTCACATGTAATGCTCTCTAAAATAGCTTCTAAAGTGATCTTAAGCTCAACTTGAGTCTTTATTGGGCACTTAGAGCATCTATTCATTGTCTTAGCTCTAAGTATGAAGCTTTTTGCACTCATATTGCATATCATGGCTTTTGAGGTCGGTTCTTGAGTATTGAGCTTTGATGAGTTGCATGTGTCAACAAGGGGGAGAAAGGTGTGCATTTCATCCTCACATCCATCCAAGGGGGATAAAATGGTGCATTTTCATACTTGCACTAGTCAAGGGGGAGAAATTGGTTTTTGTGGCCTTTTGAGCTTTGGTAAGCCTTGGCCCTTCAATTGGTATCTCGTTTGTCTCAATTGGTATCTCTCTTGCGTACTTGGCCCTTTTCACCCTCCTTTTGTATCTTGAGAATATTTGTTCCCAGGGGGAGTTTTTGCTAGATGTGTTGAGCCTTTGCCTCTTCTGGAGGGTCTAGCTTGTTTTGTTGGCTTCGACAGGTTTCGATTGCTTCTTGAGCATTAGGGGATTTAAGGTGTTTTAATTGGTATGTTTTGAGCTCCCTTAGTGTCTCAATTGTTGTTCTGAGTTTTGAAAGCTGTGATAGGCTTCAATTGGTATCTTGGACTTGCTAGCGGTGTTGAGCCCATTTTCTGCCTCTTCTTGAGGCCTAGCTTTGTATGCCCATGTGCTTTTGTTTGGCATCTATAAGTGACTTTGTCATAAGGTGTTTAAGGGTGTTTCAATTGGTATCGTTTTGCTTCTCTCAAGTGACCCCGTTTTGGCTTTTGTAGCTTTTTGGTCATTTGGAGGCTTTACTTTGTGGCTCAAATCTGAAATGCACTTGTGTTGACAATGCACACATCAAGGGGGAGATTACGAACACATGGTGGATAAGTACCCATGTATATTCAGCTTTGATGATGAGTGATTGACCAACACATGAGTGTTTCAGTTTGAGTGGCTTATCCTAACCCTTTGCGAAAGCAAATGTGTGCTTGTCTATCGGCTTGTGTTGTGTAGGTGCTATGCCTAGTGAGGAGAGGCTTGTGTTGTGTAGGTGCTTGTCAATGGCGTGGAGAAGGTTGAGGAGAGGCTTGCCGTGCCGATGGATTGAGAGCGGTGAAGGGCGGAAGCGGGGCTCGGACTGAGGGACCATGGGCACCGGCGGACTAGCTGTGGTGGCTAGTAATTGGCACCGGCAAGTACGAGAAGACATGGAGGTAGACCGAGTCAGCCGAGTCAAGATGGTGGACGCACGAGTCGAGTAGAGGCTCAGTGGACTCGGAGTCCGACCGGGCGAAGACAAGGTGGCTCGCGTCGAGTGGTTTGGTGGTTTGGGCCTCAAAACCATCCACGTGGGTTTCCGAGTTTGGGCCTCAAAACTCGGGGTTCGGTAGTTGAGCCCAAAGCTACCGGTGGTGGGTTTCCTGGGTTTGTGCCCCAAAACCTAGGCGGAGCTTCCGATGAAGCGGGGATGGCACGTGGCGGAATCCTGGACGTTGCGTTGAGACGACGGCAACTCCCGGCAGGAAGCGGTGTCGTCCATTCAAAATGCGGGAGATATTATCTGGAGCTTGGCCTGCAATGCTTAGGCTAGGTAGTTCACTCAATACTAGGGGGTCTTTGGGAAATAGCCAAAGCCCGATAAGTAAGGGGTGAAGGGGTATTCCTCATCCTATCTCTTGAACCCTAATCATTTGCCCGAACTCTCTCTCTCTCTTTATCCTCTCTCTAGTTCATGAGATCCCTAGGTTGTTTCCACCAACCTTTGTAAGAACTTGAGTTTGTTGCGAGGAATCGGAGGCCATAACCTCCATAAGCCATGGTGGCTTCGATTTCGTGATTGTGTCCCGTTTTGCTTGTGTTCTTCTTGTTTTGATTTTGCTCTCTCTTTTTCTCGAGATGATTTCTCTTTATAGGGAGTAGCTTTGCAAAATCCGTTTGAACCAAGTTGTTTGTATTCATGAGGAGCTTCTTTGCACCGAAGGAATTCTCCTCAAACCTTACGAGTGCGTAGATCGGGCGAAATATTTGTGGTGTTCTTCGTTCTTGAGCTTTTCCCCAAATCTCTTCTCATCCCTTTGCTCTAAGCCGAATTGAGCGATGATTTCTTTGGGATAGCTCCCCAACTATACAAGGATTATGCCTACAAATTTTGGTTGCAGTTGGTGATCATTTGGTTGTGTTTTGGGAAGATTTGGCGGAGTGGTTTCGGTTTTTGCGGGGTGCAGAGTTTCTGTGTGGGAGCGTCAGACCACTCTCCGGACAACTCACCCTTAGCTCCGGACCATAGCAAGTGGTCCGGTGGTCTTGACTTTTTTGGTGTCAAGCAGCAAAGGGGCGTCGGACCACCCTCCGGACCACCCAACTTTTGAGCTTCGGACCATAGGCGAATGGTCCGGTGTCTCTGCTGAGGGAGACTACCACGTGTCGGACCACTCGGCATAGTCTAACGGTGTAGTCCGACGGTTTGGTCCGACGGCAGGGAGCTTACTGTGTTATTTTGGGTAGAAGCTGGAGTGAGCACCGGACCTCTTCCTTTAGTCCGACGGTGAGCGATGGACCTCTGTCCGGAGCTCGGGTGCTCCCTGCGTGGTTTCAGGCAGGGCTGAGGCAAGCGTCGACACCAGGTGTAGTCGTCGGACCAGTCCGATGGTCAGCTTCAGCAGCGTCGGACCAAGTCTAAAGACCTTGTGCTATGGTCCGGAGGTCCTAACAAAACTGGTCCGGAGCTCTCTGTTGGTTGCTGTTTTCTCCGTTCGAGCTGCGGTTTGTTTCTTTGTGTTCGTGGCTAGCTCCGCTGTGTTCCTAGGACATCTCCTAGAACATCCACCCACTTGTGGGTCGTGAGTCTAGTTCGTGCTTTGGGTCGTGCTTGGGACAAGGGTCAAGATCTTCCGAAAGGAATTTTTATTTGGCTCCCATTCACCCCCCCCCCCCCCCCCCGTCTGGTCGCCGTTTCTGGTCCTTCACGGGACCTTATGGGCCTACCGACCGGAAGACAGCCCAGCTCGCGAGGCCCTGTGGCACGCGACCAGCCCGGTGTGCTCGCCAGGGACTTCGAAGAAGTCTTGCTCGCCAAGGAAGATCCTAGTAGATAGACTCGGATCCCTTGCCTTAGGGAACCGGTCGTAATCGGTTAGGATATGGAAATTGTAACCCTGCTCCCCGGCTATATAAGGCGAGCAGGGACCCCCTAAAAACCCCATAGATAACCTCTCTTGGATCATCTACAGCTTTCTGTTGACACAAAAAGTGTCAGGATCTACGAACACCTCGGGCTTATACTCGAATTCGATATCCAAAGGTGTGCCAGTCGATTTGACCAGTTAATCGACAAGGATGATAACTAGAACAAGATCCAAACAAGACAACGACGATACGCCCAGATCTCAAAACTCATACTTGATCAGGATAACTAGAGCAGAGCTGAACGAGACAACAGCGATGCACCCGAATGTCAAAGCTCAGATTACTCCCACGCGGAACTTGCAAGGGTTTGACGGAGATCAAGGAGATGCAGCCCGTCAAAGCTTGAAGAACTCGTAGATAAACTAAGACTAATGCAATAAAAGGGTAAATGGCAGTAAAAGTAATAAGAGTAATAGATTTGTTTGATGTATGATTGATATCTTTTCTCACGACCCCTAGGTACATATTTATACCCCAGCAAAAGGAGTTGTACACAGACACGACCCATATCTTTCCTAAACAAAACTCTTATCTTTAAGGAAACAACTGACTCACGCATGAGTCGGACAATGACATTTTCCTAAACAAATACCTCTATTTTTAAGGAAATAAATGACTCATGCAAGAGTCGGACTCAAACTTCTATAACAACACTGGTATGGGATCACCAGTTTCCTTATGTTTTTTCCTCGATGAAACTTTCCATCAGCAGACTCTTCAATCCGCAACTTCTTTCTATTGCCATCGGCAATCCTCTGCTGACAATCAGCCGCCATGTCATCCTGTGCTCATCGGCATCATCTCTTTATCGGTAATATCCCCAATCGGCCATTCTTCACTTCCATTGGCAACATCCTTATCGGCAATATCCTTATCGGCAACAATTCTGTTGTCGTTCAGCTTCCATCAACAAACTTATCTTCATTTGCAGAATTCATTCTCATCGGTAACGTTAACTGATAACCTACCGATGCCGATAGAAAACAGCTACCGATCAATGCAAGTCCTTAGTTCATTTGACACATGCCGAAAAACGGTGTCAACACATGCCCCCCAATTTTGGAGTGTAGAATATTTTACGCGCCAAAATTTTCTCTACTGTAACCTTTCCCTCCAGGATACTCGCATGACCTCCTCGATTACCGCGCGTAAAAATCGCAATTTATCGACAAAATTCCGCGACTGCAGTGTGAACAGTTGCAAGCCACATCTCCTTGATAGTTACGCATACCTATTGCATACCCTTCCATATTCCTGTTCAGTGCGAAGAAAACTCCAAAAATACCCCTAACCAGGTTTGTAAAAGTTACCACTATCCAATCTGTTTTTTACACTGAGCCTGCATTCACTTTCATTTGCCCTCATCTTCAACCTCGGCGGCGGCTCTGAAGAACAGTTCTGTGAACTCAAGCGATGGCGACTTCCTCAAGAAGAGCACGAACAGCTTCAATGGCGATCAACTTCGAAGTCCCCAGAGTAAATCCGCTCTCTTCTCGCTTCATCTTCTGCAAGTTTCTTTTCCACACCAATTCCGTAATCTTTTTCCCCTTTCTTTCTCTAATTTTTCCCAAAACTTAGGAAATGTACAACAAGGCAGTAATCCCCATTGAGCAATCCAACTTTAACTACCTAGGCCCAATGGGAAACCCTGATCCCACCAATCTGATTAATGCGGAGACCAACCACATTCCTCTCAGATCCGAGTGCTTTAGCCTAGGGTTATGGAAAGATGCTTTCCGTTCATGGCCCAAACCCACCAAGGGATGGAAGAACTGGTACCTCAGAATAATCAGAACACAGCAAGTTTACTGGGCAGAGCGCAATCTAGATCAATGCATTAGACTATCTATTGCCGATATGGCAAAGAATGAGAATATGATGATGGCTGCTGCTTATTTCTGGTCTGACACAATGAATGCCTTCTTGTTCAGACATGGACCAGCTACTCCCACCCTTGCCGATGTGCATATGCTTACCGGCCTTGATGTTTGTTCTGCCGATCCCTCCAACCTTTTTGGTAGGAAAGATGAATATAAAGTGAATACACGCAATATCGGCGGTTGGACTGGATACATTCGAGAGAACTAGAAGACTGGATCGGTAGGTCGGAGGAAGCACGCCACCTTCTTGAACATGTGGTTAGAAAAGTTTATCTTCTGTGGCAGAATAGTTGGACCTACCACCATGTACCTTCCTGCAGCAGAGCTCCTGGCCGATGGAACAAAGCTTCCTCTCGGCCGATACCTCCTTGGATCGGTATACCACCTCCTGCACCAAGTTTCCAGGAAGCTATTGCTAGGTGAGTCCATCGGCAACCTTGGAGGTCCTTGGTGGTTTATAAATATGTGGTTGAACGCACACATGTATAAGGTCCTCCAATTTGACTTATTCACTCAGCAGTTTCCAAGGGATATATCGGAGGATTATGTATTTGATGATGATGAATCGGCAACTCGTCCCCCACTCAATTTTGGGGAGGCTATCATAGTGCTACCAGGAACCGATGCCAATGCAGATCAATTTGGTAGGTTCTTCCAAAAGCTTTACAATGGAATCCCCGTCGCAGAACGGCTTTGGTGGCCTTATGTTGATGAGAACAACTGATTCCTGTTGTTATTCAACCTTACCGATTGGAACGTGCCACATAACGAAACAATCATGAAGGCCCGCATTGTTCCCCGAGCCATTCCAGTCAACATCTTTGGAACTAGGAAGAACTCTCCATCTTATGAGTTCTATTATCCATCGGCAGCAGCAAGGCAGCTGGCATTCGGCCAATTACCGATTAAACTCAGCTTCGCCAATGTGATAAAACCAAGAGAAATTATCTCCAGTGCTATGGATTGGAACAGGATTGTCAACCTTTCTCCCCATGCCGATACATCAAACATCGACCTATCCTCCTGGGCACCAACATCTTTTATGACAGAGTTATACAAATCTTGGTGGCAAGAATGGAAAAGCCAACTGTTCGCCAAATCATCGCACTACTATCGGCATTTGATCGACGTCGATCACATCATTTCCGATGATGCAGTAAGTTCTTAACTCTAATGCATCTCATTATTTTCTACTATCGGCATCTGACCCTCTTCTTTTTAACAGGTTGACGATCCAATCCCCCGAACGAGCAAAAGCGGCAAACACTTCAATCTTCGAATAATGAGCCCCACATCAATCATCAGCAACAAGGCTCCTACATTGGCTACCTTCACACCTCAAAGGGTACCTAAGGTTACCCTCAAGTCTAAGCCGACACCTGCAAAGACCATCGCTACTCCATCGGCTGCTGCTGCCATCTTGGCGCGCGCTTTTGCAGTAAGTTTTTATTTCACTTATACTGATCACAAACTTTCATCGGCAACATTTACTTCATTCAACTTGCACCAAATATTTTTACAGGCAACGAGGTCATCAGCAGCTGCTCCGAATGTACAAACTTCTCCAACTTAAGCTACCGATGCCCCAAGCTTCGCAACGAAACGAACTGGCTCAACAACTGCTGCAGAAGCAGCTCTAGCAACAACACCACCAGCACAATTGCTCCTCCCACGGAGGCAAGTTCATTGGCAACCGCTGCCGATCTTCAAGATGACACCATGCCATCTGCCTTCCCAAGTCCAGGCAAGAGATCCGTTTCAAGATGGTAAGCCAACTGTCATAGAACTCGCAACATAAACTTGTGATCGGCACACTCTAATTTCCTTCTTTTTAGGCACAAGACTCTCCTGACAGCTTATTTTCCTTCGCCGTCAACCTTCCCGATGAAAACGAAGACAAAGAAGGCTCTGCTCCAGCGAATAGCTTGTTCTCCTTCGCCGTCAATCTTCCCGATGAAGACAAAGACGAAGAAAGCTCTGCTCCAGCTCTATCGGCAGAAGTTAAACTCAAGCTCGAAGCATTGGTATCTTTACTGCAACAAGACACATCTCACCTCGTCCAAGACTCCACTATAGTAAAGATAGCTTTCAAAGACATTCAAGGCTGTCTATCTGCCGATATAGAAGAAACACTCTTCCAGGCAGTATTTCTTGAGAGTAAGCAACTCCAATATCAAAGGCTCTCTCGTCGTATAGCCGAAAGAACTGCTCAATCAGAACTTAAAGAGAGAATGCTTCAATTCAAGCGATCTGCCGATGAAAAACACAAGGACATAGGTCGCCTAGAAGCTTCTGGCACGGAGCTTGATAAAGACACTGCCCATCTATCGGCAAAGAAGGAACAACTGTTAGCAAAGCTGAAACAGGTTGATGAAGCCTTGATCGTAGCCAATCAACAGAAGACTGAACTTCCATGCGCCATCCAAACTTTAGAACTAGAAAGAGATGCCGACGCACGTCAAGCCCTCCAAACGAAGAAAAAGATCAAACCAATAGAAGGATATGCCGATGACGATGCCAAAGAGATGGAAGAAATAGAGCAAATTCGCCTGCGTGCGATATCAACTATTCAATCCTTGTTGTAATTTTTCACAATCCATCATATCGGCAAGTGTAACAGTGATACTTGATTTTGCTTTATAATATAATGCCAGTACGTTTTTACCGATGTCATATATAACTTCTTCTCTCATCGGCATTCAAATGGGTACTTTATGCATCTATCCAAATACTAGGGTAATATTTTTTTAAGTATTTACCGTTGATTGCTCTGGGAAACACAACTCCTTCGAGGGTCTCCAAAATATACGCATTACCATGAACAGACTGATTTATCCGAAACGGACCCTCCCAATTAGGAGACCATTTTCCAAACTTAGAACTTTTAGTCTCAATCGGTAAAATCAATCTCCACACCAGATCACCATCGGCAAATTCTTTCACCTTTACCTTCTTGTCATACCATCTGGCAACCCTTTTCTTATTTTCTTCAATGCTGATCAAAGCCCTCAACCGATGACTTGCTAAGTCTTTTAACTCATCCTTCATAAGGGTATCATACTCATCGGCTGTCAATTGACCTTGAGAAAACAATCTCCTAGAACCAGTTTTAACTTCCCAAGGCAGAACAACATCGTGTCCATAGACCAAATGATAAGGCGAAACTTTGGTTGCACCATGACACGCCATCCAATACGACTACAGGGCTTCATTCAACACTATATGCCACCTTCTAGGGTTTTCTTCAATCTTGCGTTTAATAAGTTTAATAACTCCTTTATTAGTCGCCTCAGCCTGACCATCAGCTTGGGCATAATAAGGAGAAGAATTAAATACCTTGAACCCCATACCCGCAGCAAACTCATCAAACTCTCCCGATGTGAACATGGTTCCTTGATCGGTAGTAATAGTTTGAGGAATACCAAATTGGTAAACAATATGTTCCTTTACAAAATCTATCATGTTTGCCGATGTCACCTTTTTCAAAGAAATCGCTTCAACCCATTTTGTAAAGTAATCGGTAGCGACAAGTATAAACTTGTACCCCTTGCTTGATGGCAGATAAATCTGGCCGATGAGATCAATAGCCCATCCCCTAAACGGCCAAGGCTTGATTATAGGATTCATTACCGATGCAGGTGCCCTCTGGATATTACCAAACTTCTGACAATCCTGGCACCCTTTAAAATAGTTGAAGCAATCTTCAAGAATTGTCGGCCAATAATATCCATTCCGCCTAATCATCCACTTCATCTTGAATGCCGATTGATGTGCTCCACAGACCCCCCCCATGGATCTCGCCCATCAACTCTTTTGACTCTTCTCTACTAAGGCATCTGAGCAAAACTCCATCAATTGTCCGATAATACAATTCATTGTCAAGGAGCAAATACTTGGTAGCTTGGAATCTTAGATGCCTTTCAACCTTCTTAGACGGATCTCTTAAGTAATCGGAAATTTCTTTTCTCCAGTCATCGGCAACCATCACCGATGTCATAACTTCTTGAATTGACAGATATCTTGAAGTGTTCTATGCTAACCGATTAGCCTCTTCATTATGCAACCTGGGAATATGTTCAAGGCGTATTCTTTGAATTCTTTTAATAACCGCAGACATCTCTCATGGTGTGCAATCAACACTTCACTTTGGCATTCATATACCCCAGTCAATTGATTGATCACCAACATAGAATCGCCAAATATTTCAACGGCATCGGCACGCACTTCCCTGAGTAGTTCCAACCCTTTTATTAAAGCCTGATACTCAGCCTGATTATTTGTTGATGTAGCAACAATCGGCAACGAAATTTCATACTTCCGTCCTCGGGGTGAAATTAAGAGAACACCGATACCTGCCCCTTCTTTGCACGTAGACCCATCAAAGAACAAAGTCCAAGGAGCAATCTCTACAGAGCTTACCATATTGCAATGCTGAGTAATAAAATCGGCCATCACCTGACCCTTAACTGTCTTAGCCGATTCATACTTCAGATCAAACTCTGAAAGTGCTAGAATCCATTTGCTGATTCTCCCATTTAATATCGGCATCGACAGCATATAGTTAACCACATCATCTTTACAGATAACAGTACATTTGGCCAACAATAAATAATGCCTCAATTTTATGCAAGAAAAATATAAACATAAGCATAATCTTTCTATGGCCGAATACCTTGTTTCAGCATCTACCAGTCTTCTGCTCAAATAATATATCACACGTTCTTTCCCTTAAAATTCTTGAATTAAGGCTGATCCGATAACACCGTCATCGACAGACAAATACAACCTGAAAGGCTTCCCGTGTTGAGGTGGAACCAAGACTGGAAGGTTTACCAAATATTTTTTGATCTCCTCCAAGGCTAACTGTTGTTCCTCTTTCCATGTAAACTCCTGATCGGCTCTCAGCTTTAACAATGGACTAAAAGATTTAATCTTACTAGATAAGATGGAAATAAATCTTCTAATGAAATTAATCTTGCCGATCAAGGATTGCAGCACACTCTTGTTTGTAGGGGCAACTACTTTGTTAATTGCATCAATAGATTTCCTGCCGATCTCGATGCCTCTCTGATGTACCATAAAATCCAGAAACTGACCTGCTGATACACCAAATGCACATTTGTTAGGATTCATCTTCAACCCATGCTCCTTTGTTGATTCCAGGATTTTTCGTAAATCGGCAAGATGCTTCTCAAAACTTCCGGATTTAACCACCACATCATCAATATAGATTTCGACTATCGTGCCGATGTACTTATGAAAGATAAAATTCATTGCTCTCTGATAAGTAGCGTCGGCATTCTTCAAGCCAAAAGTCATCACAACCCATTCAAATAAACCGACATGACCTGGACATCTAAAAGCAGTTTTGGATATGTCTTCTTCAGCCATGAATATCTGATTATATCCTGCATTACCAACCATGAAGCTAATGATTTGATGTCCAGTGGCAGCATCAACCAGCAGATCGGCAATAGGCATCGGATAACCATCCATCGGCGTAGCCTTATTGAGATTCCTGAAATCAATGCAAACACGTAATTTCCCATTTTTCTTATACACAGGAACCACATTAGAAATCCATTCGGCATATCGATATTGCCGAATAAACCCAGCTTCAATTAACTTCGTAATTTCAGTCTTAATATCGGGTAAAACCATGGGATTGCATCGGCGCGCAGGTTGCCGATGTGGTTGGAAACCAGACTTAATAGGTAACCGATGTTCGACTATTGATCGGTCTAAACCAGGCATCTCTGTATAATCCCAAGCAAAACAATCTTTGTATTCCTTTAACAAATCAGTCAACTGTTGTTTACATTGGGAAGCTAACTTAGCACTAATGAAAGTTGGCCTAGACTTACTGCCATCGCCGATATCTACTTCTAATAAATCATCGGCCGACGTGAACCCCTGTCCCAGTTTTCCATCATCGGCGAATTGATCCATTAAAACTCTTCTTCAGGACCGACTGCTTGGATCGATGTAATACGGTAATCGGCAACCTTGAGGAACTCCGTGTCCCTAGCATCACCTTCTATGCACCTGGTTTGCTCATAAGTTTCGGATTCTGCCGATGCAACAATCGATGGGGTCTCACTCCGGACGATTTCAATTTTATCTCCAACCCACTGCACAAGGCTTTGGTGCATTGTAGAAGGAATGCAGCAATTAGCATGGATCCAATCTCTTCCTAGGAGCAAGTTGTAGGTACCTTTGCCACTGATCACGAAAAATGTTGTCGGCAAAGTTTTACTGTCGATGGTTAATTCAACACATACGGCTCCCATAGCTGGCGACACGTTACCTTCAAAATCTTTAAGCTTCATGTCCGTCTTGACTAAGTCTTGGTCGCCTTTCCCAAGCTTCCTGAACATGACGTACAACATTATGTTGATCGACGCTCCACCATCCATCAGCATCTTTGTTACAGGCCATCCATCTACTTTGCCTTTAACGAACAGAGCCCTTAGGTGTTGCCTTTCATCATCGGCAGGCTTCTCAAAGATAGCTGCCATTGGATCCAACACCAATTGTGCCATTTCAGCAGCTTCTTCCTCATCGCTGACATGTGCCATGAACTCCATCGGCAATACCAAAACCATATTCATTTCTGCCGATGGATCTCTATCCTTGCGCTTTGGTTTCCACTGCTTTTCCCTTGAAGGATTTTCATTGTCATACAAGTCATTTCGGCGTTCGCGTTGAATTCTCCTTTTCTGAGTCTTTGTCAGACCCTTAGGTCACCATTGAGGAAGCTTGGTCTTCCAAACAGGCTGGTGTTGCCTCCCACCGCTTGTGTCGGCATCACCCCTTATGTTCGGATCCCTGGAGAATATTTCTTCATCGGGCACTCTTGCATTGGCCATCTCCTCAAGCTCCTCTTGACCAATACGCCTGCCAAGCCTGTTATGCGCGCTGAGCTTGCCCCCCAGTCGATCATGTGCCGATTTCTTCTCTCTGAGCGGCCTAGCATACCTGGACGTTCGAATCGTCAAAACAAGGCTTCTTTTCTGACCGATCGACAGGGTAATA
The DNA here is from genome assembly GCA_022036555.1 of Microstegium vimineum. Lineage (NCBI taxonomy): Eukaryota > Viridiplantae > Streptophyta > Magnoliopsida > Poales > Poaceae > Microstegium > Microstegium vimineum. Next base: position 19,964,080 of record CM039124.1, on the reverse strand, counting down.
CCCATTGCATTCGGGACAATTATCGGCAGTAGGTAGCTTGATGCCTTCTTCCAAGCAGTGAATGAAGCCACTTCCAGTGGTCCTTATGCCGAAGCCACTCTTGGTACTCTTCTTCTTCCTGCCAATGACGCTCCTCTTGTGATTGCCGATACTCTTGCCTCGGCTGTTTATGCGTGATTATAACACCAGGAGCCCTCTTAGCATTGCTACCTTCACTGGCAACTTTCTTGCCCTTTCTGTCATCGGCAAACCTCCTCTCATCACGCTCAGCTACTTGATGACCAGGATCTACCGATGCATTCTTCCTGGCAGCTTCCGATGTCAGTACTTTAGTTTCTCCACTGGTTTCCACCATATTATTTGGAAACGGGTGCTGATCAATCTTCATCGGTTTTTGGGCTTTAGAATTTTCAAATCTAATTCGTCCAGATTCAATCTCTGACTGCAACTGCTAGCTAAATACTTTGCAGTCATTGGTACTGTGCGAAGTCGCATTGTGCCACTTGCAATACCTGATCTTTCTGAGCTCTTCGGCTGATGGAATTACTTGGTTAGGCGCCAACTTGATCCGCCCTTCTTGAAGTAATAAGTCAAACATCCTATCGGCCTTGGTGATATCAAAGGTGAACCTTTCAGCTTCCTTCTGGCCAAACGGACAAGACACAAATTTCTTGTCTTTCACCCATTCGGCTGCGCCGATGCTTAGCTCTTCATCGGAATCCCCTTCTTGCCCAATGAAGGTCACCTTTTTATTCCAAGTTTTTCTAGGCTCAAAAGTCTTGACATCCTGATCGGCAATTCTGTGCACAAGGTGGCTCAGACTTTCGAACTCTTGAGACGCATACTTATCTTTGATGTGCGGCAGTAATCCTTGGAAGGCCAAATCTGCCAATTGCCGATCATCAAGCATCAAGCTGTAGCACTTGTTCTTCATGTCTCACAGCCTCTGGACAAAGCTCTCCACCGATTCATCATTACGTTGCCTCATCTTAACCAAATCGGTAATCTTCTTTTCATGAATGCCAGCGAAGAAGTATTTATGAAACTGCCTCTTCAGATCGGCCCATGTGATCAAAGAGTTTGGAGGCAATGATATAAACCATGTGAACGCCGATCCAGACAATGATGATGAGAACAATCTCACCCTCAGCTCTTCCCTGCTAGCAGCTTCTCCACACTGGATAATGAAGCGGTTGATGTGCTCCATCATTGACGTGTCATCTTGGCCAGAGAATTTAGTAAAATCAGGCACCTTGTACCGATTTGGGAGGGAATTAGGTCATATGCCGGAGGATATGGCGTCCAATAAAAATATGTATTAACCTTGGGTTTAATGCCGAATTTCTCTTTCATCACTTCGGCAATCTTATCAGTCCAATATGCATCCTGCTCTTGCCGACTCATTGGCTGATTGTTGACTGGTGGAGCCGGCTGATGCGCCCCTTCAGGTCTTGGTAGAAGATGATGCGGAGTAATTGTCACGGGCGCAGCACCAGTCATCTGGACGTTATGCATCGGTTGACTTACCAATGGATAACTTTGCAAACTTACTGGGTTATGTTGTGGCATCATATTCATCGGTTGCTATACCGATGCTCCACTCTGAGTATTTGCTGGACTTCCATAATGATACATTAGTACGCCAGGCTGTTGAACCGGCGGCGGATTGGTCCATCCAGGATTATGAATCATCGGCATGTGACTTACCGATGGCTGATAGCTAACCGGCGCCTGCTGCTCCTGCACCTTGGAGTAATCGACAAATTGGTTACCTTGATGTGTTAATACTCCAGCTTGAGGATTTACCAACATAGACTGACTCCCAGTTGCTATGCTTTGCTGCATCGGCACCACATTTGCCGATGGTGGTATCAGAGGTACTTTAGGAATCACCACCTGGAGATCTTCTGATGGCATTTGCACAGTTGGAGAAGACGTGGAGTAATGCATCATAGGGATCGTCGGCTGTGATTGCATTGCCGATGCCATGGATCCCTTCCAAGCTGAATTGTCTCCCTGCACCAGATTGGAACCAGCAGATGGATTTGAAGGCATACCGTATCCCCACATGTTGGCAGGGGTTGGATGATTCTGGATAGCAGGTCCCGACATTACCGACGCCACTGGATCTGCACTAAGCTTGGTGATGCTTTCAGGACTCAGCCTTGGTGGTGTAGCCACATCGGTAGACGGATCCACGGAAGTGGAAGACGCCATTGGGGCTGCCGATGGGTTTACAGATACCGATCCAGACTGATGATACGCTGGACCAACATACCGGGGTGCTTGCCCTTCTTTGAAAGATTGCATAACAGCATTGTACACAGTATTGGACAGCACATTAGAGTGGCTAATTAGTATTGGACAGCACATTTAAGGCAGAATTAACCATCTCTTGCAACTTACCAGGATTGGCATCAAACGTGACCTGCCATGGCAACGGCGGATCTTGCTTCTGGATGGCTTCGCCGCTCCTGCTTAGGCTGAAGGACTTCAGATACAACTGTTTGTACTCCTCCATAGCCCGCTCCATAGCCAGCTTTTGATCATCTTTCAGATCGGCCTCGGAGACTTCAATGACGTTCCTCTGATTGACGTCAGTGCGATCACCCATGATAAATGTATAATGAGTCCCACTTGGCGTGCCAAAAGAGGTGTTGACACAAAAAGCGTCAGGATCTGCGAACACCTCGGGCTTATACCCGAATTCGATATCCAAAGGTGTGCCAGTCGATTTGACCAGTTAATCGACAAGGACGATAACTAGAACAAGATCCAAACAAGACAACGACGATACGCCCAAATGTCAAAACTCAGACTTGATCAGGATAACTAGAGCAGAGCTGAACGAGACAACAACAACGCGCCCGGATGTCAAAGCTCAGATTACTCCCACGCGGAACTTGCAAGGGTTTGACAGAGATCAAGGAGATGCAGCCCGTCGAAGCTTGAAGAACTCGTAGATAAACTAAGACTAATGCAATAAAAGGGTAAATTGCAGTAAAAGTAATAAGAGTAATAGATTTGTTTGATGTATGATTGATATCTTTTCTCATGACCCCTAGGTACATATTTATACCCAAGCAAAAGGAGTTGTACACAGACACGACCCATATCTTTCCTAAACAAAACTCTTATCTTTAAGGAAACAACTGACTCATGCAGGAGTCGAACAATGACATTTTCCTAAACAAATACCTCTATTTCTAAGGAAATAAATGACTCATGCAAGAGTCGGACTCAAACTTCTATAACAACACTAGTATGGGATCACCAGTTTCCTTATGTTTTTTCCTCGATGAAACTTTCCATCGGCAGACTCTTCAATCCGCAACTTCCTTCTATTGCCATCGGCAATCCTCTGCTGACAATCAGCCACCACGTCATCCTGTGCTCATCGGCATCATCTCTTTATCGGTAATATCCCCAATCGACCATTCTTCACTTCCATCGGCAACATCCTTATCGGCAATATCCTTATCGGCAACAATTCTATTATCGTTCAGCTTCCATCAACAAACTTATCTTCATTTGCAGAATTCATTCTCATCGGTAACGTTAACCGATAACCTACCGATGCCGATAGAAAATAGCTACCGATCAATGCAAGTCCTTAGTTCATTTGACACATGCCGAAAAACGGTGTCAACACTTTCTAATCTGTAACCCTCTTCTATCGCCATCGGCAGCTTTCTACTAACGTCAACACGCCATCCTCCATCCATCGGCAATACCCTTCTGCTTTCATCGGCAATACCTTCCTATCGGCAAGTAGCCTTCTTTTTCCCTTGACGTTTCTTTAATCAATTTCACCATCGGCAACTTCCTTTGCTTCCATCGGTAATCTAACCGATAGTATCTTGATGCCGATGGGGAACAGTGATCATCTCCTTGCCGACTAGTGCACTCAGTTCATATTGACACGTACCAAAAACGGCGTCAACACATGCCCCCAATTTCGGAGTATAAAATATTTCATGCGCCAAAATTTTCTCCACTATAATCTTCTCCTCCAAGATGCCTATGCCATTACTTTGATTATTGTGTACAATTATTGCAAGTTACCAATAGCCCCCTCGCAACTGTAGCGCCAATGGTTACAATCCCTAGATCGCCGTGTAAATTTATCACCACATCCTTCCATACCTCTGTTCAGTTAAAATGAAAACTCGAAAACGCCCTTGACGCTTCAGGTTTATAAAGACCACTGCCCGATCTTTTTCCACCCAGGATCCATATCTTCATTCTCCCATTTCACCAGCGCTCCCGAAGAACACTCCAGCAACATTCAACCGACGGCTTCTTCTTCCATTAGCAAGGCACAACCTGCAAGAACTCTTTCAAGACGATGGCGATCATCTTCAACATTCCCGCGGTCCATTTCTTCCCTTCTTGCTTTATACTTTGCGACCTTTCCTTTTTGCACCGTTTCGTGATCCTTTTTGCTTTCTGAATCTAGGAGATGCGCAATAGAATAGTAATCCCCATTGATCAACCACATCTTTGTTGTTTGGGTCTGATGGGGGATACTGATCCAAGTGAAATCATCAATGCGGAAATTAACCGAGTTCCTTTCAGAGCCGCACATTTTGATGGGCTATGGAAAGACATTTTCCGTTCTTGGCCCAAACCCACCAAAGGGTGGAAAAATTGGTACATTAGGATGGTCAGGTCACAACAAGTTTACTGGGCAGAACACAACTTAGACCAATGTATCAGACTATCCCTGGACGATATGGTCAAGAATGAGAACATGATGATTGCCGTCTCTTATTTTTGGTCCGACACAGTGAACACCTTCCTATTTAGACACGGACGAGACACCCCTACACTTGCCGATGTGCATATGCTTACTGGCCTTGACATCTCCTCTGCCGATGACGCCACCCTCTTCAACAGGAAGCCGGAACATCAGGTAAGTACCCGCAACATTGGCGGTTGGACCGAATATATTCAAGAATATCAAAAGACCGGATCGATAAGCCAAAGGGAGCATGCCACTTTCTTGAATATGTGGCTGGAGAAGTTCATCTTCTTTGGTAGGACAATTGGACGCACCAATATGTACCTCCCTGCAGCAGAGCTTTTAGCCAATGGAGCAATACTTCCCCTTGGTCGATACCTCCTCAGCTCAGTATATTACCTCCTGCACCAGGTATCGGAAAAGTTACTGCTAGGTGAGCCTATCGGCAACCTTGGAGGCCCCTGGTGGTTCATGAACATGTCGCTAAACGCCCATATGCACAAATGCCTCAATTTGACTTATTCAGCCAGCAATTTCCAAGAGAATTGGCTGAGAACCACGTGTCTGTCGATGGTGAATCGGCAACCCGCTCCCCACTCAACTTTGGGGAAGCTATAATAGTTCTATCGGGAACTGATTTTAACAAGGACAAATTCGGCAGATTTTTTCTGAGATTTTATTGTGGAACTTCCGCTGCGGAATGGGTTTGGTGGCCTTACATCGATAAGGACAACCGATTCCCACTCTGCTTCAACCTTACCGATGAAGATATACAGAAGGATGAAGGAATCTTGAGGGCTATCCTTACTCCCCGGGCCATCCCGGACAACACCTTCGGGAGTGGGAAAAATACTTATGCAACTTATGAATTCTACTACCCATCGGTAGCGGCAAGACAGTTAGCGTTTGGTCAATTGCCGATCAATCTTAGCTATGCCGATGTGGTGAAACCAAGAGAAGCTATCACCAGCGTCATGGACTGGGACAGGATCGTCAATCTCTCTCCTCATGCCGATACAACCAACATTGACTTATCCATTTGGGCGCCAATATCTTTCATCACCGAGTCATACAAGTTCTGGTGGCAATAGTGGAAAGATCAACTGTTTGCTGCATCATCACACTACTATTGGCACTTCATTAATGCTGATCATATCGTTCCCGACGACGCGGTAAGCTTATCTTCGATGTTATTCTCTTTTTTCTGTCATTTCCTTTCAAATACATCGGCAACTGATTTTCTGTCAATAGGTTGATGACTTAATTCCAAGAAAGAGCAGAAGTGGCAAAGCCTTCAACCTGCGACCGATTAATCCCACATCGGTAATCGGCAGCAAGGCCCCTTCGTTGGCTTCCCTCATGCATCGAAGGGAATCCCCCAAGATCATCATCAAGCCTAAGTCAATACCAGCTGGGGCTGTCATTACTCCATCGGCTGCTGCCGCTGTCCTGGCGCAAGATTGTACGGTAACAAACCTCCACTTTATTCATGCCGATCACAAAATTTTCATCGGCACCTCTCACTTAATTTTCAATTCGCAGCAAATGTTTTTTTCTTTTGTAGTAGACAAGTCCATCGGCAGCTACTCCAAGAGTACAAGATTTTCCAACTCGGCCTGCCGATACCCCCCAAGTACAACAGCCGAAACGCCAAGGCTCATCAAGTACCACTCCCCGACCAAAACGCCTAAAGCCATCAACCTTAGCTGCATCATCAGCAACATCCTCTCAACCTTCTATCGATATGCTAACATAAGAGCTAGCATCGGCATCCGTCCCTGACCAAACAACGGCTGAAGCTTCCATCCAAGGGACAGTGTCGGTGCCGCAGGATTCAGCCATCATAACAACAGAAATATCATCGGCATCGGCATCAGCACCGACATTAACCATCCCATCCACAAAGGCAAGCTCATCGGCAACCATTGCCGATTCTCAAGACATCACCGTGTCAGCTGTTTTGCCAAGTCCAAGACGAGAGATTGCTCTAAAACAGGTAAATCGATTGTCTATCATAAATTCGCAAGACACAAACTTTCAATCGACAAACTCTTATTCTTTTCTTTTCAGGCCCAAGACTCTCCTAACAGCTTATTCTCCTTCGCTATCAACATACCAGACGAGGATGAAGAAGAGGAAAGCTCCGCCCAAGCCTCAGACGCCATATCGGCAAAAGTAAAATCCAAACTTGAAGCATTGCTACACTTACTGCAGCAAAGTACATCCCAACTAGTCCAAGATTCTAACGCAGTAAGGGTAGCTTTCAAGGCGATTCAAGGCCATCTGCCTGCCGATATCAAAGAAATGCTTTTCCAAGCAGTGTTCCTTGAAAGCCGACAACTACAACATCAAAAGGCATCGGTCACCTGGAAGCCTCTAGCGTTGAGCTTGAACAGGAAATTACCCATCCATCGGCACAAAAAGAAGAATTGCTAGCGGAACTAAGGAAAGTCGATGAAGCTTTAGATGCAGCCAACCAAAAGAAGGCTCAACTTCCCGATGCCACTAAAGCTTTACAACAAGAAAGGGATGCTGACGCTCGCCACGCTCTTCTGTTAAAAAGAAAAATCAAGCCAATTGAGGGCGCTGTCGATGACGATATCAGAGAAATAGATGAAGCGGACCAAATTCGCCTTCATGCGATTTCATTCATTCAATACCTACTGTAACTTGTTGTATCGATAACTCTAAACTTGATGACGGACTCGTCTGTATCATAATGGTAATGTTTTTTCTTCTGTCGATGCTTTGCACAATAACCCCGTCATCAGTACTTATACTTGTATTACTTTAGGCATCCATCTAGATACTAGGATAATATTTATTAAAATATTTACCATTGATTGCTCTGGAAAACGCAACCCCTTCGAGGGTTTCCAAAATATAAGCATTACCAGGAACAGACTGATTTATCCGAAAAGGACCCTCCCAATTAGGAGACCACTTTCCAAACTTTGAACTCTTAGTTCCAATCGGTAAAACCAGTTTCCACACCAAATCACCATCGACAAACTCTTTTGCTTTTACTTTCTTGTTATACCACCTGGCAACCCTTTTCTTGTTCTCTTCTATGCTGATTAGAGCTCTCAGCCGATGACTTGCTAGATCTTCTAATTCATCTTTCATAAGGATATCATATTCATCGGCTGTTAATTGGTCCTGGCAAAACAATCGTCTAGAACCAGTCTTAACTTCCCAAGGTAGGACAGCATCATGCCCATAGTTTAACTAGTATGGCAAAACTTTAGTTGCACTATGACATGCCATCCGATACGACCATAAAGCTTCGTTCAACACTATATGCCACATTCTAGGGTTTTATTCAATCTTGCGTTTGATAAGATTAATAACCCCTTTATTAGTTGCTTCGGCCTGACCATTAGCTTGAGCATAATAAGGAGAAGAGTTTAAAACCTTAAACCCCATACTGATAGCAAATTCATCAAACTCCCCCGATGTGAACATGGTCCCTTGATCAGTTGTAATTGTTTGAGGAATACCAGATGGGTAAACAATATGCTCCTTTAAAAAGTCTATCATGTTTGCCGATGTCATCTTCTTCAAAGGAATGACTTCAACCCACTTCGTGAAATAATCAGTAGCAACAAGTATAAATTTATGCCCTTTACTCAATGGCGGATAAATTTGGCCGATGAGATCGATAGCCCATCCTCTAAACGGCCAAGGCTTGATTATAGGATTCATTGCCAATGCGGGTGCCCTCTGAACATTACCAAACCTCTGACAACCTTGACACCCTTTGAAGTATTTAAAACAATCCTCAAGAATTGTCGGACAATAATACCCATTCCGCCTAATCATCCACTTCATTTTGAATGCCGATTGATGTGCCCCACATACTCCCTCATGAATTTCACCCATCAACCTTTTCGATTCTTCTTCACTAAGGCATTTGAGCAAAACTCCATCAATCGTTCGATAATATAATTCATCATCAAGGAGCACGTACTTGGTAGCCTAAAACCTTAGATGCCTTTCAACCTTTTTAGATGGATCCCTTAAGTAATAGGCAATCCCTTTTCTCCAGTCATCGTCAACCATTACCTATGTCATTATTTCTTGAATCGGCTAATACCCTGAAGCGTGCTGTGCTAACCGATTAGCCTCTTCATTATACAACCTGGGAACATGCTCGAGGCGGTATTCTTTAAATTCTTTTAATAATTGCAAACACTTCTCATGGTGTACAATTAAAATTTCACTTCGGCATTCATATGTCTCAATCAATTGATTGATCACTAACATAGAGTCACCAAAGATTTCAATGGCATCGGCACGCACTTCCCTGAGTAATTCCAACACTTTTAGCAAAGCTTGGTATTCCAACACTTTATTCGGCAACGAGACTTCATACTTCTGCCCTCGGGTGAAATTAAGACAACACCGATACCTGCTCCTTCCTTACACGTGGATCCATCAAAGAACAAAGTCCAAGGAGTAATCTCTACGGAACTCACTGTACTACAATGCTGAGTAACAAAGTCGGCCATCACCTGACCCTTAACCGCCTTAACCGATTCATACCTCAAATAAAACTCTGACAGCGCTAAAATCCATTTGCCGATCCTTCCACTCAATATCGGCATCGACAACATGTACTTAACCACATCATCTTTGCATATGACAGTACCTTCGGCCGACAACAAATAATGCCTCAATTTAGTGCAAGAGAAGTACAGACATAAACATAACTTCTCAACTGCCGAATATCTGGTTTCAGCATCCACTAGTCTTCTACTCAAATAATAAATTATGCGTTCCTTTCCTTCAAATTCTTTGATTAAGGCTGACCCGATAACGCTATCATCGGCGGACAAAATACAACCTGAAAGGCTTCCCGTGTAGAGGCGAAACTAAGACTGGAGGATTTACAAAATATCTCTTAATTTCTTCTAAGGCTGATTGCTGCTCTTCCTTCCATGTAAATTCTTGACCGGCCTTCAGCTTTAGCAACGGCTAAAAGACTTAACCTTCCCAGACAAATTAGATATAAATCTTCTAATAAAATTAATCTTGCCAATAAAGGATTGCAACTCAGTCTTGTTTGTGGAGAAACCACCTTATTAATTGCATCAATGGATTTCCTGCCGATCTCGATACCTGTTTGATGCACCATAAAACCTAGAAATTGTCCTGCCGATACACCAAACGCACATTTATTAGGATTCATTTTTAACCCATGTTCCCTTGTGCACTCTAGAATTTTCCGCAAATCGGCAAGATGCTTCTCAAAATTTCTAGATTTAACTATCACATTGTCAATATATATTTCGACTAACGTGCCAATGTACTTATGAAAAATGAAATTCATCGCTCTCTATTAAGTAGCACCGGCGTTCTTCAAACCAAAAGTCATCACGACCCACTCAAATAAACCAACATGACCTGGACATCTAAATGCAGTTTTGGATATGTCTTCTTCAGCCATGAATATCTGATTATACCCAGCGTTACCATCCATAAAACTAATGATTTGATGTCCAGCAGCAGCATCAACTAGTAGATCAGCAATGGGCATCGGGTAACTGTCCATCGACGTAGCCTTATTGAGATTCCTGAAATCAATACAAACACGAAGTTTTCCATTTTTTTATACACAGGAACCACATTAGAAATCCATTAGGCATATTGACATTGCCGAATAAACCCAACCTCAATTAATATTGTAATTTCAGCTTTAATGTCGGTAATACAATAGGATTGCATCGGCGCGCTGGCTGCAAATGTGGTTGGAAACCAGATTTAACAGGTAACCGATGTTCAACTATTGTTCGGTCTAGACTAGGCATCTCTGTATAATCCCAAGCAAAACAATATTTATATTCTTTTAATAAATCACTCAATTGTTGTTTACATTGGGAATCTAACTTAGCACTAATAAAGGTTGGATATCTATCTCTAGTAAGTCATCTATTGATGTGAACCCATGCCCAAGTTTTCCATCATCGACAAACTGATCCATTAAAACTCTTCTTCAGAACCGACTGCTTAGATCGGTATAATTCGGTAATCGACAACCTTGAGGAACTCTGTATCCTAAGCTTCACCTGACAAGCACTTCGTCTGCTCATAAGTTTCTGATTCTGTTGATGCGATAACTGACGAGGCTTCACTTTGGACGACTTCAATTTTGTCTCCAACCCATTGCACGAGGCTCCGGTGCATTGTGGAAGGGATACAACAATTAGCGTGGATCCAATCCCTCCCTAGGAGCAAGTTCTAGGTACCTTTGTGTTGAGGATATAACCTCGGCATATCCCCAGGGACCTTCTTGGGCCTGCCGACCAGGAGACGGCCCGGCCTACGAGGCCTTGCGGCACGCGACCAGCTGGACGCCTCTTAGGATGACTCCTAAGAAGACTTGCTCGCCAAGGGAGATCCTAGTAGATAGACTCGGATCCCTTGCCTTAGGGAACCGGTTGTAATCGGTTAGGATATTGAAATTGTAACCCTGCTCCCCGACTATATAATGCGTGCAGGGACCCCCCTCAAAAAACCCCAAATAACCTCTCTCGGATCATCTACAGATCTTGTACCTTGATATACGAGATCAATCTAGCCACCAGAACACAGGACGTAGGGTATTACGGTGGTTTTCCGGCCCGAACCTGTATAAACTGCCGTGTCGACACTATATGTGTTAAGCTTGATCGCCATCGCCACACCTCCGCCTAACAATCTACTACCGTAGACTGCGACACATATTTTGTCGACAGTTGGCGTGCCAGGTAGGGTTGTGTGCATCGAGTTCATGGCTCATCAAGCGGTCACCTTCCCGGATTCGATGGTCCTTCCGACGCCTGGCACCGTGATCCAGATTGGATCTATGTCTTGGACCATCGGATCCGCGCCTGAAACACCTTATCCCTCCAGATCGACCAGTGACTTCCCAGAGTCCCCCCAAGCTTCGGGAAGATGATTCTCCAAGCCTCGGCCGGAAGCACCCCCCGTGATAATGAGATGGAGGCGATTCCCATCTTCTTCAGCGATCCACTAGCTGACGAGCTCAGTAATAATTCGGCAGAAATCCCCCACACCAACCAAGACGATGCCACGCGAAGCAGGAAGGGCGGGCGATGCCACTTCTGTTCCCCGGAACGCAAAAGGGACAAGGACTGCCCACCAGACCACCTCAGCGATGGAAGAACTGGTTATCAACGGAACTACCGATCCGGCAACTCTGAGCGCCACTCGCAGTGGCACGATTACAGGCGAAACGACCGCTGCTTCGCCAACCCGAGCGCCAGACCAGGAGTAGACTATGACGCTAGTTATGAAAGGATCCTTGACGGCCCATGTCCCATACACAAGGACTCTAGGCAATCTATGCGCGAGTGCAATCTCCTTGAGGCAGCGATAAGGCAAAAAGGCGACAAGAAAGCAAAGAAGGACGGCTCCAGCAAGGGAGAAGACCGAGACCCAGCAGCACCAAAGTTCCGACCACCTTCAACGACGTACTCCATCTTCGGGGCAGCATGGTTACTGAAGGAGAAAGGCGACGTCGTCAAGTTTGCAGAGACATTTACTCAGTCATCGCCAAAGATGATGATTCGGCCAACGCCCAGTACCTAGACTGGTCGAAGCAGACTATTAGCTTCTTAGTGGAAGACGAATGGACAGATTACAGGTACCCTGGTCGATTCCCACTCATCATCGACCCAACCATTGCTAGGTGCCGCATCAGGAAGGTGCTAGTGGATGGTGGCAGTGCATTAAACATCATCTTTGCCGACGCATTCCGCCAGCTCGATTATTCAAAGAAGAACCTCCTGCCGGCAAACTTCCCTTTCTAGGGTATAGTCCCAGACAAGGCATCCACACCAGTAGGACAAATTACGCTCCCGGTACAATTCGGCGACCAGAATCACATCAGAATCGAGAATATCAACTTCATCGTCGCTGACTTCCAAACAGCTTGCCATGCAATCCTCGATCAACCGGCGCTCGCAAAGCTTATGGCAGTACCGCATTACACCTATATGGTGCTCAAAATACCAATACAACAAGGCATACTCAGCCTCCGCACCGATCTGAAAGTCACATATGAGTGTGAACATAAAACAATAAACGCCGCCAGGAGGCCCCACCCCCACGACAAATACAGCTCCAGCACTACTGATAACCCCACCGCCAAGAGGCCGAAGGAAATGCAAGCGTTAACAACCAACGTCGACCTACCTCGCAAACACATGTGAAGATCCACGCGGCGGGCAATACAAGCAGTTTTAGGCAAATGAAGAGGTCCAATAAAGTTTGTACCAATTATCCCCGATGAATAAATAAAGTGATATGTTCTTCTTTGTACTTTATACATACCCCGACTCCAACAAAACGCCGATGACGATTTGATGTTTAGCAAGGAACATAGGGCGTTCGACGACCTCTCCAAAACACTCTCACAGTGTTTCGACGACCTCTCCAAACGCATCACGGCGTTCTCCAAACAGCCTGTCCATAACCGGAAACCTTCAAATCTGGTCTATCAACTTCATAACGCATAGAATTAGCTACCCTATACTCTATGATCATGTTGATAGACCTCTCAGATGATGCATCTCTATCAAACGAGACATCACCGAAGTTGAAGGCCATGAGGATATGTGCCCAAAATTTGTATATGACCACGGTACGGTCAACGACTCTACATGCAGCATGGCTTTGCGCCCAGCGTCTGCAGGAACGGTCTCCACAGGCCCTAGTCACGCCACGATCGAGCCTCTCGGAAAAAGGGTTCTGTCCCTAGCACCACCTTAAGCGTGCATGAGTTGTTCGCCCTCTGCGCCGCGGGTTGCTAGCAGCTTACCCCCCTGGTAATCTCCGTGGTACCTACGCGTGAAGCAGCTTTAGGCTCAATGATCTGGGCCACAGGGAACCCAGGGCCGAACGATTCATCGCTTCGGCTCATGACTCAGGAGGCACGATAGGGCATACAAGTGAAACAAAAGCTCACTGCCCGAATATTTTACAGCTTTGTAGTTTTCACTTACACGTCCGAATTAATGTATCCACGATACAAACTACCACTGCACAGCAGAGAACAAATCAACATCTTTAGCTACAACTTCTGTGATATGATCGGCAACCGCCTCCAGACGATCTGCATCCTGATCCGATGTCCCTGACGCGAATCCGGTCTCCACGCGACCAAGTTTGATCTTTGGATAATGAGATTGCAACATAGCCATGCCATGAGCAGCCACACTCCACGCCGCCGAAGTCGTAAACAATTGAAGTCTACCCCACAGGCCGTGAACCCCCGCTAACACACTCTCCATGGTCACCTGGCCAGCGGGTTCAGGAATGAACTCCCGACCATCAACACACCTTACCACAGGGGCGATCTCATGCGCTAGCGACCAGAAGTTGTCGTAATACGAATCCACTTTCGCTTGCAGGTCTGCAAATTGAAGATGAACATTGTCCCAGTGAACTATGGGAATAGAAAAAACCAAGTAAGGAAGCCATTGAAAAGTAACAATAGGCAGTAAAATTCTACCTTTGTGCATCTCCCGCATCTTGTACATCTCTCGCTCGGTAGCATCAGCCTTCTCCTCCGCGAGGCGTTTTGCCTTTTGAGCGTCAAGCAGTTCTACGCGACAAGCGAGAAAAATTATCACAAAGACAAGACACCAATATTTAAAGCCACAGAGAACAAAGACTTATGAACACGAAGATCATCAATGTGCGATTGAAGCTCGCTGGTCTCCCGCTCTCGGTCTCGGACTGTGGCTTTTTAACACTTCCGAGCACCGGTGCACCACGTCCAAACTTTCCTACAGCCCTGCAAACTACCCTCGACACGAGCAACGTCACCACGAAGACGCTCATTCTCAGAGGACAGCTTCGCAAGCATGTCGGCCATCATCTTACGCTCCCTCCAGGACTCAAACAATCCCTGCGACGACACAGCAACAAGCTAAATAGAAAAAGCACAAAGACAACGCACAACTAAGCCAAGAGTCCAAAGCTACATTGAATCGTCCGAGCAGATCGTTATCATCACTAAGGAGGGTAACCGCTTCCTCCTCAACCTCGTCATCCTCGACAACAACAAAGTCATCACCATCACGACGAAAAGTACGAAATGGCGTCACCTTCGGTTCATTTTTGGTACGAGGAATCTCCTCCACTACCTCTGGCTCCTCATGCACCACCGCCGACCTCTTCCTCATCTCCGGCCTTGGATCCGGCGCCAAAAATGATGACGACTCCGGCATAACACCACAAGCTGGGTCTGCATCTTGAGCCCAAGAGCCATTGGCACCATCAACAAACACAGCCCCCTCACTCAAAGCAGGATTCTCCTCACAAGTTGGGGGATCAGCTGGTGCAGGGGCACTACCTCTCTCTGAGCCGCCATATGCTCCCCCAGCGACATCCGACCCATTGTCATGAGGCTCCACCGGATCCTCGGAACTCGACACTCCAAAAGCAGCATTATAAGCGAATTGACAAAAGCAACCAAAACTCAAACCAAAAATGAAGCACTCACAGATATGATTTCCGACGACCCTCACGAATCGCCGACCCGGAACCTCCTCCACGAAGCCTGATGAAGCACCCGTAGGCGGACGCTCCAATGACGTAGCAGGATGCTCCACTCTAAAGAAATCACAGGCAGCCACCTTGGGACCCGAGCGCGAACACCCCTCTCCGTCCAAGCTCATGATCGGCACATCACCCCTACCCGATACCTCGTCAAACGAATCAGACATCGGGAAATTCAGATGGGCGGCGCCCTCGTTGATAACAAACTCGCCCCCAGTCTTCACCGACGACTTCATCTTTTTATGGGGAAAATGATCAGGGCGCTTTCCGACTCGATCGCCATGTACTCGGCGTTTCTTATCCAAGGGCCTATGCGCCACACCCTCGTCGGAAGACTCGCAACTACCTCCACCAAGTATATCTTCCACACTCCTTGACTGTTCCACACCGAGGGCCACTCCGCCGACGGAACTCAGGAAACAAAGACCGCACGATCCTGGCCAAGAAGATTTGAGTAAAACCACCAAAAAGCCCAAAAGTTAGACGTCCGCTACAAAGGCAAGATCAAAACTCAACGATGGCGGAGGCAGCCCAGCACAAAACGCATCTCGTGATGTCTTCAGATAGGGCAAGGAAAGCTCAAAAATTACAGCAACACGATCAAATCCTTCTTCTTGCTCCAACCTTTGGGGCGCTTCGTGGGTAGGGTCACTACGACCAGTGTAAAGAAAGGCAGGATGAACCCTGTTCTTACAAGGCTGGCAGTATCTCATCACAAAATTCCAACCAACCGAAACACCATCAACCGACAAGCGGTCCATCAACATTAGTAGATCCTTCACCTGGTCCATCGCCGCCTTCGAAGGAGTTGCCAACCAGCTAGGTTGCGACACTGGGATGTCTATCGGATCGCCACGCGCACACGGCTCCTCCTGGGGGACATAGAACCAACGAGACTTGTATTCCGGAACCTTCGAAGGCAACGGAGTAGCAATGTACACATCCGCCATACCCTCCCAAAGCTGAAGATATACAGAGCCAACAATCCGCGATGTGGCGGTCCCATTCGGCTTAAGTCAGAAGAAATAATGAATTAGCTCGAAATGCGGCTCGATCCCAGATACGCCTCACAGAAATGCACAAAAACGGAGACGTGCAATACTGAGTTGGGATGGAGGTTGCATAACACAATGTTGTAATACCCCAAGAGATCGCGAAGAAAAGGGTGAACCGGAACCCCGAATCTACGCCAAAAGAAGGACTCAAAGACAACAAGCTCACCAGTGTTAGGAGTCGGGAACTCCTCATCAGTCGCCGCCCTCCAATCCACAAGAGACTTATCATGAAGAATACCAGCGGTAACAAGAAGCTGAATATCCTCCTCCTCCAAAGTACATTTGGCCCAATGTTTGGTCCAATCCGGAAGCACATCCACCATCTTCGAAGCCTCCCCCCCTTCTTCACAGACGCGCAAGTACTTGCACTGCTACAGAATTTATTTTGCATAGCACTTGGGTTTTATTAACCGTGGCGGTTAAACACATAAACCGCCACGGTTAATGCATCAATTAACCGTGGCGGTGGCTTTTTATTAACCGTGGCGGTTACAAGAAACCGCCACGGTAAATCCATTAACGGTGGCAGCCATTTTAACGCAACCGCCACGGTTAATCTGGCCCAGTCCACTAGCCCACACGAGCCCATTACCATGTCCGATATATAATCAAAATATGAAACCCTAGCCCACTTCATTCCCCCTCCTCTCCTCTCCTATCTCTCTCTCGCTGCCCCTCTCCTCAGCCTCACGCCCTCACCCCCGACGCGCCCCTCCCAATCCCCACCCGGCAGCGCCCCACCCCCACCGGCGGCGACGGTGGCCCCCCTCCCCTGCACCACCGGACGGCGATGGCGGCCCCCCTTCCCATGGCAATGGCGGCGCGGGCTGGGACAACGCCCGCGCGAGGGCGCGCGAGGACGGCGGCGCGACGGCCACGCGCATGCGGCGCGACCGCGCAGCACACACCCGCCGGTGATGGCGGCCCCCCTCCCCATGAGGACAACGCCCGCGCGAGGACAGCCATCTAAGGCTTGGATCCGGTGGTGCAGCGGCGGATCCAGCGGCGAGGCCGGCCCTCCTCCCTCTACGGCCTTGATCCGGCGCGCATGGGCGGCGGCAGCGGCGGATCGGCGGATCGGCGGCCCAGATCTAGCCCGGTTAGGGTTGGATCTGGGCTTTTTCTTTTCTTTATTTTTTTATTTGATTAACTATGGTGGTTTTTGCAACCGCCACGGTAAATGACACGATTAACCGTGACCATTGATCCGTGGCGGTTGAAAAAACCGCCACGGTTAATCCGTTTTAACCGCCACGATTAATGTTTTTTGTAGTAGTGTCGGCCTCTTCCGAGGAGCCATCGACAGGGTAAGACGGCGGCAAAACTCAGATTGCAATAGGTCACAGAGCGCGAGAAAAGTGGATCGAGGAATAACACCTCATCGGGAGCCAAAGATGTGGAAACCACCGCCGACGCCGTTCCCTCTTATGCCTTGGGGCGCAACGATTCCCATTTCAGGGTTTTTGGGAAACCACGCAGACCAAACAGGAAACCACCGCGCCCACTTTCTGCGCTGCGACTTGGGCCGCTGTCCTCACGGGTTGTTTCGGCCGATTTACCCCCCCCCCCCTTCCATAAACATTCGCCTACAGTCAATTACATGATTTATGACTAATAATCTTTCTGCGCAATATTACCAATGCTACAGTCCCGGGGACTGGACCCACATCTTTGTTATTTTTCATGAAGAGGATATAACTACAGCAACCTTGCCGACACGGTCGACAGATCTACATGCACAAACATGCACTGGGACTCCGTCAACACCGACTACCACCCTCAGTGTCAGTTGCATTCCCGACCAGGCTCGGGGACTTCGCCTAGCTCCACGCCAAGCAAGGCTTGAGGACTGCGATTAGGGCACCAGAAAATGACCACCAGACGGATAACACCCGGGGACTGACGACCCAGGGACTGCGAATAAAAACCAAAAGACCCCAATACAAGAATCTCTCTGAGCTCCTTCCATCAGGCTCAGGGACCATGGGTATTCGCTGTCGTTTATCATTAAACTAGTATTTCAATCCTTTATTTTCTACATACTTGATCCTGATGCAAGAAGCTACTCGCTACTCACCTCAGGCTCGGGGGCTATGGGTACTCGCAGTCATTTTTGCAAATTTATGCTCCAATCTCCATTTATATAGTTTATGCACTACTTTATAAAGCATGGCACCACATGCACACTTCACTTGCTACCATGCTTAGGGACTAAGTTGGTACGCTTCACTTTGCAGTGAATGTACTGGTCTTGTTCACAAACAACGCTCAACTATTTTAATGTGCGGTTTTTGCAGAGCCTAAGTGGGTACACTTCACCAAGGAAAGACCTTTCAAAAGTTTTTTCTTCTTCAGCACATCACATTCTTCCGACAAGCAGCCGCAACATCTGGCAAGGCGACCAGCTCGCACGCCACGTTACAACGTTCTCGACCAGATCGACCTGGTCAGGAGACCTCTCTGAGAAGCACCTCGACCAGCCATGCTGGTCGGGGCTCTACGACGACCACCCGGCATGATGGCGACTAGCTGGACGCCTCTCAGGATGACGCCGCGGGCTCGCCAGAAGAATATAACGTGCTCGGGGACTTGTTGGGGATATAACCTCGGCATATCCCCAGGCACCTTCTTGGGCCTACCGACTAGGAGATGGCCCAGCCTACGAGGCCTTGCGGCACGCGACCAGCTGGACGCCTCTCAGGATGACTCCTAAGAAGACTTGCTCGCCAAGGGAGATCCTAGTAGATAGACTCGGATCCGTTGGCTTAGGGAACCGGTCGTAATTGGTTAGGATATGGAAATTGTAACCCTGCTCCCCAGCTATATAAGGTGAGCAGGGACCCCCCTAAAAACCCCCCAGATAACCTCTCTTGGATCATCTACAGATGTTGTAACCTAATATACGAGAACAATCTAGCCACCAGAACACAGGACGTATTACGGTGGTTTGCCGGCCCGAACCTGTATAAACCGCTGTGTCTACGCTCTCTGTGTTACGCTTGATCGCCATCGCCACACCTCCGCCTAACAATCTACTATGGTGGGGTACCCCAAGGTAGACTGCGACACATATTTCGTCGACACTTTGCCATTGGTCACGAAAAACGTTGTCAGCAAAGTTTTACTACCAATGGTTAACTCAACGCATATCGCTCCCTTAGCTGGTGACACATTGTCTTCAAAATCTTTAAGTATCATGTCTGTCTTGGCTAAGTCCTGGTCACCTTTCCCAAGCTTCCTGAATATGACATACGACATTATATTTACTGCCGCTCCACCATCTACTATCATTTTTTATACTGGTTGTCCATCAACTTTACCTTTGACAAACAAGACCTTTAAGTGTTGCCTCTCATCATCGGCAAGCTTTTCAAAAATAGCTACCATTGGGTCCAGCACTAACTGCGCCATCTCAGCATTTTCTTCCTCAGCATCGGTAGGCGCCATGAATTCCATTGGCAATATAACAACCATATTGACTTCTGCCGATGGATTCCTTTCCTTACGTTTCAGCCTCCACTGCTTAGCTGGATATTCCTCTCTTGAAGGATTTTCACTGTGACACAGATCGCTTTGGCGTTCGCGTTGGGTCCTCCTTCTCTGAGTCTTTGTCAGACCCTTGGGGCACCATTGAGGAAGCTTAGTTTTCCAAACAGTCTGGTACTGTTTCTCATCGTACGTGTTTGCACCACTCCTTCTATTCGGATCCCTAGAGAATATTTCTTCATCGAGCACTCTTGCATTAGCCATCTCTTCGAGCTTTTCTTGATGGCCATGCTTGCCAAGCCTATCATGTACTCTGAGCTTGCCCCCCAGCCGATCATGCATTGATCCCTTTTCTTTGATCGGCCTGCTATAGCTTGATTCCCGATCGTCAAAACAGGGCTTCTTTTCTGACCGATCGGCAGGATAGTACCTGTTGCATTCGGGGCAATTATCGGCAGTGGGTAGCTTGATGCCCTCTTCCCAGCAATGAATGAAGAAGGGGCACTTCCAATGATCTTTATGCCGATGCCACTCTTGGTGCCTTTCTTCTTCCTGCTGCGGGTATTGCTCCTCTTGCAAGTGCCAATATTATTGTCGTGGTCGTCTGTGTGTGATCACAACGCCATATGTTGCATGTCTATGTGGCCTCCTGGCGCTGCTACTCTCTTCGGTAATTCTCTTACCCTTTCTGTCATCGGCAAACCTCTTTCCTTTGATATCATGCACAGCTATTTGATGTTGAGGATCTACCGATGCATTTTTCTTGGCAGCTTCCGACGTTAGCACTTTAATCTTTCCACTAGTTTCCACCATATTATTCGGAAACGGGTGCTGGTCGATCTTCATCGGCCTCTGGACTTTAGAATTTTCAAACTTAATTTGCCCAGACTCAATTTCTGACTGCAACTGTTGCCTAAAGACTTTGCAATCATTGGTATTGTACGAAGTTGCACCATGCCACTTGCAATACCTAATCCTTTTAAGCTCTTCGGCCGACGGAATAACTTGATTAGGCGACAGCTTAATCCGCCCTTCTTGAAGAAACAGGTCAAATATCCTATCGGCTTTGGTAATGTCAAAGGTGAACCTTTCAGCTTCTTTCTAGCCAAACGGACAGGATATCGGCTTCTTGCTCCTTATCCATTCAGCAACACCGATAATTGGCTCTTCATCCGACTCGGAATCTTGTTCTTGTTCAATGCAGGATACCTTTTTCTTCCAGGTTTTTCTAGGTTCGAAAGCTTTAATGTCTTGATCAGCAATTCTCTGCACGAGATGACTCAAACTTTCAAACTCTTGAAATGCATATTTGTCCTTGATATGTGGCAGTAATCCCTGGAAAGCCAAATCTGCCAATTGCCGATCATCAAACACCAAGTTGTAGCACTTGTTCTTTACGTCTCGCAGCCTTTGGACGAAGTTTTCTACCGATTCATCATTACGCTGCTTCAATCTGACCAAATCGGTAATCCTCTTCTCATGTAAGCCTGCGAAGAAGTATTTGTGAAACTACTTCTCTAGAAATGCCCAAGTGATCAAAGAATTCGGAGGCAGTGAAATGAACCATGTAAATGTCGATCTAGATAATGATGACGAGAACAATCTGACCCTTAGCTCATCTCTGTTCGCTGCTTCTCCGCATTGGATAATGAAGCGGTTGATATGCTCCATCATCGACGTGTCATCTTGGCCAGAAAACTTTGTGAAATCCGGCACCTTGTACCGATTTGGGAGAGGAATCAAATCATATAGCAGAGGGTACGGCGTCCGATAAGAGTATGTATTAACCTTAGGCTTGACGCCGAATTGTTCTTTCATCACTTCTGCGATCTTATCGGTCCAGTATGCATCTTGATCGTGCCGAGGCACTGGCTGAATGTTGATTGGCTGAACTGGTCAATACGCCCCCTCATGTCTTTGTGGCAAATAAGCTGGATCGATTGGCGTAGGCGCAACACCACCTCGTTGAATATTATGCATCGGCTGATTTGCCGATGGATAACTTTGAACACCCACTAGGATATACTGTGGCATTATATTCATCGGTCGATACGCCGATGCTTCATTCTGAACGTTGGCCGGGTACTGTGGCAAGGTAAGATTTACCGGCTGACATGCCGATGCATCATTATGGAGAACCGATGGTAAGTGGCATTGTTGAGCTCCTGCTACCTGACGTCCAGGTTGTACCACCTTTTGTTGAATCGGTGGTTGACCAGTCCATCCAGGATTACAAGTCATCGTCATGTAATTCGCCGATAGCTGATAGCTAACCGGCGCCTGTTGCTCCTGTACCCTAGAATAGTCAACAAATTCGCCACCTTGGAGTGTTGGTACTCCAGTTTGAGGATTCACCACCACCATGGGCTGACTTGCAGTTGCCATGTCTTGCTGCATTGGTAAAGAACTTGGTGATGGTTGCGCATACGGCATTTTGTGTATCACCATCTGAAGATTTCCTGATGACAACTGCATCGGCTGTGCAGATATTGTCGATGTCATGGGGACCTTCCACGCTGCATTGTTATCTTGGATCGATCTAGAGTCAGCAGATGGACTTGGAGGCATAACGTATCCCCACCAGCTGGCGGGAGTTGGTTGACTCTTCATTGCAGGTCCTGACATCGCAGATGCCACCAGATCTGTGTTCAATTGAGTGTTGCTTACAGGGCTCGATCTTGGCGGTATAGTCTCATCGGCAGACAGATTCACAGGTTGGAGAGATGCCACTGGAACCGCCGATGGAGTTGTAGTAGATGCTGATCCAGGTTGATGATACGCTGGACCAACATACTGGGGTGCCTGTCCCTCTTTGAAAGATTGCATAACAACATTGTATACAGTATTGGACAACACATTGGAGTGGCTAATTAACGCATGATTTACTGCAGAATTAACCATCTCTTGTAATTTACCAGGATTGGCGTCGAAAGTGACTTACCGTGGCAACGGTGGAGCTTGCTTCTGGATAGCCTCACTGCTCCTGTTTAGGCTGAAGGACTTCAGATATAACTGTTTGTACTCCACCATAGCCTGCTTCTGATCATCTTTCAGATTTGCTTCGGAGACTTTAATGACATTGCTCAGACTGAGATCAGCAGTATTGTCCATAAGCTTGTAATGGGTTAAACCGTGGCCAAAAGATGTGTTATTGGTCCCACCGGGTGTGCCAAAAGACGTGTTGACACAAAAAGTCGTCAAATCTGCAAACACGTCGGGCTTATACCCAAATTCGATATCCGAGGTGTGCCAGTTGATTTGACCAGTTAATCGACAAGGACGATAACTAGAACAAAGCTGAATGAGACGATGGCGATGCGCCTGGACGTCAAGGCTCTGATTTGCTCAAAACGAGGAACTCGCAAAGTTGAGGGACATCTTGTAGATGCAGCCTGTCGAGACTTTGTAAGAACTTGTGGATGAACTAGAACTAATGCGATTAAAGTAGATTTGCTGGAAAAAGTAGATTAAAGTAATTGACTTACTTGATTGATTGTATATATATTTACACCACCCCTCGGTACATATTTATACCCTTGCAAGAGGAATCGTAAACAGACATGACTCTTTCTAAACAAAACTCCTATTTTTAAGGAAATTAACGACTCGTGCAAGAGTCAAACTCAAACTATAATAATAATACTGGCATAAAAATCACTAGTTTCCATATGCGTCTTCTTTACGATGAAACCTTCCATCGGCAGATTTCTTCTAATCCGCAACCCTCTTCTATCGCCATCGGCAGCTTTCTGCTAACGTCAACACGTCATCCTGCATCCATCGGCAATACCCTTCTGCTTTCATGGGCAATACCTTCGTATCGACAAGTAGCCTTGTTTTTCCCTTGACGTTTCTTCAATCAATTTCACCATCGGCAACTTCCATTGCATCCATCGGTAATCTAACCAATAGTATCTTGATGCCGATGGGGAATAGTGACCATCTCCTTGCCGACCAGTGCACTCGGTTCATATTGACACGTACCAAAAACGGCGTCAACAAACCCTGCTCCCCGGCTATATAAGGCGAGCAGGGACCCCCTCAAAAACAAGCCCCTCACAACCTCTTAGATATAGTCTACACCTCGTGTAACCTAATACTCATATCAATCCAGCCACCAAAACACAGGACATAGGGTATTACGACGATTTGCCGGCCTGAACCCGTATAAATCGTTGTGTCTACGCTCTCTATGTTACGCTTGATCGACGTCGCCACACCTCTGCCTACAATTTACTACCATAGGGTACCCCCTAGGTAGACTGCGGCGCATATTTGGTTGACAGTTTGTGTGCCAGGTAGGGAGTGTGTGCATCGTCTTCATGGCTCATCAAGCGGTCATCTTCCCGGATTCGATGGTCCTACCGGCGACCGGCACCGTGCTCTAGATGGGATCTACGTCGTGCGAGGCAGATGTGATGTCGCCTCCATGTCGCCTTGCCACGCCAAAGCACTACCCGCGAAAGAACATCAACGTGGACGATCTCGTCGACACCATCGATCGCTCCAGCGCCAGTATCATGGACTGCATCAACCTCATACATATGGCACGATGCCGACTCTCCGGCCACCACGACTGTGACAGAACCGCCCAAATTATAAGAGATCAAGTACTACACTAGCTGAATTAACTGCCACTAAGAGCACTTGAGCCCATATAATCCCGGTAGTCCGCCGAGTGTCCCGAAAGACCTCGGTTAAATCAACGTCACAACAAGGATCACTAGATTAAGTAAATCCAAATCACTAAGCTTAGAGTTTGCGGCGGAATAAAATTACATTTGAGTTGATAAATAAATAATACAAGTTTGGGTTCGAAACCTTTTAGTAAAACAACATAGCTTTGAAATGATTGGAAATAATATAAGTCGAAATATATTGCTAGCCTAAATGACATCCTCCGACAACAGCATAGAGATGAGAGAATAATATAAAATCACCGTGCCCACCGGTGGTTAGCCACACCTTTGGCAGTATGAGACCTTCACCTGCAACAAGGTGGGATAAACCCTGAGTACTCGAATGTACTCAGCTAGACTTACCCGTCTAACTAAAAATAAAGACTCCAAGGATATGCATGGCTTTATCTAGAGTTGGTTAAGCTTTACATTGCAGAAATGCTTAATTAAAGGTGTTCACTTTAATGATTAAATGAGCAGTCATCTTTTATCCTACTATTTATCTCTAGGTTATTGCACATGTACTAGAGCAGTCACTTGATCTAATCAAACAATATAATAATACCATATCCAATTCCTTTATCCATATTTTAGTAGAACCATTATGATGTCACATGGAGTTGTACCATGGTGAAGCTGAGCATAATCCCCCAATATCTGGTGGGAGGTGGCGACTCGAATCGATATACAAACAGCTGGCAAGATTACCTTTAACACATGCCCACACTTTCCCCGTCGGGTCCATGCATAGGGTTACCGCTCAACACTTTCTAGGTAGTAACGCCGCGAGCTCAGAGTAGTGTAGGTTAGTGTTTGTTAGAGGTCACTTGCTTGGCGAGCACTGACGAAGACACTTCCATCTTCGGACTTCGTCCTTCAACAACACCTTCGGTTAGCTCCAAGCGTCACGTCCTTCACGTATGTACTTATCGTACCTAAATGAAATGACGATGCATGTGCATGAATGCGAGGAAAAGATAACACAGACTACATATATAACCATTCAACACAAGTTGAAGGACCGAAAAACGGCGACCAGTGTGGGGGTGAATGGGAGCCAAATAAAAATTCCTTTCCGAAGATCTAGACCCTTGTCCCAAGCACAACCCAAGGCATGAACTAGACTCATGACCCACAAGTGGGTGGATGTTCTAGGAGATGTCCTAGGAACACAGCGGAGCTAGCCATAGACTCGGAGAAAACAAACCGTAACAAAAAAGGAAGAAAACAACAACTAACAAGAGCTCTGGACTACTTGAAACAAGACCTCCAGACCAATGGAAGTGGTCTGGAGCCTTTGGTCCAGTGCTCACTAGGGAACCAGAGGACTAGTCCGACGCCCAAACTTAGTGGTCTGATGCTTGCACAGAAACTACATAGGGAGTGCCCAAGCTCCGGACTCTGGTCCGACGCACACCGTCGGACTAACGCACCTGGTCCGATGCTTATTGAGAAAAAACCTTTCGAAAACAGTGAGAAAAAAACCTTTCGAAAACAGTAAGCAACCTGGCTTCGGACAACTCCTCCGACACTCACCATCGGACCAAAGAATCTGGTCCAACGCTTTGAGTTGTCAGACGGTCACCCTGAACTTGACCACCGGACCAGTGGCCTATGGTCCGGACCCTAGTTAAAGTGGTCCGGAGGTTAGTCCGGAGCTCACGTTCAGAGAGCTGTTCTTCGCGAAAACGGAATTCTCTCAACCAAATCTTCTTAAAACTCAACCAAATGATCACCAACTGCAACCAAACTTTGTAGGCATGATCCAAGTGCAGTTGGGGAGCTATCCCGAAGAAATCATTGCTCAATTTGGAGAGGATAAACGAGAACACTCGGATTTGGGGGAGAAGAGAGAAAAACGAAGAACACCAAAAAGAAATCACCCGATCTACGCAATCGTGAGGTTTGAGGGGAATTCCTTCGGTGCAAATAAGGTCCTCACGATTGCAAACAACTTGATTCAGACGGATTTGCAAGAGATACTCCCTACAAAGAAAAATCATCTCGGGAAAAGAGGGAGCTAATGCAAAACGCGAAGAACACAAGCAAAACGGGGACACAATCACGAAATCGAAGCCACCATGGCTTACGGAGGTTCCGGCCTTCAATTCCTCGCTGCAAAACCAAGTTCTTACAAAGGTTGGTGGAAACAACCTAGGGATCTCATGAACTAGAGAGAGAGGGGGGGCAAGTAATTAGGGTTCAAGAGATAGGATGAGGATACACCTTCATCTCCTATTTAACAGTGTTTTGGCTATTTCCCAAAGAACCCCCTAGATACATTGAGTGAACTACCTAGCCTAAGCATTGCAGTCCAAGCTCCGGAAAATATCTCCCGCGTTTTGAATGGACGGCCCTGCTTCCTGCCGGGAGTTGCCGTTGCCTCGACGCAACCTCCAGGATTCCGCCACGTGCCATCCCCGCTTCCTCGGAAGCTCCGCCTAGGTTTTGAGGCCCAAACCCAAGAAACCCGCCACCGGTAGCTTTGGGCTCAACTACCGAACCCCGAGTTTTGCGGCCCAAACTCGGAAACCGACGTGGATGGTTTTGAGACCCAAACCATCAAGCCACTCGACGCGAGCCACCTTGTCACAGCCCGGTCGGACTCCGAGTCCCCTGAGCCTCCGCTCGACTCGCGCGTCCACCGTCTTGACTTTGTGAACTCGGTGTACCTCTATGTCTTCTCGCACTCACCGGTGCCAAGTACTAGCCACCACAGCTAGTCCGCCGGCGCCCATGGTCCCTCAGTCTGAGCCCCGCTTCTGCCCTTCACCGCTCTCAGTCCATCGGCACGGCAAGCCTCTACTCGACCTTCTCCACGCCATTGACCAGTGTCACTAGGCGTAGCACCTGCACACCACAAGCCGATAGACAGGCACATATTTGCTTTCGCAAAGGATTAGGGTAAGCCACTCAAACTGAAACACTCAAGTGTTGGTCAATCACTCATCATCAAAGCTGAACCTACATGGGTACTTATCCACCATGTGTTCGCACAAGCATAAGATCATACATGACATACAAATAAGCACTTGGAATATTATCTAAATATCACTCGAACATAACATAAGCGATACAAGCACATTTCATGACATACCTAGTTACTTATAACTAGTTAGCTAATTATCACCCAACTTAACATAGAAGATAACAAGCACATAGAGCATGGTATACTATTAAAATAAAGCCACACCATGGAAAGTATTCATCCAACAAGTTTACTTAACACATTTAACTAGCAAGAACAAGTTAAGATAACTATCTTAGATATGCAATTTCGGGACAGCAA
This sequence comes from Microstegium vimineum, assembly GCA_022036555.1. NCBI lineage: Eukaryota > Viridiplantae > Streptophyta > Magnoliopsida > Poales > Poaceae > Microstegium > Microstegium vimineum. The sequence continues at coordinate 19,936,258 of CM039124.1, read as the reverse complement.
CACTGCAGTCACGGTTTAAGCCATAACTCGAGTTATACTAATCCAACAAATATTATTCTTATATATTTAGAAAGCTAATTAAGTTGTCTACAACTTTCTTATAAACATGCAAAGATGATTTAATAGTTAAGCAACTCGGAATAAACAAAGAAGGCATCCTTGTCCAAAAGTGGACAAATTTGACAACCCTTCTTAAAACTGCTATAACTCAAGATCCAAACATCCAAATATGAATCTTAACAATCTGGAAAGCTTATAAAAAGCAATACAAATTATTCCACATTAGCAATTCATGATTCACATCTTAACTTAGATCAAAACCACTTTGAATCAGATCTGTCCAGAGAATAGGGTAGATTCAACTTGCAACTTAATAAATGCATATCTCTCAAACTACTGGAGATATGGCCATGCAAATTTAACACAAGATATGTAGTAATATCATCTACAACTTTGGTATTCATCATACCAACAGAAAACATCATTCATTACATGATAAAGTTATTTTCTAACAACTATGCATGTAGCCAAAACAGCAATATGACAAACTTGATATTTTTATAGATCCTAAACCATTCAACAAACAGCCATGAAACTTTAACCAAACATCAATAATCATATAAGGAACATACCATAATTATTTCATAATTGTTAGAGCAATTCTCAACCGCGATAAATATTTAACTCACATAACTATTCTCAGCACACAAAAGCATTTTATCACAATTAATTTGAACTGAAACATAGCATGCAACAGATCTAGTGCATAGAGAATTTCATAACGATTCCAAAAAGTCCGAAACCACTATCATAAGATTTTTGGTTGATTTTATACGGATTATCAAAGTTGCTGCACAAAACAAAGAAATTAATTTCAGAAATCTATTTGCATCAGGCACCCTGCATAAACATGTAATAAATAAAGGGCATATAAGTAAACACATGGGTCATAATATATATGCAGAGTGAGATAGATAAAAAGCTTCTATTTGCATGTAGGTCCTTTCTGCGAGGTTTCACGGAAGATTGACGGGAACGAGGACGACGGCGGATTCCGGTCGGGAACCGGTGATTGGCGAGGGCAGCACGGCCGGCCTGGGGCAGGCCATGGCCCTTGGCCCCACCAATTTGCAGCAGCAGCAGCAGCTCGCAGGGGGAGGCGGAGGCAGCAGACGCTGCCGGCCTGCAGCATGCACGGCGCAGGGCCGACACGGCCTGCTTCGCGGACGAGGCCACGCGGTCAGGCGACGACGCGGCCAGCGGCTCGCTCGGGAGGCGCGCATGCAGCGTGTGGGGCGCAGGCGAGGGCCTCGCTCGGTGGCAGCAGCGGGAGCCCTGCGTGCACAGGGCGCGGCGTCGGTGGTCTGCTGGAGCTCTCTGCCATGGGAGGAAGGAGGGAGGAGGAAGAGGAGCTCTGCTCCTGCTCAACAGAAGAGAGAATGGGGCGTGGGGAGAGAGAACCGGGAGGAAGGCCGAGTGAGAGAGGGAAGGAGTCGGAGCCCTTTTTCTTCTCGGGCAGAGGAGCAGCGGCAGGTGGCGAGGGGAGCCGCGCAGGTGGCGCGAGGTGTCGGGGGAGAGCCTCCACGCGGCAGCACAGACGGTGCGTGGTCGGCCACCACCTATGTTTTCTTTTTTTCTTTCCCTTTTCTTCCCCACCAAATTCATTAATTGACACTTTCTCTTGATTTTCTTTCCAAAAAATCCAAATCGTAAATCCAAAAATTCATCTGAATATGTCGTTGCAAAGATCTTGACGAATATAACTCTTTGCTTTAAGAAGCACTGCCAAACTCCAAATGGTTTGCAAAATATGAGTTTCCGGAGAAAATCTCGCGGGTACCCAAAACTGGCGTTCTGACGATATACGGGCACGTGCTTCACTATTTTCTGCTCTGATTCAGGTCTCGACGGTTGAATGAGATTTGTTCGTCTTGATCCAATCTACAACTTTTCTTCAAATTGCGTCGACATGCGAGATCTCCAAAATGTCAGACAAAGCTGATTAAAAACATCTTTGGTTGCGCTCGGATCGGGGTACGGATTATTTTCCAGTTATTTTCTCTATTTCCGAGCAACATGAATCTTTCATGACTTTCGTTATAAAGTTCAGCTTGAGACTTTTGAGCAAGGTTGCCGATGAGGTAGAGTGTGATGCTTGTGCCATCCACATGTCTAGTCTTGTCACTCTCCACGAGAAGTATGGCACTCTACTTGAGGAGGTCAGTGAGATGAAGGCTAGGCCTAGCTTACTCGGTGCGTGCAAGTCTCTCTTAGGCTTGCGTTCTGAGCTGGCACAAAGAGATTCTAGGATTGATGTGCTAGAGAAGGTCAACTCAGATAGCACTAGAGAGTCGGAACGCTTTGAGGCTTTGGAGCTTGAGATCGCGTCGTGCAGACACGACAAGATGCGTACCTAGGAAGCAAACACATACCTTCGGTCCATCTTGAGCTGGGTGTCTTGCCGAGAGACGCAGTTGGGGATGATGCTCGGCCAATGCAAAAGGGCTGGCAGCACGGGAGTAGGCTTTGCTATAGGTGGGAGGGACGATAGCATGTTCGGTAAGATCGGTGAGTACAGTGGTTTGAGCGAGAATGAGAAACCCACCACAACTCCCAAGCTTACCAAGATCACTCCATCTAAGCCTACCGACCCCTCTGAGTTTCTTGTGAGAGATGGTGTGTTTGAAGAGCCACCTAAAACCACTCCATAGACGCAAGTGTGGATTGCTAAACCGAACCACCTTTGCAACCCACTTGACACAATGCCCAACATCTAAAGTGATCCCTTTCCTAAGAAAGCTAGAGCCACCCAACCCAACAAGAGAGTGCCTACCAAGATTGTGGTGAGGTACCATTGTGAGTATTGTGAGCGGGATGGGCACTTGGCTGAGTTTTGCTTTAGGAGAAAGAGAGATGATCAGAGGCAGGTTGAGTTGAACAACCGAGACTTGTACCACCCACGAGTTGGGGTGCGTGAACCGGAAGTTTAGAGGCGCACTTCTAGGCCTAGAGGTACAATGCCACAAGGTGCTAGGCCTCAGGAGGTGAGACCACGTGGTGTTTGTGCCTGGCGGGGTACCGGTCGTGACCCATACGACTACGGGCCTCATGGCGGTGGCTTTACTCCACCCTTCTCTAGCGGACCACGTTTTTCCTATCGTGGTGATCGCTATCCCTCCGTGGGGTAGGAGATGTTTGGTTTTTCTCCTAACCCATTATTTGGGCAAGTGGGACAACACTGGTATCCTTCACAGTTTACTAACCCAGTGTTGGTCTGTTTGCTCACCCTATGTATTTTTTTCATGTAGGAAGGAGGACTGGAGGAGACTTGGCTTGTGGATTCCGGATGCTCACGCCATATGACCGGAAGTGCCAAGTGGTTCTCCAGCCTCGACCCCGTGCACCACACCGAGTATATCACATTCGGGGATAAGAGTAAAGGTAAGGTTGTCTCCCGAGGGTCAATTCGAGTGAACTCTTCTTTTGTCCTCAAGGATGTTGCTTTGGTTGTGAATTTGCATTTTAACCTTCTTTCGGTTTCGCAACTCCTTGATGACGGTTTTGAAGTGAGTTTCAAGCCTAATCTCTCTCGGATTTTGGACTCTTGTGGTGAGCTTGTTTGCTAGATTTTACCCTTCGGGAAGGTTTTTCGTGCGGATTTTTCTATCTCTTCCGGACCTTCTCGTTGTCTTCTTGCCGGTTCTTCTTCCGAGCTTTGGAAGTGGCATAGGAGATTGGGACATTTGAGTTTTGACTTGGTTGCAAGGCTTAGCTCAATGGACCTTTTCCAGGGATTGCCAAAGCTAAAGTTTGAGAAGGATTTGGTTTGCCATCCTTGCAGACATGGCAAGATGGTTGCCGCTTCCCATCCTCCTGTAACTGAGGTCATGACCACTCGACCCGGCGAGCTCTTACACATGGACACAGTTGGTCCAGCTTGGGTCGGGTCGAAAGGAGGGAGGTGGTATGTGGTTGTAGTCGTTGATGACTACTCGAGATACTCTTGGGTGTTCTTTTTGGAGAGTAAGGATGAGGCTTTTCCACCTGTTCGAGATCTGATTTTGAGATTGCAAAATGAGCTACCTAAGAATGCCATGAGAGCTATCCGCAGTGACAATGGCACAGAATTCAAGAATGCTCAATTTGCAACACTTTGCTCTTCTTTGGGTCTCGATCACCAGTTTTCCTCACCTCACACTCCCCAGCAGAACGGTGTTGTTGAGCGCAAGAATCGGACCCTTGTTGAGATGGCCAGGACAATGCTCGATGAGCATAGGACTCCTAGGCAGTATTGGGCTGAAGCACTTAGTTCTGCTTGCTATGTTTCCAATCGCATTTTCCTCCGAGCTTTCAAGAAGAAGACTTCTTATGAGTTGCGATTTGGGAAACCACCCAAGGTAAGTCACCTACGGGTGTTTGGGTGTAGGTGCTTCATCCTCAAAAAGGGCGGTAAGTTGGATAAATTTGAATCACGGTCTTCTGACGGTATCTTTCTTGGTTATTCTACTCACTCTCGTGCTGATTGTGCACTTAACCTTGAGACTAACCGAGTGAAGGAGACTTGTGAGATTAGCTTCGATGAGACTATGCCCTGTGTTTGCACTGCTTTTGAGCTTGCAGGTGATGACTGTTGGGGATATGCCCTAGAGGTAATCATAGAGATGATGTATTCCTTGTATCCATGTCATGTTATGAATATCCATTAAAGACAACTTGTATCGATTAGCAATTATGTGAATTCTTGTGAAACTCTTTTACTTGTATGGTTATTATAAAAGTTGTTCCTGATCGGAGTTTGTGCAAGAATGCACATGAATATTAGATCAGCACATTATTAGTTGATGACTATGTTTCACAAGTCATGGACATGAGATGTCAAACTAATAATGTGGGCACATGTAGGACATGGTGTTGGACAGACCCGACATGAGATTGTCTCTATACACATCGTGTACGTTATATCCTTAGACCTGAGATTGTCGTATGTACTCAAGATGTGAAACGACCTACCCTAGGACTACCAAACGCTACTCCGTGACTGGGTAGTTATAAAGGTGGCTTTTGGGTTTGTCGAGAAACATGCTGTGAGACATAGTCAATCAATATGGAATTTGCCACTCTCCTTATGAGAGAGATATCACTGGATCATGAAATGCATGTCCGTGCTTGGGTTAAGTGTTAACCCACGAGTTGAACCAAATATCATGAGGCAAAGGAATAACATGTATATTGTATTGTGGTGGTTCGTCTGATATGATCATAGCATATGCATAGGAGTTGACACGCCTTGCTAGAGGCCGCTATCAACTATTGGTCGAGTAAGAGTACATGGGCCATGTCTATGTGTGCGTGAGCCCATAGGGTCGCACGCTTAAGGGGCTTGAAGTCTAATTCGGGTTGGACCTGAATTAGACTAGGTTTAGGGTTACTAATGGGCCTCCAACATGGGAGCTCATTAGGACGCCTATATAAGCAAGGGGAGGCGCGGGGCGAGTTAGACTTACATCCTTTTGGCAGCCGCTATGGCCCTCCCCACGCTCGCGCCTAGTACTTCTCACAGACCTAGCAGTCCGGAGGCGTGACGCTTCTTCCCTACACGTGTGGGATTCCTCGGAGGTGCTGCATCTGGAGCACAAGGACGAACCACGAGTAGGAGACATTGAGACGGACGACCTCGCAACTGCACGGCACTGCTGCGACGCGCACGACTACACCAAGTCGCTTCCGCTGCACCTGCGCGTCTAGTGGTAACCTCATGATCTATAACTACCACAAGTTCTTGGTTTATGGGGTAGAAAAATTTTGTTTTTCGGCTAACGTAGCAACCTCATAACCCTACAGTGGTATCAGAGATGTTAGTTGCCTCGTTATACTTTCGGGTGTGTGCATATGGAGATATGCATGGTTTTGGATCAATCTCTGATCTTGGTTCGTGATCTTGCCACGTTGGTATTGTAACGATCTACTCGTACCGGTCGGGATTCCACCATCCGAGTTAAGTTATACATGTAAACCCAATTATGGTGAGTTGGAGATCAATAAGATTGATCGAATCGGACCTAGGTCAAGTTCCAAGTGCATGAGATGCGGAGGCGGCGGCGGATACGATCCGCCGTCGGAGGGAAATTTGCAGAAAAGTGTTGTTCGGTAAAACGGCCATAACTTTTGCATACGACCTCGGAACGAGAAAAACCTTAAACGAAAATCGTGCGCCAGAAAATTTCGCATTTGTCAACGATAGCCTTTTGCGGTTTTTGCGAAAATTAGATTTGCAAAATTCGGCCTAGAAAATTGAGTTTTCGGCGTTTTAAGTTTAGACGTCGGAATTGGTTAACTCTGTTTTGCAGGTATTCATGAGTGGTATAGCCCTTATGTGTATGTGATGCATGTATGTAATTAATTCATGGCTTGCACGTCATGATTAAGACAATGTGGCTAGAGCCACAGATATTGTCAATTCATATGTAATGGCTTGCGTGCCAATTTGTGATGATCCTACGACTATGTAATTTTATTGCACTATGTTATAGTAGTGATAGCTAGTCTTGGTGGACTCATCACGGAGGATGACATACTTCAATCATGGAGATGGCGATCACCATGATGAACAGATTGGTGGAGATGGAGATCTCCAAAGGAACAATAGGCCATACCAAGTCAAATATGTGTTTATGTCGTTCTTACGATATTCTACTTTCACGTGCGATAATGTTTTTGTGTACATATGTGGTAGTGAAGTAGAACGATCCCTCAGCAATGTTTAAGTTGTAATGCTTCCCCAAACCTTGCACTGTCACGTGTCTTGTACGATCGGTGGTAGGTCTATGAAATTAGGGTGCCACTGATTTTCTTTGACTAGATAGGTTCGTGTCGGACACTTATATGCAGAAGGTTTGGTTACTTGAACAAGGTTATCCTAACAGTTAGGGACCTTGAAGAATTAGTTGTTGGTAACACAAGCATGGAGATGCCACCCAACAACAAGAGTCATATGTGATATGATTAGCAAGGAGTTGCTTACCAATCTACCATGTCGCCTAGCAGTGATGCTAAAGCTCACTAGTCGACTTGTTAGTTGTGGGTCTTGAATCACTAAGTTTCAATCGAGGGATATTGATTTTAGTGGGAGTATATTCTATTAAAAGTTTAATATGATTTACTCTGTTATGGATACATTGTCTTAGTATTTTGCATTACTTTTGTTGTAGATGGCTCCCAGTAATCAACCATTTACTTTGCGTTCAATTCTTGAGAAAGATAAGTTGAATGGAACAAACTATGCGGATTGGATCCGCAACCTGAGAATTGTTCTCAGGGCTGAGAAAAAGGAAGATGTTCTAGACACCCCATTACCAGATGAGCCTGCTGATAATGCACCTGCTGCAGAGAAAACCGCTTACAAGAAAGCATGTGATGCTGATCTTGAAGTAGGTTGCCTTATGCTCGCTTGCAAGGAGCCAGATCTCCAGATGCAATTTGACAATAATCATGCAGCGTACGATATGATCGTGGCGCTTAATGATATGTTTCAGACTCAAGCCAGGACTAAAAGGTTCAATGTGTCCAAGGCTTTTGTCAAAACCAAGCTAGCAGAAGGCGCAGCAGTTGGCCCGCATGTGATCAAGATGGTTGGTCACACTCAGAGATTGGAGAAGCTAGGCTTCCCAATGGGCCCAGAGTTGGCCACTGATTTCATACTTGCGTCTCTTCCACCTAGCTATGGAAACTTCATTTCGAACTACCATATGCATGGGGTGGAGAAGGGCTTGAATGAATTGTGCGGCATGCTTAAGACAGAAGAAGCTGATATCAAGAAAGGTGCTGGCAGTAGCCATGTGATGACGGTCCAAAACAAGCCTAACTTTAAGAAGAGGGTTTGGAAAACGAAGAAGGCGAAGGCTAAAGATGAGATCTCTAAGCCAAACCCTCTCCTCTGCGCCCAAGGCTGCTAGACCTGCTGAAGCTAAATGCTTTCATTGTAAGGGGACAGGTCACTGGAAAAGGAACTGCAAGTTGTACTTGGAATCCTTGAAGGATGGCAGTAGTAAAGGTACTCCCGCTGCTTGTACACTTGTTGTTCATATTACAGACATTTTTCTCGTTGATTCTTATATCAATTCTTGGGTATTTGATATCGGATCGGTTGCTCATATTTGCAATACGATGCAGGGAATGATAAGAAGTAGAAGCGTGAAAAGAGGAGAAGTTGATTTCCGTGTGGGCAATAATGCAAGAGTTGCCGCGTTGGACGTTGGGACGATGCAACTTCACCTCCCGTCAGGATTTATCATGGAATTGAATAATTGTTATTTTGTTCCTAGTTTAAGTCGAAACATTGTATCACCTTCATGTTTGATGAAGGATGGTTATTCATTTGCGAGTAAAGACAATGGTTGTGTGATCTCAAAGAATGACATGTTTGTAGCTTTTGCATCCATTATGAATGGGTTGTTTATTTTAAATCTTGATGATGAACCTATCTGTAATATTAATGCTAAAAGGCCTCGGCTTAATGAGTTAAGTCCTACCTATATGTGGCATTGTCGTTTAGGTCATACAAGTGAAAATCGCATGAAGAGGCTCTATTTTGATGGGCTTCTAACTTCGTTTGATTTTGAATCATACGAGACATGTGAGGCTTGCTTGATGGGTAAGATGACCAAGTCGCCTTTCACAGGTTTTCCTGAGAGTGTGGCAGACTTGTTGGAACTTGTACATACTGATGTATGTGGACCCATGAGTACGACAGCTAGAGACGGATTTCAATACTTCATAACCTTCACTGATGATTTTAGTAGATATGGATATGTCTACTTAATGAAACATAAGTCTGAGACATTTGAAAATTTCAAAGAATTTCATAATGAAGTAGAGAATCAACATGGCAAGAAAATTAAAGCCTTGCGATCTGATTGTGGAGGCGAATATTTGAGACAAGAGTTTAGCAATCATCTAAAGAGTTGTGGAATTGTTCCACAGATTACGCCACCTGGAACGCCTCAGAGAAACGGTGTGTCCGAGCGACGTAATTGGACTTTGTTGGACATGGTTCGGTCTATGATGAGCCAGTCAGACCTACCACTCTCGTTTTGGGGATATGCTCTAGAAACAACCGCTTTCACATTGAATAGGGTATCGTCTAAGTCCGTAGTTAAGACACCACATGAGATGTGGACTGGTAAGAGTCCCAGTTTGTCTTTTCTAAAGATTTGGGGTTGTGAAGTTTATGTCAAACGACTTATGTCAGATAAACTAACACCCAAGTCAGACAAATGGATTTTCGTGGGATATCGAAAGGAAACTTTAGGGTATTACTTCTACAAACGATCAGAGGGCAAAGTGTTTGTTGCTCGGAACGGTGTCTTCTTAGAGAAAGAGTTTCTCAATAAAGAGAAGAGTGGACAAAAGGTGTATCTTGAAGAAGTTCAAGATGAGCCAATAGGGGATAACTCTATCAGTGATGCTAATGTAGTAGAACAAGTTGAGATACCTGTGGCAAGAGAAACACCACCACAACCACGAAGGTCAGCAAGAATCCGTGAGGCACGTGGGGAAGTATTGTTGTTAGACGATGAAGAACCTGCGACATACGCGGAAGCAATGATGGACTTAAATTCCGAGTTATGGCTAAGTGCCATGAGATCCGAGATAGATTCCATGGGAGACAATCAAGTTTGGAACTTGGTTGACCCGCTTGATGGGGTTAAACCCATAGAGTGCAAATGGGTCTATAAAAAGAAAAAGGATATGGATGGAAACGTTCATGTCTATAAAGCTTGACGTGTTGCAAAGGGTTTTTGGCAAGTTCAAGGAGTTGACTACGATGAGACATTCTCGCCGGTAGCAATGCTTAAATCTATCCGGATCATTCTAGCAATTGCTGCTTATTTCGATTATGAGATTTGACGGATGGATGTTAAAACAGCCTTTCTAAATGGAAATTTGGAAGAGGACGTGTATATGATACAGCCCGAAGGTTTTGTTGATCCTAATAATGCTGGAAAAATATGCAAGCTAAAGAAATCCATTTATGGGTTGAAGCAAGCATCTCGGAGTTGGAACATTCGTTTTGATGAAGTGATCAAAGGGTTTGGCTTTCGTCAGAATGAAGAAGAACCTTGTGTTTACAAGAAGGAAAGTGGGAGCGCTGTTGTATTTCTAATCCTGTATGTAGATGACATACTATTGATTGGGAATGACATTCCTATGTTGTAATTCGTAAAGACTTCACTGAATAATAGTTTTTTCTATGAAGGATTTAGGAGAAGCAACCTACATTTTGGGAATAAAGATCTATAGAGATAGATCATAGAGGCTTATAGGATTAAGCCAAGATACATACATTGACAAGGTGTTGAAACGGTTCAACATGGAACAATCTAAGAGAGGGTTCTTGCCTATGTCACATGGTATGCGTTTTAGCGAGAAGCAGTGTCCTTCGACAGCTGATGATCAAAAGCGCATGAGTAAGGTTCCATATGCTTCGGCCATTGGTTCCATTATGTACACCATGATATGTACTCGCCCAGATGTCTCATATGCTCTAAGTGTTGCGAGCAGGTACCAAGCTAATCCAGGTGAGAGTCACTGGACGCTTGTTAAAAACATCCTTAAGTACTTGAGAAGGACTAAAGATGTGTTCCTAATCTATGAAGGTGAGGAGGAGCTCATTGTAAATGGTTACACCAATGCCAACTTTCAAACTGACATGGATGATTCACAATCTCAATCAGGTTTTGTGTTCACAATAAATGGTGGTGCTGCAAGCTGGAAGAGTTCCAAGCAGGAGACGGTAACCGATTCTACAACAGAAGCTGAGTACATTGCAGCTTCTGCCACTGCAAAGGAAGGTGTTTGGATGAGGAGGTTTCTCATCGAGCTTGGTGTGGTTCCAAATGCATCTCGCCCATTGAATCTGTATTGTGATAACAATGGGGTGATAGCACAGGCTAAGGAGTCTAGGAATAACCAAAAGAACAAACATGTACTGCAGAAGTTTCATCTCATTCGAGAGTTCGTCGGTCGAGATGAGATCAAGATGTGCAAAATACATACGGATTTGAATGTTGCAGATCCTTTGACAAAGGCTCTTCCACAGCCCATGCATGAGGCGCACGTGAAAGCTATGGGTATTAGATATCTTCGAGATTATCTCTAGTGCAAGTGGGAGACTATTGGGGATATGCCCTAGAGGTAATCATAGAGATGATGTATTCCTTGTATCCATGACATGTTATGAATATCCATTAAAGACAACTTGTATCGATTAGCAATTATGTGAATTGCTTGTGAAACTCTTTTACTTGTATGGTTATTATAAAAGTTGTCCCTGATCGGAGTTCGTGCAAGAATGCACATGAATATTAGATCAGCACATTATTAGTTGATGACTATGTTTCACAAGTCATGGACATGAGATGTCAAACTAATAATGTGGGCACATGTAGGACATGATGTTAGACAGACCCGACATGAGATTGTCTCTATACACATCGTGTACGTTATGTCCTTAGACCTAAGATTGTCGTATGTACTCAAGATGTGAAACGACCTACCCTAGGACTACCAAACGCTACCCGTGACTGGGTAGTTATAAAGGTGGCTTTTGGGTTTGTCGGGAAACATGCTGTGAGACATAGTCAATCAAGATGGAATTTGCCACTCTCCTTATGAGAGAGATATCACTGGATCAGTCAAATGATTAGATCATGAAATGCATGGCCGTGCTTGGGTTAAGTGTTAACCCACGAGTTGAACCAAATATCATGAGGCAAAGGAATAACATGTATATTGTATTGTGGTGGTTCGTCTGATATGATCATAGCGTATGCATAGGAGTTGACACGCCTTGCTAGAGGCCGCTATCAACTATTGGTCGAGTGAGAGTACTTGGGTCATGTCTATGTGTGCGTGAGCCCATAGGGTCGCACGCTTAAGGGGCTTGAAGCCTAATTCGGGTTGGACCCGAATTAGACTAGGTTTAGGGTTACTAATGGGCCTCCAACGTGGGAGCTCATTAGGACGCCTATATAAGCAAGGGGAGGCATGGGCCGAGCTAGACTTACGTCCTTTTGGCAGCCACTGTCACCCTCCCCACGCTCGCGCCTAGTACTCCTCGCGGACCTAACAGTCCGGAGGCGTGACGCTTCTTCCCTGCATGTGTGGGATTCCTCGGAGGTGCTGCATCTGGAGCACAAGGATGAACCGCGAGTAGGAGACGTTGAGACGGACGACCTCGCAACTTCACGGCACTGCTGCGATGCGCACAAGTACACCAAGTCGCTTCCGCTGCACCTGCGTGTCTAGTGGTAACCTCGTGATCTATAACTAGCACTAGTTCCTGGTTTGTGGGGTAGAAAAATTTTGTTTTCCGGCTAGCGTAGCAACCTCATAACCCTACAATGATGAGGTGAACACTAGCATATTTGTGGAGGAGGAGCAGGATGATGTCGATTGGCGTGATCCCGAGCCAACTCCACTGGCTGCCCCCGTCGACCCTGCGACGTCCACTTCGGCTCACGGTCCCAATCCGACTAATTCCTCTACATGGGGGACATTCGAGAAGCTTCCTCAGTCGGTGCCCATTGCACCTGAGGGAGCTCCAGCTGCTGTCGAGGGGGAGGCCACTTCGTCCAGGCAGGCTCCCTGCCACATTCAGCGGCAGCACCCGCCGGAGAACATCATCGGAGACATCGACCGTCGAGTCACGCGGTCTAGGTCCTATCTCTCCCACTTTTCTCATTCGGCTTTTGTCGCGTATTTTGAGCCCTAGATGTTGGAAATGCTTTGATGGATCCGGATTGGGTTAATGCCATGCATGAGGAGTTAGAAAACTTTGAGCGAAACCGCGTTTGGGTCTTAGTTCCTCCACCACGTAGTTGCCACCCCATAGGTACCAAATGGGTCTTCAAAAATAAACAAAGTGAGGATGGGGTGGTAGTGTGCAACAAGGCTAGGTTGGTAGCTCAAGGCTTTTGTCAAAAGGAGGGAATAGACTATGAGGAAACCTTTGCTCCCGTAGCTCGTTTAGAAGCCATTAGAATCCTTCTAGCTTTTGCGGCTTCTAAGGGTTTTAAACTTTTTCAAATGGATGTTAAAAGTGCTTTCTTAAACGGCTACATAGAGGAGGAATTTTATGTTAAACAACCTCCCGGTTTTGAAAATTCCAAGTTTCCAAACCATGTTTTTAAACTTCACAAAACTTTGTATGGTTTGAAACAAGCACCTGGAGCCTGGTATGATAGGCTAAAAACCTTTTTGCTTGCTAAGGGTTTTAAAATGGGATCAGTAGATAAGATGTTTGTCCTCAAGCAATGCGAAGACACTCTCCTTGTCCAAATATACGTGGATGATATCATCTTTGGTGGTTCTTCTCATGCTCTTGTTGCCAAGTTTGCAGATCTTATGAGCATGGAATTTGAGATGAGCATGATGGGAGAGTTGACTTTCTTTCTCGGGTTGCAAATCAAGCAAACCTGGGAAGGGACGTTTGTGCACCAAGGCAAGTACACAAAGGATATCTTGAAGAAGTTTGACATGGGCGAGGCAAAGCCCCTCTCGACGCCTATGTCAACTACTACTGCCTTGGATGCGGACGAGGAAGGAGAGGTAGTTGACCAGACGGAGTACCGAAGCATGATTGGGTCGCTTCCATATTTGACAGCGACTCGACCGGACATTTAGTTCGCCGTCTGCTTGTGTGCACGCTTTCAGGCGTCCCCACGGACTTCGCACAAGCAGGCGGTGAAACGCATCATGAGGTATTTGCGCTTCACTCTAGAATTTGGACTTTGGTTTTCCACCTCTTCTTCTCTTGAGCTTTGTGGTTATTCTGACGCCGACTTTGCCGGTTGGCGACTTGATCGGAAGTCCACTTCTAGGACTTGCCAGTTTCTCGGGTATTCTTTGGTTTCTTGGTCTTCTCGCAAACAGTCTAGCGTCGCACAGTCGACGTGCGAAGCTGAGTACGTTGTCACGGCTAGTTGTTGCTCGCAGTTGATTTGGATGATTGCCACTTTGAGAGATTTCGGTCTTGAGCTTACTAAGGTGTCTCTGCTTTGTGATAGCACGAGTGCAATTAGTGTGGCCAAAAATCCCGTGCTTCATTCAAAGACCAAGCACATTGAGGTCCGCTTTCATTTCTTGCAAGATTATTATGAGAAGGGCGACATTGACCTCCCGCATGTCGAGACCCAAAACCAGCTTGCGGATATTCTCACAAAGCCTTCGGGCGAGTTGGGTGTTTGCTTTCCTTTTTAGAGGAGGAAAGTTTTGTGTATCATAGTTCTTTTTGGTTCTTTCTGTCTTTTCTTTGTCCTTCTTCTAAATTGGTGTCTTGTTAGTGTTAGTTGGTGTCATTGCTTTGTGCATCTCATTTGCATTTGTGACATAGTTCATTTTAAGCTTCATCCTTATAGCCAATATAATGAATCTATGCTCTATTTGAGGTGCTTTATGTGTCTATGGTGTTGCCTAACTTAGAGTTTTTTTGATCTATATGATATGCAATAGAGCTAAGTTAGAAAATCTTTAAAACTGAATTTAAATTCCCCATGTCACCTCTGAAATGGCACTAGCATGTGTAGGCCTTTGAAGATCCTTCTTGGCCGTCTTGTATATAGCTTGTATCTATGGCTCTTCATTGTTTCATTCACTACCTTTGAGCACCATGATTAATATCTAAAATGAAATTGCTCTCTGGTTTGTGAATTAGAAAGATCGAGTTGGGTCTGCATTGTGAGCACTTCACCGTGTGTTCGAGATTGCTTCCCATATGGGTCGATACTTGAGCGGTGTCGTGTATGACCAAAACCGTTGTGTCAAGTCCTTTGACTTCGCCCGGTTGGTAAGCAGTGGCATCACTTTGCTGACAACCACTCGCATACAACCTAAATGTGCCTAAAACTGAAAATTGGCTTTAAAACTCTGAAATTTAAAAAAAACATTCAGTTGGGTCATTGGCTTGTTGTATGAACTTTGCTAGGGATAGTTTTACTTGCTATACATGAGATTGCTTTGAGATAGATCCTATCTTGTTTGCCATGTCTAGTTGTCTCTAGGAGGTGATACCCATTCCTTGCTCACACATGTAATGCTCTCTAAAATAGCTTCTAAAGTGATCTTAAGCTCAACTTGATTCTTTGTTGGGCACGTAGAGCTTTTCCTATTCTCACAGGATCACATCACTTAGAGCATCTATTCATTGTCTTAGCTCTAAGTATGAAGCTTTTGCACACATTTTGCATTTCATGGCATTTGTAGCTGGATCTTGAGTTGTTGATGTTTGATGAGCTACATGTGTCAACAAGGGCGAGAGATGTGCATTTCATTCCATTTTCAGCCATCTACTTTCAAGGGGGGAAAGAGTGCATCTCATTGGTTTAGAGCTGATTTGGTATCTTGAGTATGCTTTTGCCCAGGGGGAGCTTTTGCTAGATGTGTTGATCCTTTGCCTCTTCTAGAGGGTCTAGCTTGCTTTGTTGCCTCCGACAGGTTTCGATTGTTTCTTGAGCATTAAGGGATGTAAGTGGTTTCAATTGGTATCTTTTGATCTCCCGTAGTGCTTAAATTGGTTTTCTGAGCTTTGAGAGTTTGTGATTGTTATCTTGGACTTGCTAGCGGTGTTGAGCCCGTTTCTGCCTCTTTTTGAGGGCTAGCTTTGTTTTGCTTGGTTGCATTGAGCCATTGCCCATGTCTTTGGGAACCAAGTTTTGGACTCATTTTGCTTCTCTCAAGTGACCTCGTTTTGGCTTTCTTAGCTTTTTGGTCATTTGGAGAGCTTTACTTTGTGGCTCAAATCTGAAATGCACTTATGTTGACAATGCACTCACCAAGGGGGAGATTTGTGAACACATGGTGGATAAGTACCCATGTAGTTCAGTTTTGTGATGAGTGATTGCCCAACACTTGAGCGGTTCAGTTTGAGTGGCTTGATTCTAACCCTTTGCGAAAGGAAATGTGTGCCTGTCTATCGGCTTGTGGTGTGCAGGTGCTATGCCTAGTGACAGTGGTCAATGGTGTGGAGAAGGTCGAGTAGAGGCTTGTCGTGCCGATGGACTGAGAGCGGTGAAGGGCGGAAGCGGGGCTCGGACTGAGGGACTATGGGCGCCGGCAGACTAGCTGTAGTGGCTAGTACTTGGCATCGGCAAGTGCGAGAAGACATGGAGGTAGACCGAGTCGGCCGAGTCAAGACGGTGGACGCGTGAGTCAAGCAAAGGCTCAAGGGACTCGGAGTCCGACCGAGCAAAGACAAGGTGGCTCGCGTCGAGTGGTTTGGGCCTCAAAACCATCCATGTCGGTTTCCGAGCTTGGGCTGCAAAACTCGGGGTTCGGTAGTTGAACCCAAAGCTACCGGTGGCGGGTTTCCTGGGTTTGGGCCTCAAAACCTAGGCGGAGCTTCCGAGGAAGCGGGGATGGCACGTGGCGGAATCCTGGAGGTTGCGTCGAGGCGACGGCAACTCCCGGCAGGAAACGGGGCTGTCCATTCAAACAAGTGGCCGAGAATTACCGACTTGGATTAAAATGTCTTAGGGCTAGGTAATTCGGTCTTGTATCTAGGGTGGTCTTTGGGAAATAGTCAAAGCCTCGTTAAATAGAGGATGAAGGGGTATCCTTATCCTCATCTCTTGTATTACTCTCTCTCCCACCTATTCCTAGATTTTCCCTTCCCTAGCTTCTTCTTGCTTGAGATCCACCATGTCACTAGTGTAAGAACTTGTGATTGTTGCGAGGAATTGGAGGCCGTAACCTCCGTAAGCCATGGTGGCTTCGATTTCTTGATCGTGTCCCCGTTTTGCTTGTGTTCTTCGCGTTTTGTTTTTTCTCCCTCTTTTTCCCGAGATGATTTCTCTTTGTAGGGAGTAGCTCTTGCAAAACCATTTGAACCGAGTTGTTCGTAATCGTGAGGACCTTCATTGCACAGAAGGAATTCTCCTCAAACCTCAGGAGTGCGTAGATCGGGCAATTTCTTTGCAGTTTTCTTCGTTCTTGCCCCTTTCCCCCCAAATCCTCGTTTCCCGTCAATTCTCACTAAATCGAGCGATGATTTCTTAGGGATAGCTCCTCCATAGCACTAGAAACATTCCTACCAAGTTGGGTTGCTAGTGGAGATCATTTGGTTAGGATTTGGGAAGATTTGGCGGAGAGAGAATCGCTTTTCGAGGTTTCTGCGTTTCTGTCTAGGGCGTCGGACGCTCCGTGGGTTTGCGTTGGATGCTGGTACGTGCTAACGTCAACGTCTGTCGCCTCGCTTATCGGTGTTCTTCGGTTTTGGCATCGAACGCTCTCCAGAGTCCATCGCCTAGCGTCCGTCGCGTGGTTTTGCTCTCGGGTAGGCCGACGGACGCTCGTCCAAGCGTCCCTCGCCAAACGTCCGTCGCCTCAACAATTCTTCAGCTTCTGTTAGGCTCTCTGGAAGGCCGACGGACGCTCGCCTAAGCGTCCCTCTCCAGCGTCCAATGCCCTGCCCTGGAGCGTCCGTCGCGCTGTCTTCCAGCGTCCGTCGCCCTGCTGTCCAGCGTCCGATGCATGTCTTTTGGGCTGTTTTTCTTGGGGTTCTTGCCTCTTTCTCATAAGGGTTGAGAACTCCTTCTTGGGGGGTTCCGGTGAGTTTTCCTCCTCTGGCGGTGAGCTTTCATTTGTTCGTTTTCGTCTGAGCAACTGGGTTTGGTTTTTGGGAAGAGTGGCCCGAATATTTTGAGAGAAATTTGAGGCTCCCATTCACCCCCCCCTCTGGTCGTCGTTCTCGGTCCTTCAGAAAGACCTCGGTTAAATCAACGTCACACTAAGGATCACTAGATTAAGGAAATACAAATCACTAAGCTCAGAGTTTGTGGCGGAAGAAAATTACATTTGAGTTGATAAATAAATAATACAAGTTTGGGTTCGAAACCTTTTAGTAAAACAACATAGCTTTGAAATGATTGGAAATAATATAAGTTGAAATACATTGCTAGCTTAAATGACATCCTCCGACAACAGCATAGAGATGAGAGAATAATATAGAATCACTGTGCCCACCGGTGGTTAGCCACACCTTCAGTAGTATGAGACCATCACCTGCAACAAGGTGGGATAAATCCTGAGTACTCGAATGTACTCAGCTAGACATACCCATCTAACTGAAAATAAAGACTCCAAGGATATGCATGGTTTTATCTGGTGTTGGTTAAGCTTTACTTTGTAGAAATGCTTAATTAAAGGAGTTCACTTTAATGATTAAATGAGCAGTCATCTTTTATCCTACTATTTATCTCTAGATTATTGCACATGTACTAGAGCACTCACTTGATCTAATCAAACAATATAATAATACCATATCCAATTCCTTTATCCATATTTTAGAATCATTACGATGTCACATGGAGTTGTACCATGGTGAAGCTCAGCATAATCCCCCACTATCCGGTGGGAGGCGGCGACTCAAATCGATATACAACCAGCTGGCAAGATTACCTTTAACACACGGCCACACTTTCCCCGTCGGGTCCATGCATTGGGTTACCGTTCAACACTGTCCAGGTAGTAACGCTGCGAGCTCAGAGTAATCCACCCAATTGGAGAAATTAGTTGGCCACCACGAGGCAGGTCGTATCTCCAAACTAGAGGGAGCCAAAAGTAGGCTGAGAGTCGGTCCAGACAGTGTTTACTCGGCTTCGGGGTCGAAGATCACAACGGCTCCTAGGTGAAAGGGCGCATTCAAAGATGTAAGAGGGCCACCTTCGTATACAAACCTATACGATCCAACGGACGCACTGCCCCCAAGTCTAAACCACTTGGTGCCCTTGCCTTTCACTTGACAACATTTCATTACTACCATTGGTCCTTTCCCACGATAGCAAAATATAGCCAACCGTAATCGGTATTACCCCCATGGGATAATACTATAAATATAAATGTAACCATTTATTCTAAGCAGGCTAAGCAGTTGATTTTAATTTTTTTATGAGGTTAACAAGGTAGGTAATTCAATAGTCAAGGAAGGTAATGCATCAATTTGGCATTCAATCAACTCCTGTCACCTACTGCATCACAGTATAAAATACTCAAGTAGATTAATTGAAAATACTGGGAGGCTTAAGGATGCTCCGGGGCTTGCATGGGACCAACACTAGGTTAGTGTTTGTTAGAGGTCACTTGCTTGGCGAGCACCGACGAAGACACTTCCATCTTCGGACTTCCTCCTTCAACAACACCTTCTGTTAGCTCCAAGCGTCACGTCCTTCACGTATATACTTATCGTACCTAAATGAAATGACGATGCATGTGCATGAATGCGAGGAAAAGATAACACAGACTAAATATATAACCATTCAACACAAGCATAAGATCATACATGACATACACATAAGCACTTGGAATATTATCTAAATATCACTCGAACATAACATAAACGATACAAGCACATTTCATGATATACCTAGTTACTTATAACTAGTTAGCTAATTATCACCCAACTTAACATAGAAGATAACAAGCACATAGAGCATGGTATACTATTAAAATAAAGTCACACCATGGAAAGTATTCATCCAACAAGTTTACTTAACACATTTAACTAGCAAGAACAAGTTAAGATAACTATCTTAGATATGCAATTTCGGGACAACAACACTGCAGTCACGGTTTAAGCCATAACTGGAGTTATACTAATCCAACAAATATGATTCTTATATATTTAGAAAGCTAATTAAGTTGTCTACAACTTTCTTATAAACATGCAAAGATGATTTAATAGTTAAGCAACTCGGAATAAACAAAGAAGGCATCCCTGTCCAAAAGTGGACAGATTTGACAACCCTTCTTAAAACTGCTATAACTCAAGATCCAAACATTCTAAAAATATGCATCTTAACAATCTGGAAAGCTTATGAAAAGCAATACAAATTATTCCAAATTAGCAATTCATGATTCACAACTTAAATTAGATCAAAACCACTTTGAATCAGATCTGTCCAGAGAATAGGGCAGATTCAACTTGCAACTTAATAAATGCATATCTCTCAAATTACTAGAGATATGGCCATGCAATTTTAACACAAGATAGGTAGTAATATTATCTACAACTTTGGTATTCATCATACCAACAGAAAACATCATTCAATACATGAAAAAATTTATTTTCTAACAACTATGCATGCAGCCAAAACAGCAATATGACAAACTTGATATTTTTATAGATCCTAAACCATTCAACACACAGCCATGAAACTTTAACCAAACATAAATAGTCATATAAGGAACATAGCATAATTATTTCATAATTGTTAGAGCAATTCTCAACCGCGATAAATATTTAACTCACATAACTATGCTCAGCACACAAAAGAATTTTATCACAATTAATTCGAACTGAAACATAGCGTGCAACAGATCTAGTGCATAGAGAATTTCATAACGATTCCAAAAAGTCTGAAACGACTATCATACGATTTTTGGTTAATTTTATACGGATTATCAAAGTTGCTGCACAGAACAAAGAAATTAATTTCGGAAATCTATTTGCATCAGGCACCCTGTATAAACATGTAATAAATAAAAGGCATATAAGTAAACACATGAGTCATAACATATATACAGAGTGAGATAGATAAAAAGCTTCTATTTGCATGTAGGTCCTTTCTGTGAGGTTTCTCGGAAGATTGACGGGAACGAGGACGACGGCGGATTCCGACCGGGAACTGGTGATCGGCGAGGGTAGCACGGCCGGCCTGGGGCAGGCCATGGCCCTTGGCCCCACCAATTTGCAGCAGCAGCAGCAGCTCGCAGGGGGAGGCGGAGGCAGCAGGCGCTGCCGGCCTGCAGCACGCACGGCGCAGGGCCCGACATGACCTGCTTCGCAGACGAGCCCACGCGGTCAGGAGACGACGCGGCCAGCGGCGTGCGCAGGTGCCGCTCGCGCGGGGGGCGCGACGCAGGGGCATGGCCATCAGTGCCGCAAGGCTCTTGGCAGGCGCGCATGCAACGCGTGGGGCGCGGGCGAGGGCCTCGCTCGGCGGCAGCAGCGGGAGCGCTGCACAGAGGGCGCGGCGTCGGTGGTCTGCTGGAGCTCCCTGCCATGTGAGGAAGGAGGGAGGAGGAAGAGGAGCTCTGCTCCTGCTCGGCAGAAGAGAGAATGGGGCGTGGGGGAGAGAGAACCGGGAGGGAGGCCGAGTGAGAGAGGGAAGGAGTCGGTGCCCTTTTTCTTCTCGAGCAGGGGAGCAGCGGCAGGTGGCGAGGGGAGCCGCGCAGGTGGCGCGGAGCGTCGGGGGAGAGCCTCCACGCGGTAGCACGGGCGGTGCGTGGTCGGCCACCACCGTTGTTTTCTTTTTCTTTCCCTTTTCTTCCCTACCAAATTCATTAATCGACGCTTTCTCTTGATTTTCTTTCCAAAAAATCCAAACCGTAAATCCGAAAATTCGTCTAAATATGTCGTTACGAAGATCTTGACGAATATAACACTTTGCTTTAAGAACCACTGCCAAACTCCAAACGGTTTGTAAAATATGAGTTTCCGGAGAAAATCTCGCGGGTACCAAAAACTGCCGTTCTCACGATATACGGGCACCTCCTTCACTATTTTCTGCTCTGATTCAGGTCTCGACAGTTGAATGAGATTTGTTCGTCTTGATCAAATCTACAACTTTTCTTCAAATTACGTCGACATGTGAGATCTCCCAAATGTCGGGCAAAGCTGATTAAAAACATCTTTGGTTGCGCTCGGATCGGGTACGGATTATTTTCCAGTCATTTTCTCTGTTTCTGAGCAACATGAATCTTTCACGACTTTCGTTGTAGAGTTCAACTTGAGACTTTTGAGCAAGGTTGCAAGACTTGGTTGTTGACCTCGTATAATTATACCCCCTTCATAAAGTAATCTGGGTAATTATAAAAGTCATCATTCCATGTGGTGTTTTACTTCCAAAGTGTACCAAACTTTTCCAATGGTTCATATCGATGAAAATAGAGATAAGGCACGTATCATAAATACTTCCCGATATATGAACTATAGTCTCTGATTTTCCTCTGATCTGACTTCATTAGGCTTAATCACTTTTTAGCCCGTGATTAAAAACTGCGGATGTTACAACGGCCACCGACCACGTCGCCGCCAACCCCCGTCGAAGACGACGGCTGTGACGACCAGGGGCATCCGCCCTCCCCCGACGATGGCTTATGGGCTCAGCAATCAGGCCACGATCTTCCAACGCCAGGTGCTCCGATCGTCCTTCGACCAGATCCCGACGGCCCCCATCGTAAACACTGTCGTCATCTCTATGCTTCCTAATGACTCCTCGATGGCATGATCTCATCAGGTTCAGCCACTGCCACGGGGACTGAAATCGCCGACTCTTCCGGATCGACTAACAGCTTCCCAGAATTCCCTCCGGGCTTCGGAGGAATGGTCTTCCAGGTCTCCGCCGACAGCATCGCCCGTGACAATGATACAGACGCCGAGCGCGTCACGAGAGAATAGCACAACGCCGAGCGTGCACAGAGGCGCGACCTGGAATGCCGCGATCAAGAGAGGCGCAACGAAGAGCACTGCGAGCAGGAACGCATCGCACGAGAACAGCACGAGTAGGGAAATCGAGATCAACCGCCACGACACAACCTTCGGCACGAGTTTGACCAGGTGGGTGACATTCTGGTGTTTCCAAACCCCAGTGCCAATCTGGCGATAGCCGCTTGCGAGCTGTCCAAGCTCCCCGGCACGCCCGCGATCGAGAAGATAGAGGCCCACATCATGGCAGCCGCGGTCCAGGTCAACAAAGCAGCTCGCCCCCCCTGAATTCTCCGGTCAATCCTATAGCAGAAACCAGCCTCGAAGCCCTCCGAGGGAGCATCCACAAAGATCCCCACGACACGACGACGAAGAACCCCACAAGGCCCGACATGATCGAACACCGGCACCGGCTCACCGAAGCCCTCCGAGGGAGCACCGAAGACGATCCCCGCGTTACGACGATGATGAGCATGGTAATAATCCCCAACGCGTGCCAACACCGACACCGGCGCCCCCAGCCACAGAGGGACTACACCCCTTCTTGACTCGTCTACATGCCATCAGGTGGCCCCAGAATTTTAGAGTGACATCGGTGGAGAAGTATGACGGCAAGGCAAACCCAGAGCAGTGGGCGTCCACAGATGAGATTGTTGTATACGCCGCCGGAGGGAATCAAGACGTGATGGATAATTACCTGCCAGTGATGTTGTCGACCTCCACCAACAGCTAGCTCCAGAAAATCCCAAAAGGCACCATCGACACCTGGGAGCAACTCAAAGAGATCTTCATCAAGACGTATAAGCCTACGTGCGTCCAGCCAGGGATGCGTTATGACCTGGAGAACGTCCGCTAGAGGAGCAACGAAAGCCTCCGGGAATACATCAGGCGCTTCTCCGACAAACGGTTGAACATCACAGAGATCTCCGACTCGGAGGCCATCGCCATCTTCTCCAACGGCCTGTGGACAGATGACCTCCAAAATAAGTTGGCGCGGCAGAACATAAAAACCATAGAGGAACTCATGACGATCGTGAATCCTCACGCCAACCAAGACGACACCACTTGCAGCAGGGAGAACAGGCGGCGCCACTCTCGTTCCCCGGAACGCGCAAGGGACGGCGACAGCCGACCAGATTACCGCAGCGAAGGAAGGAACAACGACTACCGGGACCACCGATCGGGCAACTCCGAGCGCTATCCACAAAGGTACGATTATAGGTGTGACAACCGTTACGTCGCCAACACGAACACCCGTCTGAGGAGGAACTACGACAGTAGCTACGAGAAGATCATCAACGGTCCATGCCCCATACACAAAAACTCCAAACACTCCATGCATGAGTTTGAGCTCCTTGAGTCAGCAGTGCGGGGAAGAGACGACAACAGAGCAAAGAAAGATGACCCTGACAAAGGCAAAGATCAAGAACCACCAGCGCCGGAGTTCTGACCAGCTTCAATGGCGTACTCCATCTTCGGGGGCAGCGTGGTTGTCGAAGGAGAGAGGCGACGCCACCAAGTCCGCAAGGATGTGTACACAGTCGTAGCAACAGGAGATGATTCGACCAGCGCTCGCTACCTCGACTTGTCAGAGCAACTGATCAGCTTCTCCGGAGAAGATAAGTGGACGGACTATAGATACCCTAGTCGCTTCCCGCTCATCGTTGATCCAACTATCGCCACATGCCGCTTCGAGAAGGTGCTGGTCGATGGAGGCAGTGCCCTCAATATTATCTTCGCCGACGCATTCCGCCAACTCAACTACTCGAAGAAAGACCTCCTCCCAGCAAACTTCCCCTTCTGGGGGATCATCCCAGACAAGGCGTCCACACCAGTAGGACAGATTACACTCCTCGTACAGTTTGGCGACCAGAACCACTTCAAGGTCGAGAACATCAACTTCATCATCACCGACTTCCAAACAGCCTACCACGCGATCCTCGGCTGCCCGACGCTCGCAAAGCTAATGGCAATTTCACACTACACGTACATGGTATTGAAGATCCCAACGCCATAGGGTGTCCTTAGCTTCTGTACCAATCTGAAGATCGCGTATGAGTGCGAACAGCAGACAATCAACACCGTTGAGAAGACCCGTGCCCAAGACACCTACACCTCGAAACCTAGTGACAAGCCCACCACAAAGAAGTCGAAAGAAGCAGAACAAGGAACCACCAACGCCGACCTCCTCCTCAACTACACGTAGAAAAGAGAAGCTCCCAGTGGCATGAAAAGTTTAAAAGTTTAAAGTGCTCCAATAAAGTTTGTATTATGTATTTCTCAATAAATAAATAAAGGTGCTACGTTATTCCCATACTTCATGAACACAATTCAACTTCCAAAAAATGCTAACGGCGTTCGGCGACCACTACAAAAGGCTCACGACGACCGACGACCGACGACCTCTCCAAAACACTCTCATAGTGTTCGACGACCTCTCCAAAACGCATTACGGCGTTCTCTCCAAACAGCCTAGCCATAACCGGAAGCCTTCGAATCAGGCCTACAATTTTTCATAGAGCATAGAAGTAGCTACCCTATACGCTATGATCACATCGATAGATCTCTCAACTAGCGTCTCTCCATCAACCGAGAGGAGACATTCGTCTCGAAAGTCATGAGGATATGTGCCCAGAATCTGTACACGACCACTGTACGGTCGACGACTTGTTGACACAAAAAGCGTCAGATCTGTGAACATCCTCGGGCTATTACCCAAAGCTCGATGTCGAGGACGTGCCAGTCGATTTGACCAATCAATCGACAAGGATGATAACTATGACAAACTGAACGAGACGACAGCGATGCGCCTGGACGTCAAGGCTCAGATTGATCACGGGTAAATAGAGCAGAGCTAGACGAGGCAAACAGCGATACGCCCGGATTGCCAAAGCCTAGAGGTACTCCCACGCGGAACTAACAAGGATTTTGACGGAGATCAAGGTGATGCAGCCCGTCGAAAGCTTGAAGAACTCGTTGATAACTATAACTAATGCATAAAAGGGTAAATTGTGGTAAAAGTAGGATAAAAAGTAGAATTGGTTTGTTTTTTATTTGGATTGATTTTTTATTCTATAGCCCTCGGGCACATATTTATACTCCCGCATGGAGAGTTGTACAATGACACGACACATATTTTTCCTAAAACAAACTCCTACTTTAAAGGAAACTGATTCGCGTAGGAGCCGGATAATAATATTTATTTCCTAAACAAACACACATATTTTAATGGAAAATAAATGACTCACCCAAGAGTCGGACTCAAATTACTATAATAATACTGGCACAGAACACCAGCTTCCTTATACTTCTTCTCGATGGAAACTTTCCATTGGCAGATCCCTTTAATCCGCACCTTCCTTCTTTGACCACTCATAATCCTCCGCTACCGCCAAGTGCTAAGTTACGCCCATCGGCATCGGTAATATTTTCCCGATCAGCAATCAGCAGCATCTCTTCGTCGGCAATCGGCAATGAGCCTTACCGGTAATCGGCAACCATCTTTCATCGGCAATTGGCAACGATCCTTTATCGGCAATTGGCAAGGCCCCTTCATCGGTAATCGGCAATAGCAGCTCATCGGCAATCGGCAAGATCATCGACATCCAGCCTCCATCGGCAACACACTTGGCCTTTTGCAGCATTCTTTCATCGGCAATATTGGCTCATATTTTACCGATGCCGATGGAGAACGGTCATTAACCAGCCAAGCTTCAACCTATTTGACACGTGTCGAAAACGGTGTCAACACATGCCCCCCAGTTTCGGAGCGTATAACTTTACGTGCCGAAATTCTCTCCACTGTAACCATTGCTGTAGCCGTTGCTGTAGCCGTTACCCCCGAGATAGGCGTACGGTTTCCTCGATCCCCGCATGTGGAACTGTAATTTAATAATAAAATCCCTCGATTGTAGCATGAACAGTTACAGACCACCTCAATCACCGCGCGTATCTACCGCGAGCCTCTCTATATTCCTGCACAGTGTGGAACAGAACCCCAAAATGCCCCTGAACAGGATTATAAAAGTTACCGGGATCCACACTGCCTTTTTACCCGAGCCCATTTTCACTTTCACCTTCCTGCCTTCGTCTTCAACCTCCGGCTGCCCTGAAGAACACAGGCTCGAGCAACAGTACTTCTTCGCACTCCAAGGACGAATCGAGCATCTCTCCGGCTCCAAATGGCGATCCAAGTTGACATCACGAAAGTAAGATCCATATCCCATCCAATCCAACCTCTCCGCACAGTTCTTTTCTCCGCAAAAACCCGGTCTTTATCCCCATTCTTCCCTCTGATTCGTCCCTTTTTCTTTCGAACCCTAGGAGTTGTACAACAAAGTCATCATCCCTCTCGCTGGTTCCAACCTGAGCTGCTTAGGCCCAATGGGCAATCCAGACCCCACCTCCATCATCAACGCAGAAACCAACCGGATTCCGCTTAGATCTGAGAGCTTCGATCTAGGGCTGTGGAAGGATACATTCCGCTCATGGCCTAAGCACACCAAAGGATGGAAAAACTGGTATTTGAGGTTGGCCAGGTCACAGCAAGTATACTGGTAGGAGCGTGGCTTAGATCAATGCATTAGGCTCTCAATTGCCGATGCAGAGAGGAATGAGAACTTGATGATAGCAGCTTCATATTTCTGGTCCGACAGCATGAATGCTTTCCTCTTCAGGCATGGACCGGCTACTCCCACCCTTGCCGATGTCTATATGCTGACCGGCTTGGATATTACCTCTGCCGATACGCTTAGCCTGTTTAACAGAAAAGCTGAGCACAAGGTGAACACCCGCAGTATCGGCGGCTGGACAGGTTACATTCAAGAACACCAGAAAACCGGATCGGTAAGACAACGGGAGCATGCCATCTTCTTAAACATGTGGTTAGAGAAGTTTGTCTTCTGTGGCAAAACCATCGGCCCGACCACCATGCACCTCCCTGCGGCCGAACTGCTTCCCAACGGCACAAGGCTCCCTTTAGGCAGGTACCTCCTCGGGTCAGTTTACCGATTGTTGCACCAAGTATCCAATAAGCTGCTGCTAGGAGAGCCCATCGGCAATCTCGGAGGCCCCTGGTGGTTCATTAACCTCTGGTTGAATGCACATATGCATAAGGCCCTCGAGTTTGACCTATTTGCCCAACAATTCCCGAGGGACATATCAGAAGATTACCGATATGATGATGATGAATCGGCAACTCGAGCTCCGCTCAACTTTGGAGAAGCCGTCATAATGCTGCCGGGTACCGATGCCGATGTAGAGCACTTCGGCTACTTTTTCCAGAGGTTCTACAATGGACTTCCCTCCTCAGAACGGACTTGGTGGCCGTACCTTGAAGAACAGAACCAGTTCCCACTGCTGTTCAACTTGGCCGATATGAGCTTGCCTGAGAACCAAGCAATTATGAGGGCCAGCATCACTCCCCGAGCTCTCCCGGTAAACATCTTTGGATCTAGGAAGAACGCCCCACCGTCGTACGAGTTCTACTATCCATCGGCAGCGGCGAGACAACTGGCATTTGGCCAACTGCCGATCATGTTGTGCTTCTCCAGGGTAATAAGACCCAGGCAGGCAATCTCCAGCAGTCTAGATTGGAATAAAGTCATCAGCCTCCCCACCGATGCCGATCTGTCAGATATTGACCTGTCCTCCTGGTCGCCAACCTCCTTTATCACCAACGAGTTCAAGTCTTGGTGGCAAGAATGGAAGTGTCAATTACTCGCCAAGTCTTCACATTATTATCAGCACTCGATCGACGCCGATTATGTCATTCCCGATGACGCAGTAAGTCTGCTATCTGATGTACTTTCATTACTTCATTTGTCATCGGTATCAACACTTAACTCCTATACCTTGTACTTGACAGGCCGATGATCCAGTCCCTACAATGAGCAACAGCGGTAGACCCTTCAATCTTCGGATGATGGGCCCTATATCAATCATCGGCAACAAAGCTCCGATGTTGGCTGCCTTCACGCCTCAACAGGTACCTACGTTGATGCCTACAACAGCTCAGGCTACATCGGCTGTTGCCATTGCCTTCACGCAAACTTATGCAGTAAACTCATCTTTACTTGTACCAATCACATGCTGTTTCATCGGCAACATTTATTTTGCATAACTCGCTTTGTATTTTTAGGCACTATGGTCATCGGCATCTGCTACCAGAATACAACTGACTTCTAGCCCTGTTGCCGATGCCCCCCAGTCTTCATCCAAACGGATCGGTTCCCCTGCTGCTGCGCCGACGAAGAAGAGGCGCTTGAGGCTGGCTTCTCCTCCACCATCGGCTCCATCTGCACCACCAGCTGCCGACGTGCCGCCAATAAGACTGCTTCCGGTCCCAGTCGCACCACCTGCCGGCGGGTCATCGGCAGAACCTCCATCGGCTTCTGTGCCCGATCAACCGATGGATGACGCCCCCGGCCAGGAGACAACTGCTGCAACGACCGAAGCGGCATCGGCATCGGTACCGGCGGTGCTAAATGAAGAAACAGCTCCTTCCGTAGCAGTAGCGACGTCGGCATCGGCACCGTTGACTCACGTCTCCGGCGAAGGAACAACTCCACCTCCCGCAGTAGCAGCGACGTCGGCATCGGCACTGTCAACCCAAGTCCCCGATGTCGGAACAGAACCGCCACAAGATACCGCCACTACATCGGAGGCGACGCCGGCCGCAGCTATACCAGCACCAACGGTGTCAGCTGCCCTTCCAACAAGGGCTCAGTCATCGGCATCTGCCGCCGATGTTCAAGATGAAGCCAGACCGTCCAGCATGCCGAGTCCTAGGCAAGAGATCCGCTTCAAGACGGTAAGTAGATTACCTTAAAACTCATAGTATAGTTTTGCAATCGGCATATTTTAACCTTTGTTTTCAGGCTCAAGATTCCCCAGACAGCCTCTTCTCCTACAGCTTAAATCTTCAGAACGAAGATGAGCGCCAAGGTCGCCTTCAAGCGGACAGCATGTTCTCTTTTGCCGTCAACGTTCCTGATGACGATGAAGAGGAAAGCTCCACCCCGGCTCTATCGTGCAGAAGTCAAGTCCAGACTGGAAGAATTGCTTACCCTGCTGCTGCAAGACACCTCTCAACTCGTCCAAGACTCATCGGCGGCAAGGACCATATTCAAAAATATCCAAAGCCATCTTTCCGCCGATGCAGCAGAAACCATCCTCCAAGCAGCTTCCATTGACGTCAAACAAATCCAGTACCAGAGGCTTACTCGTCGCATTGCCGATAGAGCGGCCCAAGCCAAGAGCGAGGAAGAGAAGCTCAGATTTAAACGCCTTGCCGATGAGAAGCACAGAAGCATCGGTCAAGCCAAAATTTCCATCGGCAACCTTGACCAGGAAATCTCTCGACTGTCGGCGAGGAGGGAGGAGCTGCTGGCAGAGCTGCAAAAGGTCGAAGGGGGTCTGACAGCTGCCAATCAATAAAAGACCCAACTGTCCGACTCCATCGGGGCTTTACAGCAAGAAAGGGATCAGTACGCTCTGCAAGCTATCTCATGGAAGAAGAAAATCAAGCCGGTTGAGGGCTCTGCCGATGCTGACGCCAAGGAGATGGACGAGATAGATCAAATTCGCCTGCATGCGATAAACGTTATCCACTCCTTATTCTAATGCCTGTTGTATCGGCAAGAATGTAGCCTGATACTTGATTTTGTCTTGTAATATAACGCTAGTTTATTTTTACCGATGTTTTTATAAGTTTTCTTTTCATCGGCACTCGACTGAGCATTATGCATCTACCCATATGCTAGGGTAATATCTCTTTAAGTATTTGCCGTTGATCGCCCTAGAAAATGCCACTCCCTCGAGGGTTTCCAAAATATACACGTTACCAGGAGCAGACTGTTTTACCCGATAAGGACCTTCCCAATTAGGGGACCACTTTCCAAATTTAGAGCTCTTAGTCCCAATCGGTAAAATCAACTTCCAAACCAAATCGCCATCGGCAAATTCCTTTACCTTTACTTTCTTGTTATACCATCGGGCAACCCTCTTCTTATTCTCTTCAATACTAATTAATGCTCTTAACCGATGACCTGCCAAATCTTCTAACTCATCCTTCATCAGAGTAATATAATCATCGGTCATCAACTAATCCTGAAAAGATAATCGCCTAGAACCAGTTTTAATTTCCCAAGGTAGGACAGCATCGTGTCCATAAACCAACTGATTCGGCGAGACTTTGGTTGCACCATGACAAGCCATCCGATATGACCATAAAGCTTCGTTTAATACCATGTGCCACCTCCTAGGGTTTTCTTCAATCTTGCGCTTTATAAGCTTGATGACTCCTTTATTAGTCGCTTCAGCTTGACCATTAGCTTGAGCGTAATAAGGAGAAGAATTTAGCACCTTGAAACCCATGCTAGCAGCAAAGTCATCAAACTCTCCCGATGTGAACATGGTCCCTTGATCGGTAGTAATGGTCTAAGGAATACCAAATCGGTAAACGATGTGCTCCTTAACGAAATCCACCATGTTTGCTGATGTCACCTTCTTCAAGGGGATTGCCTCAACCCATTTGGTGAAGTAATCGGTAGCAACAAGTATGAACTTATGCCCCTTGCTCGACGGTGGATAAATCTGGCCGATGAGATCAATAGCGCACCCTCTGAACGGCCAAGGCTTGATTATAGGATTCATTGCCGATGCAGGTGCCCTTTGCACATTACCAAACTTCTGACAGTCCTGGCACCCTTTGAAATAATTGAAGCAATCTTCAAGGATTGTCGGCCAATAATATCTATTCCGCCTAATCATCCACTTCATCTTGAATGCCGATTGATGCGCTCCACATACGCCTTCATGGATCTCGCCCATCAACTCTTTCGATTCCTCTTTGCTGAGACATCTAAGCAAAACTCCATCAATTGTCCGATAATACAACTCATTATCAAGGAGTACATACTTAGTAGCTTGGAACCTTAGACGCCGTTCAACCTTCCTGGATGGATCCCTCAAGTAATCGGCAATCTCCTTTTTCCAATCATCGGCAACTGTTACCGATGTCGTGACTTCCTGAATCGGCTGATATCCTGAGGCATTCTGTGCTAACCGATTGACCTCTTCATTATGCAACCTTGGAATGTGTTCAAGGCGATATTCTTTGAACTCTTTTAACAACTGCAGACACCGCTCATGGGCTGCAATTGGCACTTCACTTCGGCATTCATATGTCCCGATCAGCTGATTATTCACCAACAGGGAATCACCGAAGATTTCAACGGCATCGGCACGCACCTCTCTGAGTAGTTCCAACCCCTTAAGCAACGCCTGGTACTTAGCCTGATTGTTTGTCGAAGTAGCAACAATCGGCAATGAAATCTCATACCTCTGTCGTCGGGGTGAAATCAACAGAATACCGATACCTGCTCCATCCTTGCATGTAGACCCATCGAAGAATAGAGCCCAAGGAGCAATCTCAACAAAGCTCACCATATTGCAATGCTGAGTGACAAAATCGGCCATCACCTGACCTTTAACAGCCTTTGCCGATTCATACCTTAGGTCAAACTCTGATAATGCCAGAATCCACTTACCAATTCGTCCACTCAAAATCGGCATTGACAGCATGTACTTGACCACATCATCTTTGCAGACAACAGTGCATTCGGCCGACAGTAAATAGTGTCTTAATTTAATGTAAGAGAAATATAAACATAATCATAATCTTTCTATGGCCGAATACCTGGTTTCAGCATCCACCAACCTTCTACTCAGGTAATATATTACACGCTCCTTCCCTTCGATCTCTTGAATTAAGGCTGACCCGATAACACCATCATCGGCAGACAAATATAACCTGAAAGGCTTCCCGTGTTGAGGTGGAACTAAGACTGGAGGATTTGCCAAGTACCTTTTAATCTCCTCTAAGGCTAACCGCTGCTCTTCTCTCCATATAAACTCTTGATCGGCTTTCAACTTTAACAGAGGACTAAAAGACTTAATCTTACCAGACAAATTGGATATAAATCTTCTAATGAAATTAGTATTGCCGATTAGAGACTGCAACTTAGTTTTGTTTGTGGGAGCCACTACCTTGTTAATTGCATCAATAGATTTTCTGCCGATTTCAATGCCTCTCTGATGCACCATGAAACCCAGAAACTGCCCTGCCGATACGCCAAACGCACACTTATTAGGATTCATCTTCAACCCATGCTCCCTCGTGCATTCCAATATTTTCCGCAAATCGGCAAGATGCTTCTTGAAGTCCCCAGACTTAACCACCACATCATCAATGTAGATCTCAACAATTGTGCCGATGTACTTATGAAAGATAAAATTCATCGCCCTCTGGTAAGTAGCACCGGCATTCTTCAAGCCAAAAGTCATGACTACCCATTCAAATAAACGAACGTGACCTGGACA
The DNA here is from genome assembly GCA_022036555.1 of Microstegium vimineum. Lineage (NCBI taxonomy): Eukaryota > Viridiplantae > Streptophyta > Magnoliopsida > Poales > Poaceae > Microstegium > Microstegium vimineum. Next base: position 19,903,395 of record CM039124.1, on the reverse strand, counting down.
TCGGAAAGCAGTCTTGGGTATGTCCTCTTCAGCCATGAATATCTGATTATACCCAGCATTGCCATCCATAAAGCTAATAATTTGGTGTCCAGCAGCAACATCGATCAGCAGATCGGCAACAGGCATCGGGTAGCCATCCATTGGCGTAGCCTTGTTCAAATTCCTGAAATCAATGCAAACACGAAGTTTTCCATTCTTTTTATACACAGGAACCACGTTAGAAATCCAATCGGTATATCGGCATTGCCGAATGAATCTAGCCTCGATCAACTTAGTAATCTCAGCCTTAATATCGGGTAAGATAGTAGGATTACATCGGCGTGCCGGTTGCCGATGTGGCTGAAAACCAGACTTGATGGGTAACCGATGTTCGACTATCGATCGGTCTAAACCAGGCATCTCTGTATAATCCCAAGCGAAACAATCTTTATTCTCTTTGAATAAATCAATTAACTGCTGCTTACATTGGGAATCTAACTTAGCACTAATAAAAGTAGGCCTAGGTTTACTACCATCGTCGATGTTGACCTCGAGCAAGTCATCGGCAGACGTGAAGCCCTGTCCCAGTTTTCCGTCATCGGCGAACTGATCCATTAAGACTCCTCAGGACTGACTGCTTGGATCGGTTTGATGCGGTAATCGGCAACTTTGAGGAACTCTTTGTCCCAGGCTTCGCCAGATATGCACCTGGTCTGCTCATAAGTGTCCAACTCTGCCGATGCAACAGTAGATGGGGCTTCACCGCGGACTACTTCAATTCTGTCCCCGATCCACTGTACCAGACTCTGATGCATAGTAGAAGGGATACAACAATTAGCATGGATCCAGTCTCTCCCAACGAGCAAGTTGTAGGTGCCTTTGCCGCTGATTACAAAGAACGTTGTCGGCAAAGTCTTACTGCCGATGGTTAATTCAACACATACAGCTCCCATGGCGGTTGACACATTGCCTTGAGCTTCATGTCGGTTTTGACCAGATCTCGATCACCTTTGCCAAGCTTTCTGAACACAACATAGGGCATTATGTTGATCGATGCGCCACCATCCACTAGCATCTTGGTCATCGGCTGACCATCCACCTTGCCCTTGACAAACAGAGCTCTTAGGTCCTGCCTCTCTTCTTCGGCAGGCTTTTCAAAGACAGCCGTCATCGGATCCAGCACCAGTTGCGCCATATCGGCAGCCTCTTCATCATCGCTGACGGGCGCCATGAACTCCATCGGTAGCATGACAACCATGTTTATGTCTGCCGATGGGCCCCTGTCCTTACGCTTCGTCCTCCATTGCTTCTCCTCCGAGGGTTCTGCACTGTTATTCAGGTCATCATGGCGCTGGCGCTGAATCCTCCTCTTCTGGGTCTTAGTCAAACCCTTAGGGCACCAGGGAGGAAGCTTGGTCTTCCAGACAGGTTGATGCTGCTTCTCACTGCTTACATCGGCACTTTTTCCGATGTTGGGATCTCTGGAGAATATCTCCTCGTCGGGCACTCTAGCATTGGCCATCTCCTCCAGCTCCCTCTGATCAACACGCCTGCCAAGCCGATCATGGGCACTGAGCTTGCCCCCCAGTCGGTCATGTGCCGATCTGTCTTCTCTGAGCGGCCTGGCGTGCCTAGGTGCCTGATCATCAAAACAAGGTCGCTTACCTGACCAATCGGCTGTGTAGTACCCATTGCATTCTGGACAGTTATCGGCAGTGGGTAGTTTGATGCCTTCTTCCCAGCAATGAACGAAGAAGGGACATCTCCAGTGGTCCTTATGTCGAAGCCATTCCCGATGCTCCTCCTCTTCTTGCCAATACTGTTCTTCACGTGATTGCCGATGATACCGCCTTGGCTATTTGTGAGTAATCACTACTCCAAGAGCCCTGTTGGCGCTGTTACCTTCATCGGCAACCTTCTTGCCCTTTCTGTCATCGGCAAACCTTCTTGCGTCGTGCCTGGGTACTTGGTAGTCAGGGTCTACTGATGAACTCCTTCTGGCGGCCTCCGATGTCAGTACTTTGGTTTTTTCACTAATCTCCACCATGTTGTTTGGGAACGGGTGTTGATCTATCTTCATCGGTTTCTGGACTTTAGAGTTTTCAAACTTGATACGCCCAGACTCGATCTCCGACTACAACTGCTGCCTGAATACCTTGCAGTCATTGGTACTGTGTGAGGTTGCATTATGCCACTTGCAGTACCTAATCTTCTTGAGCTCTTCGGCCGATGGAATCACTTGATTGGGCGCCAACTTGATTCACCCCTCTTGCAGCAATAGGTCAAACATCCTATCGGCCTTGGTGATATCAAAGGTGAACCTTTCTGTTTCTTTTTGGCCGAACGGACAAGACACAGGCTTCTTATCCTTCACCCATTCAGCCGCATCGACATTCAGCTCTTCATCCGATCCAGAGTCTTCTTCTTTCCCGATGAAGGTCACCTTCTTGTTCCAAGTCTTCATGGGCTCAAAGGCTTTGACATCTTGATCGGCAATCCTCTACACCAGGTGACTTAGGCTCTCAAACTCCTGGGACGCGTACTTGTCCTTGATGTGCGGCAGTAACCCTTGGAAGGCCAAGTCTGCCAGTTGCCGATCATCAAGCACTAGACTGTAGCACTTGTTCTTCACATCCCGCAGCCTCTGCACAAAACTTTCTACCGATTCGTCGTTGCGCTGTCTCATTTTGACCAAATCGGTAAGCTTCTTTTCGTGTATACCAGCAAAGAAGTATTTGTGAAATTGCCTCTCCAGATCAGCCCATGTAATTATAGAATTTGGAGGCAATGATATGAACCATGTGAATGCCGATCCAGACAATGATGAAGAGAATAGTCTCACCCTTAATTCCTCCCTGCTGGCAGCCTCCCCGCACTGGATAATGAAGCGGTTGATGTGCTCCATCGTTGACGTGTCATCTTGGCCGGAGAACTTAGTAAAATCGGGCACCTTGTACCGATTTGGAAGAGGAATCAAGTCATATGCAGGCGGGTACGGGGTCCGATAGGAGTATGTGTTGACCTTGGGTTTGATGCCGAATTGCTTCTTCATGACTTCGGCAATCTTGCCGACCCAATACGCATCCTGCTCCTGCCGACTCATTGGCTGATTGTCGACTGGTGGAGTCGGCTGACGTGCCTCTTGGAGATGTGCGGTAGTCGTGGGCGCAGCACCAGTCACCTGGACGCTATGCATCGGCTGACTTACCGATGGGTAGATTGGCATGCTTGGCGGGGTCAGCTGATGTGCCCCTTGAAGATATTCAGTTGTCGCAGGCGCAACATCAGTCATCTGCACGCTATGCATCGGTTGACTTACCGATGGATGATTTGGCATACCTGGCGGAGTCGGCTGAACTGTCACATTCATCGGTTGTTGTACCGATGATCCGCCTTGGATGTAAGCTGGGCCTCCATAATAACACATCGGCGTGCCAGGCTGCTGAGCTGGTGGTTGATTGACCCATCCCAGATTATAAGGCATCAACATATGACTTGCCGATGGTTGATAGCTGACCAGAGCAGCCGGCTCTTGAATTCTAGAGTAATTGATCACCAGATTACCTTGGGGATACGGAGCTCCAGCTTGAGAGTTTGCCGCCAGAGATTGACTGCTGGTGGTTATAATGTGTTGCATTGGCACAGAGCTTGCCGATGGTGGCATCAGAGGTATCTTGGGGATTACTTGGAGATCGTCTGATGACACTTGTATGGTTGGAGCAGGCGCAGAGTTGTGCATCATATGAGCCATCGGCCGTGGCTGTGCTGCGGATGCCGTAGAGTTCTTCCAGGCTGAACCGTCTCCCTGCACCAGATTAGAGCCAGCATATAGATTTGGAGGCATACCGTATCCCCACCAGTTAGCGGGGGCTGGTCCTGAAGTTGCCGACGCGGCTGGATCTGCATTGGACTTGGTAGTGTAGCCAGCGTTCGGTCTTGGTGATGTAGCCACATCGGTAGACGGTTCCACAGGGGTGGAAGACGTCATTTGGGCCACCGATGGGCTTACAGACGCCAATCCAGGTTGATGGTACGCTAGACCGGCATATCGCGGTGCATGTCCTTCTTTGAATGTTTGTGCGACGGCATTGTAGACAGTATTGGACAGCACGCTGGAGTGGTTAATTAAAGCTTGACTTACAGCGGCATTAACCATCTCTTGTAGTTTACCAGGGTTGGCGGCGTACGTGACCTGCCGTGGCAACGGCGGATCTTGCTTCTGATTTGCTTCGTCGCTCCTGCTGAGGCTGAAGGATTTGAGATACAACTGGCTGTATTCCTCCATAGCCCGCTCCATGGCTTGCTTCTGATCATCTTTCAGATCGGCCTCAGACACTTCAATGACATTCCTCTGATTAACATCGGCGTGATCAGCCATGCCGGATGTGTAGATTTGTATAATCAGGTCCCACCGGGTGTGCCAAAAGAGGTGTTGACACAAAAAGCGTCAGATCTGTGAACACCTCGGGCTATTACCCAAAGCTCGATGTCGAGGGCATGCCAGTCGATTTGACCAATCAATCGACAAGGATGATAACTATGACTAACTGAACGAGACGACAGCGATGCGCCCGGACGTCAAGGCTCAGATTGATCACGGGTAACTAGAGCAGAGCTAGACGAGGCAAACAGCGATGCGCCCGGATTGCCAAAGCCTAGAGGTACTCCCACACGGAACTAACAAGGATTTTGACGGAGATCAAGGTGATGCAGCCCGTCGAAAGCTTGAAGAACTCGTTGATAACTATAACTAATGCATAAAAGGGTAAATTGCGGTAAAAGTAGGATAAAAAGTAGAATTGGTTTGTTTTTGATTTGGATTGATTTTTTATTCTATAGCCCTCGGGCACATATTTATACTCCCGCATGGAGAGTTGTACAATGACACGACACATATTTTTCCTAAAACAAACTCCTACTTTAAAGGAAACTGATTCGCGCAGGAGCCGGATAATAATATTTATTTCCTAAACAAACACACCTATTTTAATGGAAAATAAATGACTCATGCAAGAGTCGGACTCAAATTACTATAATAATACTAGCACAGAACACCAGCTTCCTTATACTTCTTCTCGATGGAAACTTTCCATCGGCAGATCCCTTTAATCCGCACCTTCCTTCTTTGACCACTCGTAATCCTCCGCTACCGCCAAGTGCTAAGTTACGCCCATCGGCATCGGTAATATTTTCCCGATCAGCAATCGACAGCATCTCTTCGTCGGCAATCGGCAATGAGCCTGACCGGTAATCGGCAACCATCTTTCATCGGCAATTGGCAACGATCCTTTATCGGCAATTGGCAAGGCCCCTTCATCGGTAATCGGCAATAGCAGCTCATCGGCAATCGGCAAGATCATCGACATCCAGCCTCCATCGGCAACACACTTGGCCTTTTGCAGCATTCTTTCATCTGCAATATTGGCTCATATTTTACCGATGCTGATGGAGAACGGTCATTAACCAGCCAAGCTTCAACCTATTTGACACGTGTCGAAAAACGGTGTCAACACGACTCTACAATCACCATGGCTTTTCGCCCAACGTCTGTAGAAACGGTCTCCACAGGCCCTAGTCACGCCACGATCGAGCCTCTCTGAAAGTGCAATCAAGCCCTAAGTGGGTTTTGGTGACATGACAACATATTTAGGAGCCTAATGAGACTTTGCAAGTATGACAAGTAGGTTAAACTTAAGGGGGTTGATGAACAGGTTGGCGGACCCCTCCAATTACAAAAGTGCATGACAACAAGCTCAAAGGAGTTTAAATTCATTTTATACATTGAAATTGAGTTAGGTATGCTGTACTATAAAGAAGGATTCAACACGCATGCCAACAACTGAACCAAATGCAATATCTATCCAAATATATGACACCTCCACATACATAGTGGGAAAAACAGCCAGCTATTCGAAGATCATCTTGTTGTTGTTTCTGCCAGGCTGGCAGTGCTGGCCTCCAAGCCGGCAATGCCGGGCCCCAGGCCGGCACTGCCGTGACTTGTGCAGCCAGTGGACAGTGAAGGGGTATTTCTTACCCCCTCACTTCTCCCCAATGGCTAGTTCTGTCATTCCATTCATTCTTACTTCGTGAAACAGAAAGAGAAGCCTCCTTCTTGCTCTCCCTTCTCCCTTGGTGCTCAACCACTCTCCTCCATTGATTTGCAATCAACCTTTGAGAGATTGAGCCTCCAAGCTTGAGAAGAAACTTCTCCCTCGGATCTTCACTCCTACAAACATTTGGTTTGCGTGGTGGCTGGCCGTTTTAGTTCTTTACTCTTGGAGCTTTGCTCCTAGCCGGCTAGAAGTTGCCCTTGTGCTTGCCTCCTTCATGTGGCAGCCTAGGGAAGTTTGTATCACCCAACTATTGCTAATACATTCCTCTCATCTTAAGGGTTCATTCCCTTGACTTGAGACCGTGAAAAGAGCAAGCCTTGTGTGGCGAGCTTGAGCCTTGTGTGGCACACCTCAACAACATGGACATAGGCAAGCCTTGGTGGCGAGCTGAACCACGTGTCAAATTTTGTGTCTCCTTGTGATTGTGAAGGACCGAGAACGGCGACCAGAGGGGGGGTGAATGGGAGCCTCAAATATCTCTCAAAATGTTCAGACCACTCTTCCCAAAAACCAAACCCAGTTGTTGGGTGCTCACCGGCAGTGGAGAAAAACTCAGCGGAAACCCCCAAGAAGAGTTAACAACCCCCATGAGAAAGAGGCAAGAGTTCCAAGCAAATCATCCAGAAAAGCAGACGACGGACGCTGGAAGACTGTGCGACGGACGCTCCAGGGCAAGGCATCGGACGCTGGCGTCGGACGCTTAGGCGAGCGTCCGTCGGCCTTCCAGAGAGCCTGACAGAGACTGAAAATCTACCGAGGCGACGGACGATCGGCGACGGACGCTGTGAATATCGTCCGTCGGCCTACCCGAGAGCAAAACAAAACTGCACAGCGCACAAGACGCGACGGACGCTGGGCGACGGACTCTGAAGAGCGTCTGACGCCAAAACCGAAAGATGCAGACAAGGCGAGCGACGGACGCTGACGTCAGCACATACCAGCGTCCGACGCAAAACCCTCGGAGCGTCAGACACCCCCGACAGAAACGCAGAAACCTCGAAAAGCGATTTTCTCTTCGCCAAAACTTCCCAAATCCTAACCAAAAAATCTCCACTAGCAACCCAACTTGGTAGGCATGTTTCTAGTGCTATGGAGGAGCTATCCCGAAGAAATCATTGCTCAATTTGGTGAGGATTGAAGGGAAACGAGGATTTGGGGGAACAGGAGCAAGAACGAAGAACACCTCAAAGAAATCGCCCGATCTGTGTGCTCGTGAGGTTTTAGGAAAATTCATTCAGTGCAAAGATGGTCCTCACGATTACCAAGAACTTTGTTCAAATGGATTTGCAAGAGCTACTACCTACAAAGAGAAATCATCTCGGGAAAATAGAGAGCAAAAGCAAAACGCGAAGAACAGAAGGAAAACGGGGACACGATCAAGAAATCGAAGCCACCATGGCTTACGGATGTTACGGCCTCCGATTCCTTGCGACAAACTCAAGTTCTTGCAAAGGTTGGTAGAAGCAACCTAGGGATCTCATGAACTAGAGAGAGCTGGGACAAATGATTAGGGTTCAAGAGATGGGATGAGGGATACCCCTTCACCCCCCACTTATTGGGCTTTGGCTATTTCCCAAAGACCCCCCTAGATACATTGAGTGAACTACCTAGCCTAAACATTGCAGTCCAAGCTCCGGAAAATATCTCCCGCATTTTGAATGGACGGCCCCGCTTCCTACCGGGAGTTGCCGTCGCCTCGACGCAACCTCCAGGATTCCGCCACGTGCCATCCCCGCTTCCTTGGAAGCTCCGCCTAGGTTTTAAGGCCCAAACAAAGGAAACCCACCACCGGTAGCTTTGGGCTCAACTACTGAACCCCGAGTTTTGCGGCCCAAACTCGGAAACCGACGCGGATGGTTTTGAGGCCCAAACCACCAAACCACTTGACGCGAGCCACCTTGTCTTCGCCCGGTCGGACTTCGAGTCCCCTGAGCCTCCGCTCGACTCGCGTGTCCACCGTCTTGACTTGGTCTACTCGGTCTACCTCCATGTCTTCTTGCACTCGCCGGTGCCAAGTACTAGCCAACACAGCTAGTCCGCCGGTGCCCATGGTCCCTCAGTCCGAGCCCCGCTTCCGCCCTTCACCGCTCCCAGTCCATCGGCACGACAAGCCTCTACTCGACCTTCTCCATGCCATTGACCACTGTCACTAGGCGTAGCACCTGCACACCACAAGCTGATAGACAAGCACACATTTCTGCTTTCGCTGAGGTTAGGGTAAGCCACTCAAACTGAAACACTCACGTGTTGGACGATCACTCATCATCAAAGTTGAACATACATGGGTACTTATCCACCATGTGTTCGCAACCTCCCCCTTGATGAGTGCATTGTCAACACAAGTGCATTTCAGATTTGAGCCACAAGGTAAAGCTCTCCAAATGATAAAAAATCTACCAAAGCCAAAACAGGGTCACTTGAGAGAAGCAAACACGATACCAATTAAAAGAGAGAGGCAAAAAATGATACCAATTAAAAGCATCCTTCAAAACACCTCATGACAAAGCCACTTACTCATGCCAAACAAAAGCATATGGGCAAAACAAAGCTAGCCGTCAAGAAGAGGCAGAAAACGGGCTCAACACCGCTAGCAAGTCCAAGATACCAATCACAGCTCTCAAAGCTCAGACTTCCAAAATAGACACTAGGGGAGCTCAAAAGATACCAATTGAAACCACTTACGTCCCCTAATGCTCAAGAAGCAATCGAAACCTATCGAAGTCAACAAAACAAGCTAGATCCTCTAGAAGAGGCAAAGGCTCAACACATCTAGCAAAAACTCCCCCTGGGAACTAGCATTCTCAAGATACCAAGAAGGGGTGAAAAGAGCCAAGTCAAAAAGATACCAATTAAGCTAAAAAAGCACATTTGCTCCCCCTTGGAAGTAGATGGCTGAAAAAGGAATGAAATGCACATCTCTCCCCCCTGTTGACACATGTAGCTCATCAAACATCAACAACTCAGGATCCGGCTACAAATTCCATAAAGTGCAAAATGAGTGCAAAAGCTTCATACTTAGAGCTAAGACAATGAATAGATGCTCTAAGTGATGTGATCCTGTGAGAATAGGAGAAGCTCTACGTGCCCAACAAAGACTCAAGTTGAGCTTAATGTCACTTTAGAAGCTATTTTAGAGAGCCTATCATGTGAGAGCAGAGAAAGGGTATCACCTCCTACAGACAACTAAACATGGCAAACAAGATAGTATCTATCTCAAAGCAATCTCATGTATAGCAAGAAAAACTATCCCTTAGCAAAGTTCATACAACAATCCAATGTGTTGACGCAAAAAGCGTCAGGATCTGCGAACACCTCAGGCTTATACCCGAAATTCGATATCCGGAGGCGTCCCAGTCGATTTGACCAGTTAATCGACAAGGACGATAACTAGAACAAGATTCAACCAAGACAACGGCGATACGCCCGGATGCCAAGATTGGAACTTAATCAGGATAACTAGAGCAGAGATGAACGAGACAACAGCGATGCGCCCGGATGTCAAAGCTCAGAGATACTCCCACACAGAACTTGCAAGGGTTTGATGGAGATCAAGATGATGCAGCCCGTCGTATCTTGAATAACTCGTTGATAATCTAAGACTAATGCAATAAAGGGTAAATTGCGATAAAAGTAGAATAAGAGTAAAATTGATTTGATTTTGATATGATTGATATGTTTACACGCAGCCCTTGGGCATATATTTATACTCCCGCATGGAGAGTTGTACAGAGACACGACTCGTACCTTCCCTAAAACAAACCCCTAACTTTAAGGAAACTCACTCGCGCAGGAGTCGGATCTAAAATAACAATATTATTTTCCTAAACAAACACGCCTATTTTAAAGGAAAACAGACGACTCATGCAAGAGTCGGACTCAAACTGCTATAATAATACTGGTATAAAATCACCAGTTTCCTTATGTCTTCCCTTCGATGAAAACTTTCCATCGGCAGATCCCTTCAATCCGCGACTTCCTTCTTTGGCCACCGGTAATCCTCTGCTGACATCAAATGCTAAGTCACCCTGTGCTCATCGGCACCCCATGCTCATCGGCATCGGCAATACTTCCCGATCGGCAATCTTGCACTGATAACTTGTCTTCACCAATCAATCCCTATCAGCATTCGGCATCGGCAACATCGGCAATTGGCTTCTATAGTTTTGGCGACAGCCATTCAACTCTTATTGACAACATCCAAAACCTCCAGCTTCCATCGGCAACACACTTAGTCTTCTCACAGTACACTTCCATCGGCAATACTGACTCATGACTTCCCGATGCCGATGGAAAACAGCTGCCGATTGACACAAGCCCTAGCTCATTTGACACGTGCCGAAAAATGGTGTCAACACATGCCCCCCAGTTTCGGAGTGTATAATACTTTACGCGCCAAAATTCTCTCTACTGTAGCCATTATTGTAGCCGTCATCTTCAAGATAACTGCACAACTTCCTCGATCCCCGTGTGCGGAACCGCAATTTATTAATAAAATCCCTCGATTATAGCACAAACAGTTGCAAATCTGACAATATCCCCTTGATTATCGCGCACATCCACCGCAGGCCTCTCCACATTCCCGCACAGTGTGAACCCAAATCCCAAAACAACCCTGAGTAAGCTTATAAAAGTTACCAGGATCCAATCTGCCTTTTTACCCTGAGTCCACTTTCACTTTCACATCTTTCCTCCGTTTTCAACCTCCGGCAGCGCCTCCGAAGAGCACCTGTTCGAGCTCGAGCAATAGTTCCTCCTTCAAGCCAAGCACAATCCGCAAGAACTCCTCAGCTCCAATGGCGATCCAAGTTGACATCCCTAAGGTAAATCCACTTTCCTCCTCATCCAATCCCCTGCTAGTTCTTTTCCCGTATGAACCCAGAATTTTTCCCCTTTCCTTCTTTGATTCTTTCCTTTCTTTTCTTTTCGAACCCTAGGAACTGTACAACAAGGTAGTAATCCCTCTTGAGCAGTCTAGCTTCACTTGCCTGGGTCCAATGGGAAATCCTAACCCTAGCTATCTGATCAATGCGGAAGCCAACCGGATTCCATCCAGGTCTGAATGCTTCGGTTTAGGATTATGGAAAGATGCCTTCCGGTCATGGCCCAAACCCACCAAAGGTGGAAGAACTGGTACCTTAGGGTCGCTAGAACACAGCAAGTGTATTGGTCAGAGCGCAACTTGGATCAGTGCATCAGGCTCTCCATTGACAATATGGAGAAAAATGAGAACATGCTGATGGCAGCCTCCTACTTCTAGTCTGACACCATGAACACCTTCCTGTTCAGACACGGACCAGCCACCCCTACCCTCGCCGATGTCCATATGTTGACTGGCTTGGACGTCTCTTCTACCGATACCTTCACTCTGTTCAATAGGAAAGCCGAATACAAAGTGAACACTCGGAATATCGGCGGCTGGACCGGCTATATCTAGGAGTATCAGAAGACTGGATCGGTAAACCAGAGGGAACATGCCATCTTCTTGAATATGTGGCTAGAAAAATTTATCTTCTGCGGCAGGGCAGTTGGACCTACCACCATGCATCTCCCGGCAGCTGAACTCCTTGCTGATGGAACAAGACTTCCCCTAGGCAGATATCTTCTTGGATCGGTATACCGCCTTCTACACCAAGTAGCCAAGAAGTTACTGTTAGGCGAATCCATCGGCAACCTCGGAGGTCCCTGGTGGTTCATCAACATGTGGCTGAACGCACAGATGTACAAAGCCCTTCAGTTTGACCTGTTCGCTCAACAATTCGCAAGAGACATATCGGAAGATTACAAATGTAGGGATGATGAATCGGCAACTCGCCCTCCACGCAACTTCGGAGAGGCCATCATAGTGTTGTCAGGGACCGATGCCGATGCAGAGCAGTTTTACAATGGAATTCCTGCTTCAGAACGGCTCTGGTGGCCATACATTGATGAGGACAACCAATTTCCGCTGCTGTTCAACCTCACCGATGGGAATGTGCCCTAGAATCAAATAATCATGAAAGCCAGCATTATTCCCCGAGCTATCCCAGTCAATATCTTTGGAAGTGGGAAGAATTCTCCTCCATCCTTCGAGTTTTAGTACCCATCGGTGGCGGCAAGACAACTGGCATTTGGCCAACTGCCGATCAAGCTTTGCTACTCCAAAGTCATAAAACCAAGGCAGAACATCTCCAGCGCTATGGACTGGAACAAGGTCGTCAACCTTCCCCCAAATGCCAATATATCAGACGTTGATCTGTCCACTTGGGCACCAACATCCTTCATCACGGAGGAGTATAAATTCTGGTGGCAAGAATGGAGACATCAAGTCTTTGCCAAGTCATCTCACTACTATCAGCAAATAATTGACGCCGATCACATCATTCCGGACGATGCAGTAAGTTTTCAATTTCTGATGCATTCCTTACTTTATTTCCGTCATCGACATCTAACTTACGCTTAACAGGTTGATGATCCAATCCCCAAGATGAGCAGGAGTGGCAAACCGTTCAACCTCCGAATGATGAATCCCGTATCGGTCATCGGCAATAATGCCCCCACGCTGGCTGCCTTCACCCCTCGGAAGGTACCTAAGGTTACTCTCAAGCCCAAGTCGACGCCCACGGCTACATCGGCTGCTGCTGCTGCTTTGACACGGGCTTTTGCAGTAAACTTATCTTTACATATACCGATTACACACTGCTTATCGGCAACACCTAATTTATGTAACCTGCGCTAAATATTTTCAGGCAATGAGGCCAACGGCAGCTGCACGAACTCCTCCAACTCCTGTTGCCGATGCCCCCCAGGCTTCACAACAAAAACGGGCTGGCTCGCCTACTGCTGCGCCAAAGTGGAAACGCTTGAGGCGAGTTGCCCCAGCTGTACCACCAACCACTGCCGATGTACCAACAACAGAACAACCATCGGCGTCTGCTCCTGAACAGCCGATAGAAGAAACTCCGATCCAAGAAGCAACGCCGCCACCGCAGGAACCAACGGCATCGGCATCGGCACCAGTGCCTACACCAGATGAAAACCCTGACCAGGGGACGGCACTACCACCACAGGAACTGATTGTAACGGCAGAGACAGCGCCAACTGTTTCCCCAACGGAAGCGTGCTCATCGGTAACTGCTGCCGATATCCAGGATGAGGCTGCACCAGCCAACATGCCAAGTCCCGGGCGAGAAGTCCGCTTCAAAATGGTAAGTTGACTACTTAAAAATTTTGCAATATAACTTTACGATCGGCACGTTTTGACTTTTTCTTTCTCAGGCCCAAGACTCCCCGGACAGCCTATTTTCCTTCGGCGTCAACCCTCAAGAGGACGAACACTCAGAAGGCCCTGCTCCAGCAGACAGTCTGTTTTCCTTTGCCGTTAACATCCCCGATGAGGATGAAGACAAAGAAAGTTCTGCGCCAGCTCTATCGGCAGAGGTCAAATCCAAGCTCGAAGCACTGCTTTCCTTGCTGCAACAAGATACATCTCAGCTCATCCAGGACTCAACCGCAGCAAGGATAGCTTTCAAGGATATCCAAGGCCACCTCCCTGCCGATACAGAAGAAACGCTCTTCCAGGCAACTTTCCTCGATAGTAAGCAACTCCAATACCAAAGGCTCTCACGTCGTATAGCCGATAGGGCTGCCCAATCTCAGACTGAGGAAGAGAAGCTCAAATTTAAAAGTATTGCCGATGAAAAGCACAAGAGCATCGGCCAAGCAAAAGTCTCCAGCACCAACCTTGAGCAAGAAATTACTCAGTTATCCACAAGGAAAGAAGAGCTATTAACTGAGCTAAAAAGGTTGAGGAAGCTTTGAACACAGCCAATCAGAACAAAGCCCAACTGTCCCACACCATTAGAGTTCTGCGGCAAGAAAGGGACCAAAACGCCCGAAAGCCATATTACTGAAGAAGAAGATCAAGCCAGTCAAGGGCTCCGCCGATGCCGATGCCAAGGAGATGGATGAGATAGAGCAGATTTGCCTGCGTGCGATATCAGCTATCCAATCCTTGTTGTAATTTATTGTATCGGCCGTTGTAACATTGATACTTGATTTGGCTTTATAATATAATGTCAGTGCATTCTTACTGATGCTTAAATAACTTTTCCTCTCATCGGCATTCAAACGAGCACGCTATACGTTTACCCAAATACTAGGGTGATATTTCTCCAAGCATTTACTGTTGATCGTGCTAGAGAATGCAACTCCTATAAGCATTGCCAGGAGCAGACTGTTTTATCCGATAAGGACCTTCTCAATTAGGAAACCATTTTCCAAACTTAGAACTTAGTCCTAATCGGTAAAATCTACTTCCATACCAGATTACCATCGGCAAACTTTTTCACCTAGTTGTCGGCAATTATTACTGACACCACGACTTATCGAATCGGCTGATGTCCTTCCCGAGTAAGCAGAACCTGGTATTCAGCCCGATTGTTTGTTGAGGTAGCAATAACTGGCAACGAGGTTTCATACTTCCATCGGAACAAAATTAAGACAATGCCGATTTCTTTGCATATAGACCCACCAAAGAAAGTCCAAGGAGCAATCTCCCCTAAAATGCTTGCACCACATAATTATCGCACGGCAGAATCATTCTTACAATCATTTTCCTCTGACGACTAACAAATTTACCGGCAGTGCCGCTATTAATACATAAACTGTTTACTCAACCGGCCAGTGCCCCCAAGTGTAATAATCGGAATCGCCAGAGTTTGCCGAGCGCTGCTCCCAAATCAAAATGTCCAAGATCATCGACTCCGGTTATATCATCGGCAATATATTGACATCTGTCGATGGATCTCCATCTTTGCGCTTTGGCCTCCACTGCCTCTCCCTTGAAGGAATTTCAGTGTCATATAAGTCATTTCGGCGCTCGCGCTGAATTCTTCTTTTCTGAGTCTTTGTTAGACCTTTAGGGAACCACCGAGGAAGTTTGGTTTTCCAGACAGGCTGGTGCTGCCTCTCATTGTTTGCATCGGCTTTTCTCCCGATGTTCGGATTTCTGGAGAGCACTTCCTCATCGGGCACTCTTGCATTGGCCATCTCTTCAAGCTCCTCTTGATCAACGTGCTTGTCAAGCCTATGATGCGCACTGAGCTTGCCCCCAGTTGATCATGCGGCGATCTCTTCTCTCTGAGCGGCTTAGCGTACCTGGGCATCCGATCATCAAAACAAGGTTCCTTACCTGACCGATCGGCAGTGTAGTACCCGTTGCATTCAGGACAATTATCGACAGTTGGTAGCTTAATCCCTTCTTCCCAACAGTGAACGAAGAAGGGACACCTCCAGTGGTCCTTCTGTCGAAGCCATTCCTGTTCCTTCTCTTCCCGCCGATATCGCTCCTTTTGCGATTGCCGATATTCTTTCCTTGGCTATTTGTGTGTGATTACAACACCAGGAGCCCTTCTGCTACTGCCACCTTCATCGGCAACCCTCTTGCCTTTCCTGTCATCGGCAAACTTTTCTACATCACGTTCAACCACTTGGTGATCAGGATCTACCGATGTACTTCTCCTAGCAACTTTCGATGTCAGCACCTTAGTCTTTCCATTGGTTTCCACCATATTATTTGGAAACGGGCGCTGGTCAATCTCCATCGGTTTCTTGACTTTAGAATTTCTGAATTTGATTCGTCCAGAGTCAATCTCTGACTACAATCGTTGCCTGAATACTTTGCAGTCATTGGTACTGTGCGAAGTTGCATTGTGCCACTTGCAGTACCTGATCTTCTTGAGCTCTTCAGCCGATGGAATTACTTGATTAGGGGCTAGCTTAATTCACCCTTCCGGAAGCAATAGGTCAAATATCCTATCGGCCTTAGTAACATCGAAAGTGAACTTTTCAGTCCTTTTCTGGCCGAGTGGATAATGTACCGGCTCCTTATCTTCTACCCATTCAACAGCGCCGATATTCACCTCCTCATCTGACTCAGAATCTCCTTGTCCAACGAAGAGCACCTTCGCAATCCATGTCTCCCTGGGCTCGAATGATCTAACACCCTGATCGGCCTCTGTGATATCGAAGGTGAACCTTTCCAATTTTGCAACACTGATACTTAGCTCGTCGTCCGAATTTAAATCTTCCATTTTCTCGGTCGAAAACACCCTTGTGTCTTGACCCTGCCGATGCACAGACTTGTTAACTGGTGGAGCAGGTTGATGCACCTCTTCACATCTTTGTGGTGAACAGGCCGAAGCCATCGACACATCTGCAGCACCAGTCTGTTGAATATCATGTATCGGCTGATTGACTGATGGGCAACTCTGAACGTCCGCTGGCTGAGTAGGTCGATGTACTTCTTCAGGTTTTGATGTCAAAGTATTTGAAATGATTGGTGCGTGCACAGTACCAGTCATTAGAACACTATGCATCGGTTGCGTTGCCGATGAGCAATTTTGCACAGTTACTGGCTTGTGTTGTGGCATTATATTCATCGGTCGCTGTACCGATGTCTCATTGTACACATTTACTGGCGAGTATTGTGATGTAGTATTTATCGGCCTGATGTACCGATATTTCACTCTGAAGATTTGCCAGATGACACTGCGGAGCTCTTGCCACTTGGTGCCTAGGCTGCACAACTTGCTGCCGAATCGGTAATTGACCGATCCAACTTACATTAGGTGTCATCGGCATATAACTTACCGATGGCTGATAACCAGTCGACTCTTGCAGCCCTTGTATCCTTGGATGATAGCCTTGATTTGCGGGTACCATAGGTTGAGCAGCCATTGCCGATGCAGGCTGATTGACACTCGACGTGCCTTGTTGCATCGGCTAAGAATTTGCCGATAGCTGATAACCAGCTGATGCTTGTCGTTCTTGTGGCGCCAGGTAATTCATTGCCACCATGGGTTGACTTGCAGCTGCTGGGCCTTCTTGTATCGGCAACTGATTTGCCGATGGTTGGGCATAAGGCATTCTGGGTATTGCCATTTGAAGATTCCCTATTGGCAACTGCGCCATCGGAGATGTAGCATAATGCACCACTGGGACCATCGGTTGTACAGGTGTTGCCGATGCCATAGGAATCTTCCACCCTGCATGGTTATCTTGAACCAATCTGGAATCAGCGGATGGATTTGGAGACATACCGTATCCGCACCAGCTGGCAGAAGTTGATTGACCCTGAGTCACAGGTCCAGACATTGTTGGAGCCACCAGATTTGTATTCACCTGAGTGATGCTTGCTGGACTTGATCTTGATGGCATAATCTCATCGGCAGCTCGGTTCATATTTGGTGAAGACACCCTTGGAACCGCCGATGGGATTGTGATAGATGTCGATCTGATTTGATGATACTCCGGACCGACATAATATGGTGCCTATCCTCCCTTGAAAACTTGCTTAACAGCATTGCATACAGTATCGGACAACACATTGGATTGACTAATTAATACATTATTTAATGCAGAATTAACCATCTCTTGTAATTTACCAGGATCGGCGTCGAGAATGACCTGCCGTGGCGACGGTGGATCTTGCTTCTGAACTGCTTCGCCGATTCTGTTTAGACTGAAGGATCTGAGATATAACCGCTTGTACTCCTCCATAGCCTGCTCCATAGCAACTTTCAGATCTGCTTTGGAGACTTCAATAACACTCCTTGGATTAATCATGATAGATGTAAAAATTGTATAATCGGGTCCACTAGGCGTGCCAAAAGAGGCGTTGACGCAAAAAGCGTCAGGATCTACGAACACCTCGGGCTTATACCCGAAATTCGATATCCGGAGGCGTGCCAATCGATTTGACCACTTAATCGATAAGGACGATAACTAGAACAAGATTCAATCAACACAACGGCGATACGCCCGGATGTCAAGATTGGAACTTAATCAGGATAACTAGAGCAGAGATGAACGAGACAACAGCGACTTCCTTATGTCTTCCCTTCGATGAAAACTTTCCTAAACAAACGACTCATGCAAGAGTCGGACTCAAACTGCTATAATAATACTAGTATAAAATCACTAGTTTCCTTATGTCTTCCCTTCGATGAAAACTTTCCATCGGCAGATCCCTTCAATCCGTGACTTCCTTCTTTGGCCACTGGTAATCCTCTGCTGACATCAAATGCTAAGTCACCCTGTGCTCATCGGCACCCCATGCTCATCGGCATCGGCAATACTTCCCGATCGGCAACCTTGCACTGATAACTTGTCTTCACCAATCAATCCCTATCAGCAATCGGCATCGGCAACATTGCCAATTGGCTTCTATAGTTCTGGCGACAGCCATTCAACTCTTATTGGCAACATCCGAAACCTCCAGCTTCCATCGGCAACACACTTAGTCTTCTCACAGTACACTTCCATCGGCAATACTGACTCATGACTTCCCGATGCCGATGGAAAACAGCTGCCGATTGACACAAGCCCTAGCTCATTTGACACGTGCTGAAAAATGGTGTCAACACAATGACCCAACTGAATGAATTTTCTAAATTTTAGAGTTTTGCAACAAATTTTCAGTTTTAGGCACTTTTAAGTTGTATGCGAGTGGTTGTAAGCAAAGTGATGCCACTGCTTACCAACCGGGCGAAGTCAAAGGACTTGACACACCGGTTTTGTTCATACACGACAGTGCTCAAGTATCGACCCATATGGGAAGCAGTCTCGAACACACGGTGAAGTGCTCACAATGCAGACCCAACTCGATCTTTCCAATTCACAAAACAGAGACCAATTTCATTTTAGATATTAATCATGGTGCTCAAAGGTAGTGAATGAAACAATGAAGAGCCATAGTTACAAGCTATATACAAGGCAACCAAGAAGGATCTTCAAAAGCCTACACATGCTAGTGCCATTTCAGAGGTGACATGGGGAATTTAAATTCAGTTTTAAAGCTTTTCTAACTTAGCTCTATTGCATATCATAAAGATCAAAAAGAGTCTAACTTAGACAACACCATAAACACATAAAACACCTCAAACAGAGCATAGATTCATTATATCGGCTATAGATATGAAGCTTAAAATGAACAATGTCACAAATGCAAATGAGATGCAAAATGTAATGACACCAACTCACACTAGCAAGACACCAAATTAGAAGAAGGACAAAGAAAAGACAAAAAGAACCAAAAAGAACTATGATACACAAAAATTTCCTCCTCTAAAAAGGAAAGCAAACACCCAACTCGCCCCGAAGGTGAGAAAACGCAGCTTGATCCAAAGGCTTAGTGAGAATATCTGCAAGCTGGTTTTGGGTCTCAACATGCCGGAGGTCAATGTCGCCCTTCTCGTAGTGATCATGCAAAAAGTGAAAGCGCACCTCAATGTGCTTGGTCTTCGAATGAAGCACAAGATTTTTAGCCACACTAATTGCACTCGTGCTATCACAAAGCAGAGGCACCTTAGTAATCTCAAGACCAAAATCTCTCAAAGTGGCAATCATCCAAAGCAACTGAGAGCAACAACTAGCCGCGGCAATGTACTCAGCTTCGCACATCGACTGTGCCACGCTAGATTGCTTGCGAGAAGACCAAGAAACCAAAGAAGACCCGAGAAACTGGCAAGTCCCAGAAGTGGACTTTCAATCAAGATGGCATCCAGCAAAGTCAGCGTCAAAGTAACCGCAAAGCTCAAGAGAAGAAGAGGTGGAAAACCAAAGTCCAGATTCGGGAGTGAAGCGCAAGTACCTCATGATGCATTTCACCGCCTGCTTGTGCGATGTCCGTGGGGACACCTGAAAGCGTGCACACAAGGAGACGGCGAACTGAATGTCCGGCCGAGTCGCTGTCAAGTACAAAAGCGACTCGATCATGCTTCAGTACTCCGTTTGATCCACCACCTCTCCTTCCTCGTCCGCATCCAAGGCAGTCATAGTTGACATAGGCGTCGAGAGGGGCTTTGCCTCGCCCATTTCAAACTTCTTCAAGATATCCTTCGTGTACTTGCCTTGGTGCACAAACGTCCCTTCCCGGGTTTGCTTGATTTGCAACCCGAGAAAGAAGGTCAACTCTCCCATCATGCTCATCTCAAATTCCCTGCTCATAAGATCTGCAAACTATGCAACAAGAGCATGAGAAGAACCATCAAAGATGATATCATCCACGTATATTTGGACAAGGAGAGTGTCTTTGCCTTGCAAAAAGGTTTTTTGCTTATCATACCGTGCTCTAGGTGCTTGAGGAGAAACAACATCTTATCTACCGATCCCATTTTAAAACCCTTAGCAAGCAAAAAGGTTTTTTGCCTATCATACCATGCTCTAGGTGCTTGTTTCAAACCATACAAAGTTTTGTGAAGTTTAAAAACTTGGTTTGGAAACTTGGGATTTTCAAAACCGGGAGGTTGTTTAACATAAACTTCCTCCTCTATGTAGCCGTTTAAGAAAGCACTTTTAACATCCATTTGAAAAAGTTTAAAACCCTTAGAAGCCGCAAAAGCTAGAAGGATTCTAATGGCTTCTAAATGAGCTACGGGAGCAAAGGTTTCCTCATAGTCTATTCCCTCCTTTTGACAAAAGCCTTGAGCTACGAACCTAGCCTTGATGCGCACTACCACCCCATCTTCACTTTGTTTATTTTTGAAAACCCATTTGGTACCTATGGGGTGGCAACTAGGTGGTGGAGGAACTAAGACCCAAACACCGTTTCGCTCAAAGTTTTCTAACTCCTCATGCATGGCATTAACCCAATCCGGATCCATCAAAGCGTGTCCAACATCTCGGGGCTCAAAATACGCGACAAAAGCCGAATGAGCAAAGTGAGAGATATAGGACCTGGACCGCGTGACTCGACGGTCAATGTCACCGATGATGTTCTCCGGCGGGTGCTGCTGCTGGATGTGGCGGGGAGCCTGCCTGGACGAAGTGGCCTCCCCTTCAACAGCAGCTGGAGCTCCCTCAGGTGCAGCGTGCACCGTCTGAGGAAGCTGCTCGAATGGCCCCCATGTAGAGGAAGTAGTCGGATCGGGATCGTGAGCTGAAGTGGACGTCGTTGGGTCGACGGGGGCAGCTGGTGGACTCGGCTCGGGATCACCCCAATCGGCGTCGTCCTGCTCCTCCTCCACAAAGATGCTGGTGTTCACCTCATCATCACCTGCAAGCTCAAAAGCAGTGGAAACACAGGGCATAGTTTCATCGAAGGTAATCTCACAAGTCTCCATCACTCGGTTAGTTTCAAGGTTAAGTGCACGATAAGCACGAGAGTGCGTAGAATAACCAAGAAAGATGCTATCCGAAGACCGTGATTCAAATTTATCCAACTTACCGCCCTTTTTGAGGATGACGCACCTGCACCCAAACACCCGCAGGTGACTTACCTTGGGTGGTCTCCCAAATTGCAACTCATAAGAAGTCTTCTTCTTGAAAGCTCGGAGGAAAATGCGATTGGAAACATAGCAAGCAGAACTGAGTGCCCCGGCCCAATACCACCTAGGAGTCCTATGCTCATCGAGCATCGTCCTGGCCATCTCAACAACGGTCCGATTCTTGCGCTCAACAACACCGTTCTGCTGGGGAGTGTGAGGTGAGGAAAACTGGTGGTCGAGACCCAAAGAAGAGCAAAGAGTTGCAAAGTGAGCAAAGAGTTGCTGGGGAGTGTCATGGCATTCTTATAGGTAGCTCATTTTGCAATCTCAAAATCAGATCTCGAACAAGTGGAAAAGCCTCATCCTTACTCTCCAAAAAGAACACCCAAGACTACCTCGAGTAGTCATCAACGACTACAACAACATACCACTTCCCTCCTTCCGACCTGACCCGAGCTGGACCAACTGTGTCCATGTGTAAGAGCTCGCCGGGTCGAGTGGTCATGATCTCCGTCATAGGAGGATGGGAAGCGGCAACCATCTTACCATGCCTGCAAGGATGACAAACCAAATCCTTCTCGAACTTTAGCTTTGGCAATCCTTGGATAAGGTCCATTGAGCTAAGCCTTGCAAGCAAGTCAAAACTCAAATGTCCCAATCTCCTATGCCACTTCCAAAGCTCGGAGGAAGAACCGACAAGAAGACAACAAAAAGGTCCGGAAGAGATACAAAATCCACACAAAAAACCTTCCCGAAGGGTAAAATCCGGCAAACAAGCTCACCACGAGAGTCCAAAATCCGAGACAAGTTTGGCTTATAACTCACTTCAAAACCGTCTTCAAGGAGTTGCGAAACCGAGAGAATATTAAAATGCAAATTCGCAACCAAAGCAACATCCTTGACAAAAGACGAATTGACTTGGATGGACCCCCGGGAGACAACCTTACCTTTACTCTTGTCCCCGAATGTAATGTACTTGGTGTGGCGCACGGGATTGAGGCTAGAGAACCGCTTGGCACTTCCGGTCATATGGCTGTGAACATCCGGAATCCACAAGCCAAGTCTCCTCCAGTCCTCCTTCCTACATCAATAAAAAGACATAGGGTGAGCAAACGGACCAACATTGGGGTAAGTAAACCATGAAGGATACCAGTGTTGTCCCACTTGCCCAAAAAATGGGTTAGGAGAAAAACCAAACATCTCCTACCCCACAGAGGGATAGCGATCACCACGATGGGAAAAACGTGGTCCCGTAAAGAAGGGTGGAGTAAAGCCACCGCCACGAGGCCCGTAGTCGTATGGGTCACGACCGGTACCCCGCCGGGCACGACCACTACGTGGTCTCGCCTCCTGAGTCCTAGCACCTTGAGGCATTGTACCTCTAGTCCCAGTAGTGCGCCTCTGAACTTCCGGTCCACGTGCCCCAATTGGTGGGTGGTACATGTCCCGGTTGTTCAACTCAAACTGCCTCCAATCATCTCTCTTCCTCCTATAGCAAAACTCAGCCAAATGCCCATCCCGTTCACAATACTCACAATGGTACCTCACCGCACTCTTGGTAGGCACTCTCTTGTTGGGTTGGGTGGCTCTAGCTTTCTTAGGAAGGGGATCACTAGAGATGTCTGGTAGTGTGTCAAGTGGGTTGCAAAGATGGTTCGGTTTTGCAATCCACACTTGCTTCTGTGGGATTGTTTTGGGTGGCTCTTCAAACACACCATCTCTCTCAGGAAACTCAGAGGGGTTGGTAGGCTTAGGTGGAGTGATCTTGGTAAGCTTTGGAGCTATGGTGGGTTTCTCATTCTCGCTCAAACCACTGCACTCACCGATCATACCAAACATGCTATTGTCCTTCCCGCCTATAGCAAAGCCTACTCCCGTGCTGCCAGCCCTTTTGCATTGGCTAAGCATCATCCCCAACTGCGGCTCTCGGCAAGACACCCAGCTCAAGATGGACCAAAGGTATGTGTTTTCTTCCTCGGTACGCATCTTGTCGTGTCTGCACGACGCGATCTCAAGCTCCAAAGCCTCAAAGCAATCCGACTCTCTAGTAAGATCTGAGCTGACCTTCTCTAGCACAGCAATCCTAGCATATCTTTGTGCCAGCTCAGAACACAAGCCTAAGCAAGACTTGCACGCACCAAGTAAGCTAGGGCTAGCCTTCAACTCACTGACCTCCTCAAGTAGAGTGCCATACTTGTCCTGAAGAGTGACAAGACTAGACATGTGGATGGCACAAGCTTCACACTCTACCTCCTCGGTAACCACCACTGACGCCTTAGCAAACTCTAGCTCATGCAGCATGCTAAGATACTTAGCCTTGAAATCGTTCCTCTCGCACACGGCACGCTTGAGCAAAGCATCCTGACTCATCAAGGTGTCGTTCAAAGACTCAATCTCGAGAGAGAGGTATGCGATGGTGGGTGGTACCTCAGGTGTGTCGGAGTCGTAGTCGTATTCGGGGCCATCCTTGCGCTTCCCGACCTTGCCTTCTTCAATCTCCATGGTGCAAAATCCATTGTGCTTGGCGTCGGTGTAGAAGCATAGGCCGTTGAGCTTGTCCTCAACCTTTCCCTTGGACTCATCATCGCTCGAAGAAGCACCTCCGTCGGAGGAGGCATCGATGTCGCTGAGGGAGGCGAGGAAGGCTCGTTGCTTGGCCTTCACCTTGTCGATCACCTTCTTGGAGGACCTTCGGTGGTAGCCATCCTTGGGCTTGTGCTTGTCCTCGAAGTGGTGCTCGCGCTTGTCCTAGCGCTTGGTGAAGTCGCCAGCAACTTTCTTAGGGCAGTTCACGATGAAGTGATCCTCATCACTGCAACGGTAGCACCCCTTGGCTGAGCCACCACACCGATGGTTCAAACGGTTGTTGTGAAACCGTGAGAACTTGGTGATGACCAAAGTCAGCTAATCATCTCCAAGAGCCTCCACTTGCTCCTCTATCATAGAAATCAAAGACAAAGCAAACAAGGAGTGTGAAGGGTCAGAGGAGGAAGAAGACGTACCACCGGGGACAGAAACCAACGCCATAGATGGTTTCGATGGGTTTTCAAGCTTGGCCCGGGTCTGGTAGTCAATTTCGGAGGACTTGAGCTTGCTGAACAGCTCATCCACGGTCAGGGCATCATAGCCCGGTGTATCCTGAATGGCAGCCACCTTCATCTCCCACACCTTCCGATCAAGAGCATGCAAAAGCTTGATAGCCATCTCATGATCATCATAAGGCAAGTTGGCTCGATTAGCACGCATCTTGTTGACGATAGATTGGAAGCGATGTGAACATCCCGTCAACAGATTCGCCGGCCAACTAAGCCAAGTTCTCGTACTCTCTACGGTACGTGTCGAAGAGTTTGGACTTGATCTGAGGGTTTCCCTCATGATATCTCAAGAGTGTTTGCCAGATCTCCCGTGCCGTAGTGAGACTCGAAACCCGCTCAAACTCTGGAAGAGACAAACAAGAGAAGAGAATGCTACGGGCTCTTGCGTTTGACGCATGCTCCGAGATTTGGAGGTCAGTGATCCGAGCTCCAAGAACCACGTAGTTCTCATTCTCACAGATCTCCCAAAACTTCGTATCAAGCCCTTGGAGGTAAGCGGACATGCGCACCTTCTAATAGGCAAAGTTGGTTCCATCGAAGTAAGGAGGTTTACCAGACCCTCGCTCCATGTCGCTTTCGCGGATCAAGAACCGTGTAAGGTGCAATGATCCTTAACCGACTCTAATACCAATTGAAGGACCGAGAACAGCGACCAGAGGGGGGTGTATGGGAGCCTCAAATTTCTCTCGAAATGTCCGGGCCACTCTTCCCAAAAACCAAACCCAGATGCTGGGTGCTCAACCTCCCCCGAGCAACACGAGCGGGGATTCAGACTAAAATGAGCAAACGAAAGCTCACCGGCAGTGGAGAAAAACTCACCAGAAACCCCAAGAAGAGTTAACAACCCCTATGAGAAAGAGGCAAGAGTTCCAAGCAAATCATCCAGAAAGGCAGGCGACGAACGCTGGAAGACTGTGCGACGGACGCTCCAGGGCAGGGCGTCGGACGCTGGCGACGGACGCTTAGGCGAGCGTCCGTCGGCCTTCCAGAGAGCCTGACAGAGACTGAAAAACTACCGAGGCTACGGATGGTCAGCGAAGGACGCTGTGAAGATCGTCCGTCGGCCTACCCGAGAGCAAAACAAAACTACACAGCGCACAAGATGCGACGAACGCTGGGCGACGGACTCTAAAGACCGTCCAACGCCAAAACCGAAAGACGCAGACAAGCCGAGCGACGGACGGTGACGTCAGCACGTACCAGCGTCAGATGCAAAACCCTCGGAGCGTCCGACACCCCCGACAGAAACGCAGAAAACCTCGAAAAGCGATTTTCTCTTCGCCAAAACTTCCCAAATCCTAACCAAAAAATCTCCACTAGCAACCCAACTTGGTAGGCATGTTTCTAGTGCTATGGAGGAGCTATCCCGAAGAAATCATTGCTCAATTTAGTGAGGATTGAAGGGAAACGAGGATTTGGGGGGAAAAGGAGCAAGAACGAAGAACACCTCAAAGAAATCGCCTGATCTGTGTGCTCGTGAGGTTTTAGGAAAATTCCTTCGGTGCTGTCGGGTACAAAGGTAAGGGGTAAACTCTGTATTCTTCTTGCATCAAATCTAGGAGAGGGAGCACACAATATACAAATTTACTAGTTGGTGATCGACCCCCTGGGTCGAAACACCGACAGGTGCAAAGATGGTCCTCACGAGTACCAAGAACTTGGTTCAAACGGATTTGCAAGATCTACTCCCTACAAAGAGAAATCATCTCGGGAAAAAGAGAGAGCAAAAGCAAAACACGAAGAACACAAGCAAAACGGGGACATGGTCAAGAAATTGAAGCCACCATGGCTTACGGAGGTTACGGCCTTCGATTCATCGCGACAAACTCAAGTTCTTACAAAGGTTGGTAGAAGCAACCTATGGATCTCATGAACTAGAGAGAGAGAGAGTTGGGGCAAATGATTAGGGTTCAAGAGATGGGATCAGGGATACCCTTCACCCCCTACTTATCGGGCTTTGGCTATTTTCCAAAGACCCCCTAGATACATTGAGTGAACTACCTAGCCTAAGCATTGCAGTCCAAGCTCTAGAAAATATCTCCCGCATTTTGAATGGACGGCCCCACTTCCTGCCGAGAGTTGCCGTTGCCTCGACACAACCTCCAGGATTCCACCACGTGCCATCCCTTCTTCCATGGAAGCTCCGCCTAGGCTTTGAGGCCCAAACCCAGGAAACCCGCCACCGGTCGCTTTGGGCTCAACTACCGAACCCCGAGTTTTGTGGCCCAAACTCGAAAACCGACGCGGATGGTTTTGAGGCCCAAACCACCAAACCACTCGACGCGAGCCACCTTGTCTTCGACCGGTCGGACTCCAAGTCCCTGAGCCTCCGCTCAACTCGCGTGTCCATGGTCTTGACTTGGTCAACTCGGTCTACCTCCATATCTTCTCGTACTCGCCGGTGCCAAGTACTAGCCACCACAGCTAGTCCGCCGGCGCCCATGGTCCCTCAGTCCGAGCCCCGCTTCCGCCCTTCACCACTCTCAGTCCATCTGCACGGCAAGCCTCTACTCGACCTTCTCCATGCCATTGACCATTGTCACTAGGCATAGCACCTGCACACCACAAGCCGATAGACATGCACACATTTCTGCTTTCGCAGAGGTTAGGGTAAGCCACTCAAACTGAAACACTCATGTGTTGGACGATCACTCATCATCAAAGCTGAACATACATGGGTATTTATCCACCATGTGTTCGCAGATTGTCTCTATACTTTGATATATATTGTTTGCAAGGTGATTTCTAGGGTTTGGACCCGATCTACTCGGTGGGTGTGTTGCTACCACTTTTAGGTGGTGCTAGAGGTTCTCCAAACCTCTAGGAAGGTTTCTATTCAAGCACAATTTACATTCAGTCTTTACATTTTGAATTGTGTTGAAATCTGTTCTGGTGACCAGCACTGCTGTCGTTAGCCGAGCAGTGCCAGCCTCTACTGACAGAAAGTTGTCAAGTTGTTTTAAACATGCCTATTCACCCCCGTAGGCTAATCAGGTCCTTACAAGTGGTATCAAAGTAAGGTTACCTCAGTTAGCACTTCACCATGTGAGGTAATGGCCGAAGAGGGTAAGGTTAAGGTGGTTGACCCCAAGGTGGTTGACCCCAAGGCCATGGAGGTGCACTCCACGGACAGCAGCGAGAGTGTGGACTCGGAGAACTACCTGACCACTCCTAACATGTCTGCTGGAGAAAGATCAAAAAGAAAAGAAGCTAGAAGATTGAGAAAAGAAGGAAAAAGATTACAAAGAGAAGAAAAAACTCTCAATGAAGAAAGAAGCTTGAAGGTCGCCCAGAAGCTTCATAGAAGAGAAGTAAGAGCTCTCAAGAAGGAGCTCAAGGCAAAGGAGGAGGAGCTCAAGAAAAGCAAAGAGCAAGCCTCTCAAGTGGAGGTTCATTCTAGTAGCTCCGATGGTGATGATGATGTGTCATACCAAGCCTCCAAGATTGCAAAGAACGATGAGAAGAAGAAGAAGGATGATGGCAGCAAGAGATACTCCGCCATATCCTTTGATTATTCATCTATTTCTAAAAATGAGCATAAACCCCTATTTCATGTTCCCGCCGGCTGGTTGCCTCGTTTTGATGGGACTAACTTTGCCAAGTGGAAACACTTGATAAAAGCTTATATTGTAGGTCTTTACCCCGACGCTTGGGAAATTGTTCACAAAGGATGTGAGCCTCCGGTGGATCCTACAAGCCCCACCACCACCGAGCTGCATTGCATACAACTAAATGCACAAGCAACTAGTGTGTTGCTAAGTGCATTGGATGGTGATGAGTACAACAAGGTCATGGGCTTGGAGGTTGCCAAGGAAATTTGGTATACTTTGCATCTTGCACATGAGGGTGTGAGCAAAGTAAGACAATCCAAGATTGATCTATTCATGGCCAAGCTCAACCGGTTCATGATCAACGAAGGTGAAGGGCCACAAGAAATGTTTGATAGATTGATGACCATTGTTGGCAAGATAAGAGGACTTGGTAGTGAAGAAGTCAATGACCACAAGGTTGTCAAGATCATGCTTGAAGCCTATTCTCCAAGAAATGAAACCATGGTGACATTGATTAGAGACAAGAAGAGGTTTGAGTACTTCACACAAAGTGATGTGCTTGGAAGGATTATCACCTTTGATCTACAAAGAGAAGAAGCACTTGAGAGGAAGAAGCTTGGAGAGATGCAAGCAAGGATGGAGGGCATGAAGATCAAGGATGTGGCTCTCAAGGAAAACAAGAGCACAAGGAAATCAGCCCCTAGCTATTCCAAAAACAACAAGCAACTTCAAGCAAAGCTCAAGCAACCAAAGCCATCAAGCATCAACCCGAAGCTCCAACATCAAATGATGGTGAAAGTGAAGATAATCAAGAGGAGAACATTGATGGCATGGCCCTATTCATGAGAAGATTCAACAAGGGCATCAAGAAGAATGGGTACAAACTCACAAGAAGGAAGTTCTCAAACAAGAAATCAAGAACTTGCTTTATATGTGGTATCACCGAGCACTTCATTGCTGAATGCCCAAATGAAAAGAAAGAACACAAGTTTGGCAAGGGAAAGAGAGAAGACAAGGGTGACTACAAGAAAGGGATGAGATATGTGGGTGAAGCTCACATTGGACATGGTTGGGATTCATCAACCGATAGCTCAAGTGAAGATGAGGAGATGGCCACCATTGCTATTCAAAAGCCATCCACTTCACCAAGGCTCTTCAACAACATGTCCGATGATGATGAAGGCTTCCCTCACACTTGTCTCATGGCAAAGGGTGAGAAGGTAAAATCAAAACCCAAAGCAATAACTCCTCCCCCCAAAGACATCTCTAGTAGTGATTCTAGTGATTACTCTAGTGATGATAAATCTAGTGATGAGGAAATAAATAAAATAACTAATAACATGGATCCAAAGACCAAACTCTTCATTGCTAACATATTGGCTGAGCTAGAATCTAGAGAAAAGACTCTTATCAAACAAGAGGATCTTTACATTGCTAGTGAGGAAGCACTTGCATTAGAAAGGAGTGAGGTGAGCTCCTTGACTAAGGCTTTGGCCAAAGAACAAGAAGCTCATGCTCTCACTAAGAAGGAGTATGATGACCTCAAGCAAAAGCATTGTGGCTTAGTTAAAAAGCATCAAGAGCTTGAGGCACAACACAACCTTCTTTGGGAGGGCAACTCACATCTTTCTAAAGCAAATGATGCCTCTTCTCCATCCACTAGCCAAGGTTGTGGAAAATGCTATAATATTTATTTGAATGCTATGAAGAAAGAAATATAAAGGCTCAACAATGTCATCTCAGTTTCAAAGAAGAATGACAAAGACAAAGTTGAGCCAAAGAAGATCCAATACAAGGATGGAAGGCATCCATCAATCAAAGATGGGCTTGGACACACTTAAGGAGGTAAAACCAATGGAAGAAAAATAGTGAAAGGCATTGAGTGTGTCAAGTTTGAGAAGAAGGGAAGCATTGGTGCAGATAAGCCTGCACAGATAGCAGCTCTGCTGGACCAGAGGCCGGCAGTGTCGGACCTCAGGCCGGCAGTGCCGCGCCGCACTAAAGGGAAGGCTACCAAAGTTTCACCTGATCAAGCTCAAGCCCAAGTCCATGCCAAGAGGATGCCCAAGCAAAAGCAGGTTTCTCAAAAACCCAAGGACTCAATCTGGGTGGCCAAAAACAAGTTTGCCTATCAACCAAAGGCAAGGTCACCCCAAGGGAGTTTGTCCTCATGCTACATGTTAAAGTGCAATGACCGTGGTAAAGTCATTGTAGAATTTGTGGGTGATGAGAAACAT
Organism: Microstegium vimineum; assembly: GCA_022036555.1. Lineage (NCBI taxonomy): Eukaryota > Viridiplantae > Streptophyta > Magnoliopsida > Poales > Poaceae > Microstegium > Microstegium vimineum. The sequence continues at coordinate 19,873,172 of CM039124.1, read as the reverse complement.
GATAAAAGAAGCATGAACATTTGGGTTCCAAAAATCGTTGTGACTAACATGCAAGGCCGCAAGATTGATTGGGGACCTAAATCTAGGAACTAAACTTGTTTTGTAGACATACTCCTCCGGTGGATCAAGTTGGGTGCTTGATAGTGGATGTACAAATCATATGATCGGAGAGAAGAGTATGTTCGCATCATATTCCCCAACTACAAATGCAAGTGAGAATATCATCTTCGGTGACAACTCAAAAGGGGAAGTGATTGGACTTGGTAAAGTTGCTATTACTCTTGATCATTCCATCTCAAATGTATTACATGTGAATTCGTTGAGTTACAATTTGTTGTTGGTTTCACAATTGTGTGAGATTGGCTACAATTGTCTCTTTACGGATAAGGGTGTGGAAGTCTTTAATATGGAGGATTCCTCTATTGTCTTTACGGGTCGTTTGAAGGGCAAGCTTTACCTAGTTGATTTCAACAAAAGTAAAGCTAAGCTTGAGACTTGTTTAGTGGCAAAATCTAGCATGGGTTGGCTATGGCATCACCGACTAGCTCATGTTGGGATGAGGAACTTGGCCAAACTCCTAAAAGATGAACACATTCTTGGACTAACCATTGTTCATCTTGAGAAGGATAGAATTTGTAGCGCTTGCCAAGCCGGAAAGCAAGTAGGTGCACCTCACCCACCAAAGAGCATTGTCTCCACCAAGCAAACATTGGAGCTAATTCACATGGATCTCTTTGGACCGGTGGCCTACATAAGCATTGGCGGTAACAAACATGGTTTAGTTATTGTTGATGATTTTACTCGATTCACTTGGGTGTTTTCATGTATGATAAGGTACAAGTGCAAGATAAGGTGAAAACCTTCATTAGAAGAGCACAAAGAGAATTCGGTTTCCAAATCAAGAATTTTCGTAGTGACAATGGAACCGAATTCAAGAACACTCAAGTGGAGGAGTTCCTTTATGATGAGGGCATGAAGCATGAGTTTTCAGTTCCATACACCCCTCAACAAAATAGTGTAGTAGAGAGGAAGAACCGGACACTCATTGACATGGCAAGGACAATGCTAGATGAGTACAAGACTTCGGATATCTTTTGGGCCGAAGCCGTCAACACCGCTTGCCATGCCATCAACCGGTTCTATCTACACAAGATCTTGAAGAAGACTTCATATGAACTCCTAACCGGTAACAAACCAAAGGTGTCATACTTTAGAGTTTTTGGGTGCAAGTGTTTCATACTTAACAAGAAACCCAAAACCTCTAAGTTTGCACCTAAAGTTGTTGAAGGTTTTCTTGTTGGTTATGGATCAAATGAGCATGCCTATCGTGTATTCAGCAAGACCTTAGCGAAAATTGAAATCGCGATAGATGTGAAATTTGATGAATCTAATGGCTCTCAAGTATAGAAAATTGATTAAGTAATTGTAGGTAATGAGGAACCACCATGTGAAGCAATCAGGAACATGGCCATTGGTGACATTAGGCCACAAGAAGTGCAGGTCATACAAGTGGAACCTCAAGGTGATGAAGCTACTGCCCAAGACTTGAAGAAAATGGGCCAGCAGTGCTCCCTGGTCCGGGCTCTGTCCCTATGGCCGGCACTGCTAGACCAGAGGCCGGCACTGCCGGTCCCAGCAGACAGGCAGCAGCAAGCCCATCACCTGCTACTCCAAGGAACCTACAACCTATATTTGAAGATTATGAGTATGATGACCAAGCTGATCAACAAGAAGCCACAGAACACCCAAGATTGAGGCAAACAATTCAAAAGGATCATCCCGTCGACAATATACTTGGGAGTCTCCAAAGGGGGGTAACTACTCGTTCACATTTGGCAAACTTTTGTCAATTTTACTCTTTTGTCTCCTCTTTGGAACCTCTCAAGGTTGAGCAAGTTCTAGATGATCCAGATTGGGTGATGGCTATGCAAGAAGAGCTCAATAGCTTTGAAAGGAACAAGGTTTGGTCATTGGTGGAAAGACCCAACACTAATGTGATTGGAACCAAGTGGGTCTCACTAGTACAAAATTGATTTTTCAAGACACCACCCAAAACTTAACCGAGGCGGGCATAAATCTCAACCGCCTCCAAAAATCAGGGCTATTAACGGAGGCGGGCATATTTTATTTACCGAGGCGGTCACTTTTGCCCGCCTCCAAAAATCGATTTACAGAGGAGGGCTTTTATAACAGGCCCGCCTCCAAAAATACCTCTATTTATGGAGGCGGACCTCTTATAAGGCCCGCCTCGGTTAATAGTGATCGAGGCCCAATCCGCCCATTAAACCACCCATGTATATAAGCAACACTTAGGGTTCCACCCCTCCCCAGCCCGAGTCCCCTACGGACGCGGAGCCCCCTCCCAGAGGCGTCCTCTCCCTCCTCTCCTCCCGGCGGAGTCCCGGCGGCGCTCCTCCCCTCCCAGCGGAGTCCTCTCCCTCCTCTCCTCCTGGCGGCTCGGAGGCTCGGTGGCGCCCCTCTCCTCTAGCGCGCCCGTCGGCTTCCCCGACAACGACGACGACGGCGGCGCCCGGGGCAGCGCATGCTCCCCCAACGGCGCACGCGGGGTGCCACATCCTTCCCCAACGGAAGCAGCGCGGAGCGGCGCGTCGTCCCTCTCCTTCCCCGACAACGACAGCGCTAGGCGGCGCGTCCTCCCTCTCCTTCCCCGACGGCGGCAGCATGGGGCAGCGCATCCTCCATCCCTCCCCCGACGGCAGCATCGTAGGACGTGGCGTGCACGGGACGGGGCGGGGCGTGCTCCCCCGATAACGGCGGCGCGGGTGACGGGGCCGGCTCGCCCTAACGGTGGCGGCGCGCATGAGCCCAGATCGAGGCCCGGAGCGCTGGGCTTGTGGGCTTTTTATTTTTTATTATTTTTGTTATGATTAACCGAGGCGGGCGTTTGGACCACCTCAGAAAACATCTTATTTCCGGAGGCCTTTCATTGGAGGCGGTTGGTGTTGCGCGCCTCCAAAAATAAAAAACGCCCGCCTCGCAAAAGCTTTTATGTACTAGTGTCTTCCGCAACAAGCAAGATGTGCAAGGCGTGATGACAAGGAACAAGGAAAGATTGGTGGCTCAAGGTTTTACTCAAGTGGAGGGCCTAGATTTTGAAGAGACATATGCACCGGTAGCTAGGCTTGAAGCAATTCTAATGCTTTTGACCTATGCTGCCCATCATGACTTCAAGCTCCAACAAATGGATGTGAAGAGTGCATTCCTCAACGGCCCTATCCAAGAGTTAGTCTATGTTGAGCAGCCACCGGGTTTTGAAGATCCCAAGTTCCCTCATCATTTCTTCAAGCTCCATAAGGCGCTCTATGGGCTTAAGCAAGCACCAAGAGCATGGTATGAATGCCTTAAGGATTTCTTGATCAAACAAGGCTTTGAAATAGGCAAAGCGGATCCTACTCTCTTCACTCATAAGCTCAATAATGATATCTTTGTGTGCCAAATATATGTCGATGAAATAATATTTGGTAGTACTAACCAATCCTTTTGTGATGAGTTTAGTAGGATCATGACTAAGAGATTTGAGATGTCTATGATGGGTGAGCTAAAGTTCTTCCTCGGTTTTCAAATAAAGCAATTCAAGGAAGGGACTTTCTTATGCCAAACCAAGTACACCCATGATATGTTGAGAAAGTTTGACATGGTGAATGCAAAGCCAATAAAGACCCCCATGCCAACTAATGGACATCTTGATCTTGATGAAGGAGGGAAATCCGTGGACATAAAGTTATATCGTTCCATGATCGGCTCTCTCCTTTACTTATGTGCATCTAGGCCGGACATAATGCTTAGTGTGTGATGCGATACAATGTCCCGATCTTCATGACATAGGATGAAATCCAGATAACTAGCTTCAGAGAAGTCAAGATAACTTGCTGCATGCAGCGATAACTAGTGCAACCTGACAAATAAAACTCGAAGCCAACCACCGTCTTTAACCGGCAACCTGAATCGAGGATTCGTCCAACCACACTCTCAAAGAACCAACCAACACAATCTACAATCAATCAAGGAGAACCTTGAAGGGAGGAGGAGCACCAATTGGGAGCAGATGAAGCCGACGCTTCTGTAAATCCACGAAGGAAATCACAAGAGCAAAGGGGTTAGAGATCACTCTCAAGGTTTGTTAGCACACAGCTGAACAAAGGGTTCTATATTTCGATTCTCAAAAGTCTGAGATTACAATGACTCTAGGAGGTATTTATACTTAGCAACAGCACTGCTAGATAGGTGGAAACTCGAAATAAAACAATAGATGCAAACTATGTGAACAGGCCTCCTCGGAATGCCTTCCTGCAGAGTTCCCGCGTGGCTTTTGGACTTCTGCACAGTCTTCAGTGTTTTGACAATAACTCCATCTTGGAAAGTCCAAATGACATGCCGTTAGTTGCGTTGGAAAGCTAACTTGATAATATTTCACATAATGTGCATCATGCTACATGCCATATTGTAGAAAGGTACAGTTTTACACGGGAAGTTGACCAACAGACTGACTGTCGACCATCTAACCAGTCTGCACTAAAGCTTGTCTCTGGACTAAATGGAGCATCCAAACTCATCGGGACTTGATGCATTGGAAACTAGAATTGATAAGCTTTCCAAAATGTCTTCATTGACCTTCTTAGCTTTTGGGAATCAAACGTTATGACTATTTCTTCTAGACGGTTCTGTCACGCTAGACTGACTCGAACGTGATTCTTCTCTGTAGTCCACTCTTGGTGTATTCATGTCATCCTCCTTGGTAAACATTAGCAATAATAACGTGCATGACTTAGGTAATATATAATTATCATTAATATGAACATGAATTTCACAAAATAGCGCGTGCACCTCTTGTTGTAGATTGTTGGCTCGGCTACGTGTAATCGTTCCTTCAAAAACTTGGGTTTGTGTGATCGTCATGCTTATTGGCGTGGTCGGAGTGCTTGGAGTACTTGATGGTGAGGTCGACATGCTGGTCGGAGGATGTAATGTGTTGCCGGTTGGCGTGGTCATATCATCCTCCCCCGCTTGAAAAGGAGTCGTCCTCGACTCTAATCCATCTAAGCCCAATAATTGTGCTAGGCCAATAGGGGTAGTCGTTATGTTTCTACGACAAAAATCTTCTTCTTCCATCACAGCAATATGCTTGAATCTGTAATCATATAAACCAAGTAGTAGTTTTGTAGGTGGAAACTAAAAGGTTTTAAGACTAACTTTAGCTTTCACCTTGGATGGATCCTTAGAATTAGGAGTAAATGTTGATGTCCTTGGCATGGTCATATCATGCTCCCTTGAAGACTGTTCATTGTGTTCTTTATAATTAATTATTTTCACATGAGAGAAATAGCTTCTCTGTTTTTTTGGACCTACAATTAGCTTTGAAAAAGGAAGAACAAAGATTTCTTTCAAACAACTTAATTGATTAATGTTATCACGTTTAATCTTAGCAATGTCAAATCTATCAAAAGATAATAACAGAACATATTTGATATTCTAATAATTCTTTATGCACAACTCATGTAAAGGTTTGGAAATATACTTTTCATACTCAATGATCCCATATGGGGATGGAGAATTCTTGGGTGAAATAGAATATGTTTGCATACGATGTCTTTCTTTCAATGAAACATATGAACAAGGAAATAACATGTATTTTTCTAATCAACAAGCACTGAGCAATCCTTTTATCTCACATAAAGGAAGGTATGGTTCGCAGGATGTATTAGTTATTTTAATCAACTTTATTTCAGCAAGCTTGTCACACGTTATGCAAAGGGCACAAGCATAAAATTTATTTACAATATGATGTCCAATGAAATTAAAAGTAAATTTGCAGCAATATGCACTATTAAAAGATTTCATAGATGATATGTGTAGAACATTTTGAAGTTGTTTATCAATCTTAGAAAGTTCAACAAGCTTGACATAGAAAACACATTCAATAGGGGATATACATGTAAAAAATTCAGTATGAGTAATCAATTTCACATGGTCCATGTTATTGGTTTCTAATGTAGCACATATATCGGTTAAAAGATAGCAATGATCATGCTTAATTGAATAATGGTTTTCAACTTTCAAAATTTCAGCATTGGATTGAATATGTGAATATATCAAACCAGCACAGAGATTTTGGATATGATCAATCTCAATTGAAACAAGTGTGTCATCACAATTGTTCATCATTTTATTTTGTAATTCTAGATCTGAATTGTTTCCATTACCTTTCAAATTTGATGATGGTGGAAGTATATTAGAATGTACCTCTGAATTGTTACCTTCATCATTGTCATGATTGGAGCTTGGGGCAGCAAAGAATTTGTGATCAATATCAATTGCCTTCTCACTTCGCTTATGAAGTATGGTGGTGTTATGAGAATCAATCTCTTCCTCACGTTTCTTCCAATGAAGCTCTCTCTTTTTATGTGGTGTATCTCTCACACTCATAATGTTAATGCTCTCAGCCTCACATTTAGTGGAGTCACACAACTCACTTTGGTTTTCAGTCTCACTCAATTTGGCTAAGTAGCTCTCATACTCATATGGGTTTTGAGGCACAATCACTTCAATGTCTTGTGGAGCAACATACGTATATATGTCATATTTGTTGGTATTTTCCAATAACATTGGAACAACAATAGGTGCATCCATACAATCATTTTTTACTTCCTCAAAAGACACCAAACTTGCATTAGTAGGAGAGGAATCATGTGCACTGATCTTGCCTTCAATCTGCATCTTTGGAATACTAGCAGCATGATACTCTTCATCTTGTACAGATTTGGAGCATATAACTTCACCACTATTAGCACTAGAACAAGGCTCGAAATATCGGAGATTTGCAGCACTTGTGCTTGTGTATTGTGATGGTGTTTCTTGAATACCAATTTCAAGATTTGCAAGATGTAAAACTTCAGCTAGTTCCTTCAACTTTGAACTCAAAAGATCAGCCCCCGTTAGAGAAAGATGTTCTCTAATTTCACAACTCGATTTAACATCTTGCACAACTTTCATATTGGCTTCTTCTAGCTCACTTTCTTTGGTTTGTGCAGCAGAATTTTCTTCTCGATCTTGCACATAACTGAGAGTACTGCATACCACATTATTTCTTTTATGAACCTGAGGCACAAAGCTATCTTCTTGCTGTTCAACAGAGTTCTTCTTGAAGTGGTATTGATGATGTTCACTTCTTCTAGCACTAGAACTGACTAAAGAAAATTTAGGGACAAGATGCCCTCTCTTCTTGCAAGAAGTTGGTGCTTGCTGTTGTCCAACAACAGAAAATACTCTAGGCTGCAACTTAGCACTTCTATCTTGAAACAAATTAATGCTTTGTGTTACCTTGCCTTTTTGCACCTTCTTCATTTTCTTCTCTTCTCTAATTGCACAACTTAGAAGATCTTGCTTACTTGAAATATACTTTCCATCAATTGCAGCGGCAATGCTTGCATTGAGACCTTTCTTGAAGTATCTGATTGCTTCCATGTCATCAATAAAATTTGCTTGATGCAAGGATGAATATAGCTTATCATAATATGCTTGGATAGATCGACTACCTTGTTTCACATTCTACAAACGGCAAAGTACAATCAACTTATAATTTCTTGGAATAAATTCTTTTCTCATGGCCCTCTTCAAATCTTCCCAATTCTTGATGAGACTCTTATGTGGATATTTCTTCCACCAATCAAAAGCATAATCTTCAAATTCAAGTACAGCTTGTGATATTTGCTTTGCTTCTGAAAATTATTGGACTCCAAGTTCAATCTCCATTTCCTCTTGCCAATCAAGAAACTCCTCTAGATCAGTACTTCCATAGAATGGAAGATGGGTATATATTCGTCCTGCCATGGTTAATGCATATGCAAAACAACAAGCTATATGTGGTATAGGATAATATTTGGAACTCACACAATCTCACCTCTCTTACCAACCAAAGCTCTTATAAATTCCCTACGGATTACAGAGACACAAATGTGTGGTGGTAACAGAAAGTGATGGTTAAGCGAATACAAGATCAGAGTACCGATTACGATGGCTTGTATGTGGAGCTTGGTGGGGATTAATAAACAAGGAATGCAATCTGAATTCTAGTTGTTGTAAAGTTAAATAACAATCCAAACTAGAAGTTTCTTGTCTAGTGCTGACCACAAGGTAAGAATGAGATATAAAATGATCACACACGCGCTGTTGACGCCGTTTTTTGTACGGGTCAATATTAAACCAAGTGTATTGATCGGTAAAGAGGTAAAAATTGTTCCTCATTGGCATCAAGGGGCTATCAGTTTCATTGCCGATGGAAGCAGGAAAATCTGCGATGGTGGATGTGATGGAAGAAGCGTTAAGGAGGAAAGAAGATATGTTTTGTTGATCAAGGAGGTGTTGCCAATAGAGAAAGGAGAATTTTGCCGATTGAGAGTATTATCGATGGATACAGGTTGACATGGCTAAAATCAGCAGAAAAGTTGTCGATGGCAATAGAAGGAAATTGTGGATTGAAGAAGTCTCCCGATGAAAAGTTTCATCGTAAGAGAAGCGGATAAGGAAACTAGTGGTTTTAATATTAGTATTATTATTATAGTTTCAGTCCAACTCTTGCGCGAGTCATTTATTTCCTTAAAAGTAGGAGTTTTGTTTAGGTATGAGTCGTGTCTATATACAACTCCTACTGGAGTATAAATATGTACCTAGGGCTCGTATGAGAAGATATTCAATACAATCAAACAAATCTATTATTTTTGTATTACTTTTCAGCATCTACTTTTTTCGCATTAGTTATAGTTTATCTACGAGTTCTTACGATCTTGACGGACTGCATCTACAAGATCTCTGTCTACCTCGCGAGTTCTGCTTTTTGAGCAATCTGAGCCTTGACGTCCAGGCGTATCGTTGTCGTCTCGTTCATCGTTGTTCTAGTTATCGTCCTTGTTGACTAACTGGTCAAATCAACTGGCTCACCTTTGGATATCAAGTTCGGGTATAAGCCTGAGGTGTTCGCAGATCCGACGTTTTTTGTGTCAACAACTCTTTTGGCACAACCGGTGGGACACTAGATACATCTCTTGATCACGATCATGGGTGGTTCTACTGACGTTGATCTGAGGAACGTTATTGAAGTCTCCAAAGCAGATCTGAAGGATGATCAGAAACAAGCTATGGAGCAGGCTATGGAGGAATACAAGCAGCTATATCTGAAATCCTTCAGCCTAAATAGGAGCGGCGAGGCAGTCCAGAAGCAAGATCCGCTGTTGCCTCGGCAGGTCACTTTCGATGCCAATCCTGGTAAGTTGCAAGATATGGTTAATTCTGCGTTAAGTCAGGCGCTCATTAGTCATTCCAATGTGCTGTCCAATACTGTATACAATGTTGTCATGCAATCTTTCAAAGAAGGACAACCACCTAGGTATGTTGGGCCAGCGTATCATCAATCTGGATCGGCATCTGTCATGACTCCATCGGCGGCTCCAGCGGCCTCTACCCAACCTGCGAAGCCATCTGCCGGTGAAGTTACTCCACCAAGGTCAAGCCCTGTGAGCGTTGTTCAGTTGAATACAGATTCAGTTGCATCGGGGATGTTAGGACCGGTGATTCAGAGTCAACCAGATCCTGCTAGCTGGTGGGGATACGGCATCCCCCCAAATCCATCTGCTGATGTTAATCTGATCCAAAGTAACAATGCGGCCAGGAAGGTCTCTGTGGAATCAGCGATATCGGCACAGCCGATAAATCCAGTGGCACGTTATGCTACGTCTTTGCCAAATATGTAGTTGCCACCAGAGAATCTCCAGATGGTGGTTCCTAAAGTGCCTTACGGGCAACCATCGGCAAGTTCTTTGCCGATGCAATAAGATTTAGCAATGGTAAACCACCCCATGATGATGCCAAATCCTTACGCTGGGGCACCGGTGTACCAAGGAGGCCAATTTGATTGTTCCTGGGTGCAGGAGGAGCAGGCACATGATAACTTATAATCCTGTATGGACCAGTCTAATTCAACAGCAGGCGGTTCAACCTGGATACCAAATAGTGGGAGTACAACAGTACCATTACCCGACGAGCACTCAGAATGAAACATTAGTGTATCGACCGATGAATATCATGCCGCAGTATACACCAGTGGGTACCCAAGGTTATACATCGGTAAATCAACCGGTTCATAATATTCAGCGAGGTGGTGCTGCACCTGCACCGACCGACCCAATTCAGCGTTTACGTGGTTTATCTTGCTTCCTCCAAATTCTATGATTAGTTGGGCCGATCTGGAGAAATAGTTTCACAAGTACTTCTTCTCTGGCGTTCATGAGAAGAGGATTACCGATTTGGTCAAGCTAAAGCAGCGCAATGACGAATCGGTAGAAAGCTTCGTCCAAAGGCTTCGGGACGTAAAGAATAAATGTTACAGCTTAGTACTGGATGATCGGCAATTGGCGGATTTGGCTTTCCAAGGATTACTACCACACATCAAGGATAAATATGCATCTCAAGAATTCGAAAGCCTCAGCCATCTCGTGCAGAGAGTTGCCGATCAAGAAGTTAAAGCCTTCGAACCTAGAAAGACTTGGAACAAGAAGGTGTCTTTCATTGAACAAGAAGAAGATTCTGAATCAGACGAAGGGACGGATATCGGCGTTGCTGAGTGGGTAAAAGATAAGAAGCCAATATCCTGTCCGTTTGGTCAAAAGGAGGCTAAAAGATTTACTTTCGATACTGCTAAAGCCGATAGGATATTTAATCTGTTGCTTCAAGAAGGGCGGATTAAGCTGGCGCCTAATCATGTGATTCCATCGACTGAAGAACTTAGAAGGATGAGGTACTGTAAGTGGCATGATGCGACTTCACACAGTACCAATGACTGCAAAGTCTTTAGACAGCAGTTGCAGTCAGAAATCGAATCTGGGCGAATCAAGTTTGAAAATTCTAAAGCTCAGAGGCCGATGAAAATGGACCAGCATCCGTTTCCAAATAATATGGTGGAAACCAGCGGGAAGGTTAAAGTACTGATGTAGGAAGCGGCCAAGAAAAATTCATCGGTGGATCCCGAGCATCAAATAGCTGTCCCGGATGTAAAGGGAAAGAAGCTTGCCGATGAAAGAGAAGGTAAAAGAACTGCTGATGACAACATCAGCTCCAGGAGGCCTCAAAGACGTGCGTCACATGGCGTTGTAATCATGCACAGGAGGCCACAAAAGGAATATGAGCATTCGCGAGAAGAGCAGTATCGGCACCAGGAGGAAGAGAGATGCCAAGAGTGGTATCGGCATAAAGATCATTGGAAATGCCCCTTCTTCGTTCATTGTTGAGAAGAAGGTATCAAGCTGCCCACTGCCGATAATTGTCCTGAATGCAACGGGTAATATCCTACTGATCGGTCAGAGAAGAAGTCTTGTTTTGAAGGTCAGGGATCAAGCTATGCTAGGCCGATCAGAGGGAAAGAATTTTTAAATAATCGACTGGGGGCCAAACTCAATGTACATGATAGGCTTGGCAAGCGCATCCGTCAAGAGGAGATCGAAGAGAGGGCTAATGCAACGGTGCCCGATGAAGAGATATTCTCTAGAGATCCAAACATAAGGGGTAACACAAGCCGACACAGTGAGAATTAGTACCAACCTGTTTGGAAGACTAAGCTTCCTCAATGGTGTCCTAAGGGCCTGACGAAGACTGAGAGAAGGAGGATCCAGCGTGAACGCTAGAATGATCTGCATTATGGTGAAAACCCTTCGAAGGGAGGATCTCCAGTTTGGGAGTGGAGGCCAAAACACCAGGAGAGGAGTCCATCGGCAGAAGTCAACATGGTTGTTTTGTTGCCGATGGAATTTATGGCACCTACTGATGCTAAGGAAGAAGCTTCTAATATGGCTCAGTTAGTGCTGGATCCAATGGCGGCTATCTTTGAGAAACCTACCGATGATGAAAGATAGCATCTGAGAGCCTTGTTTGTCAAGGGAAAAGTCGACGGGCAACCGGTGTCAAAGATGCTAGTTGATGGTGGAGCATCGATTAATATAATGTCATATGTCATGTTCAAAAAACTTGGGAAAGGTGACTAAGACTTAGTCAAGACGGACATGAAGCTAAAAGATTTTGAAGGCCAGTCACCAGCTATGGGGGCCATATGTGTCGAATTGACTATCGGCAGTAAAACTTTGCCGACGACATTTTTTGTGATCAGTGGCAAAGGGACCTACAAGTTGCTTCTAGGAAGGGATTAGATTCACGATAACTGATGCATCCCTTCTACGATGCACCAAATCCTTGTGCGATGGGGTGGAGACAGAATTGAAGTCGTCCGGAGTGAAGTCCTATCAATTGTTGCATCGGCGGAATCGGAGACTTATGAGCAGACCAAGTGCATATCTCGTGAAGCTTGGGATACAGAATTCCTCAAGGCGGACGATTACCAGATTACACGATCCAAGCAGTCAGTTCTGAAGAAGAGATTTAATGGATCAGTTCGCCAGTGATGGGAAACTTGGACAGGGGTTCACGTGAGCCGATGATTTGCTAGAAATAGACATCGGCGATGGTAGCAGGCCTAGACCAACTTTTATTAGTGCTAAGTTAGATTCCCAATGTAAGAAACAGTTGACTGATTTGTTAAAAGAATATAAATATTGTTTTGCTTGGGATTATACAGAGATGCCTGGTCTGGACCGATCGATAGTTGAACATCGGTTGCCTATTAAGTCGGGTTTTCAACCACATCGGCAACCAGCGCGCCAGTGTAACCCCACTGTACTACCCGATATTAAAGCTGAGATTACAAAGTTAATCGAAGCTGGATTTATTCGGCAATGCCGATATGCCAAATGGATTTCTAATGTGGTTCCTATGTATTAGAAGAATGGAAAACTTCGTGTTTGTATTGATTTCAGGAATCTCAATAAAGCTACGCCAATGGATGGCTATCCAATGCCTGTTGCCGATCTACTAGTTGATGCTTCTGCTAGACATAAGATTATCAGTTTTATGGATGGTAATACTGGATATAATCAAATATTCATGGTTGAAGAAGATATATCCAAAACTATTTTAGGTGTCCAGGTCACGTCGGTTTGTTTGAGTGGATCGTAATGACTTTTGGGTTGAAGAACGCCGGTTCTACTTATCAAAGAGCGATGAATTTTATTTTTCATAAGTACATCGGTACATTGGTCGAGATCTATATCGACGATGTGGTGGTTAAGTCCGGAGATTTTGAAGAGCATCTTGCCGATCTGCGGAAGATTCTGGAGTGCACAAGGGAGCATGGGCTAAAGATGAATCCAAATAAGTGCGCGTTTGGCGTATCGGCAGGTCAATTCTTAGGGTTCATGGTGCATCAAAGGGTCATAGAGATCGGCAGAAAATCTATTGATGCAATTAACAAAGTGGTTGCTCCCACGAACAAGACTGAGCTGCAATCTTTGATCGGCAAGATTAATTTTATTAGAAGATTTATATCTAATCTATCTGGGAAGATTAAGTCTTTTAGCCCTTTGCTGAAACTGAAGGCCGGTCAGGAATTTGTGTGGGGAGAAAAGCAGCAATCCGCTTTGGAAGAAATTAAGAGGTATCTGGTGAATCCTCCAGTTTTGATTCCACCTCGACATGGGAAACCCTTCAGATTGTATTTGTCTGCCGATGACGGTGTTATCGGCTCAGCCTTGATTCAAGAATTTGAAGGAAAAGAACTTGTGATTTATTATTTGAGTAGAAGGCTGGTGGATGCTGAAACCATATATTCGGCCGTTGAGAAATTATGTTTGTGTCTATACTTCTCTTGTACCAAGTTAAGGCATTATTTGTTATCGGTCGAGTGTACTGTCATATGCAAGGATGATGTGGTCAAGTATATGCTGTCATTGCCAATATTGAGCGGAAGAATCGGCAAGTGGATTTTGGCACTGTCAGAGTTTGATCTAAGGTATGAATCAACTAAGGTAGTTAAAGGGCAGGTGATGGCTGATTTCGTTACTCACCATTGTGGTACGGTAAATTCCGTAGAGATTGCTCCATGTACTTCGACAAATAATCAGGCTGAGTACCAGGCTTTACTGAAGGGATTGGAGTTGCTTAGGGAAGTGTGTGCCGATGCCGTAGAGATTTTTGGTGATTCTATGTTAATAATCAATCAATTGATTGGGACGTATGAATGCCGGAGTGATATTTTAATAGCATTGGCAATGAATCCTATAATCAAACCTTGGTCGTTTAGAGGATGGGCCATTGATCTTATCGGCCATATTTACCCACCATCGAGTAAAGGACATAAATTCATACTTGTTCCTACCGATTATTTCACGAAGTGGGTTGAAGCTATTCCATTGAAAAAGGTGACATCGGCAAACATGATAGATTTTGTGAAAGAGCATATTGTTTACCGATTTGGTATCCCTCAAACTATTACCACCGATCAAGGAACTATGTTCACGTCGGGAGAATTTGATGAATTTGCTGTCAGTATGGGGTTTAAGGTTTTAAACTCGTCTCCTTATTATGCTCAAGCTAATGGTCAGGCTGAAGCAACCAATAAGGGGGTAATCAAGCTTATCAAGCGCAAGATTGAAGAAAACCCTAGGAGATGGCATACGGTACTGAACGAAGCTTTGTGGGCATATCGGATGGCATGTCATGGTGCTACTAAGGTTTCGCCATATCAGTTAGTCTACGGACATGATGTTGTCCTACCTTGGGAAATTAAAAATGGTTCTAGATGGTTGTTCTCCCAGGACCAGTTAGCAGCCGATGAGTATGATATCCTTATGAAGGATGTGTTAGAAGACCTAGCGGGTCATCGGCTAAGAGCTCTAATCAATATTGAGGAGAACAAGAAAAGAGTTGCCAGATGGTATAACAAGAAGGTAAAGGTGAAAGAGTTTGCCGATGGAGATTTGGTGTGGAAACTGATTTTACCGATTGGAACCAAAAGTTCGATGTTCGGGAAGTGGTCTCCTAATTGGGAAGGCCCTTTTCAGATAAATCAATCTGTTCCTGGCAACGCTTATATTTTGGAAACTCTCGAAGGAGTTGCATTTTCCAGAGCAATAAATTGTAAATATTTAAAGAAGTATTATCCTTAATAGAGAGGAATCGAAGAGGTTGATGGGTGAGATTCATGAAGGGGTGTGTGGAGCACATCAATCGGCATTCAAAATGAAGTGGATGGTCAGACGGAATGGATATTATTGGCCAACGATTCTTGAAGATTGTTTTGAGTATTTCAAAGCATGTCAAGATTGTCAGAAATTTGGTAATGTTCAGAGAGCACCTGCGTCGGCAATGAACCCTATAATCAAGCCTTGGTCGTTTAGAGGATGGGCCATCGATCTCATCGGTCAAATTTATCCACCGTCAAGTAAAGGACAAAAATTCATACTTGATGCTACTGATTATTTCACAAAGTGGGTTGAAGCTATCCCGTTGAAGAAGGTGACGTCGGCAAACATGATAGATTTTGTGAAAGAACATATTGTTTACCGATTTGGTATTCCCCAAACTATTACAACCGATCAAGGAACTATGTTCACATCATGAGAGTTTGGTGAATTTGCTGCCAGTATGGGGTTTAAGGTTTTGAATTCGTCTGCTCATTATGCTCAAGCTAATGGTCAGGCCGAGACAACCAATAAGGGAGTAATTAAACTTATCAAGCGCAAAATTGAAGAAAACCCTAGAAGGTGGCATATAGTATTAAGTGAAGCGTTGTGGTCGTATCGGATGGCATGTCATGGTGCCACTAAGGTTTCACCGTACCAATAAGTTTATGGACACGATGCTGTCCTGCCTTGGGAAATTAAAACTGGTTCTAGACGATTGTTCTCCCAAGATCAGCTGACAGCCAATGAATATGATATCCTTATGAAGGATGAGTTAGAAGACCTAGCGGGTCATCGACTAAGAGCTCTAATCAATATCGAGGAGAACAAGAAAAGGGTTGCCAGATGGTATAACAAGAAGGTAAAGGTGAAAGAGTTTGCTGATGGTGATCTGGTATGAAAATTGATTTTACCGATTGGGACTAAGAGTTCAAAGTTTGGAAAATGGTCTCCTAATTGGGAGGGTCCTTTTCGCATAAAGCAGTTCGCTCCTGGCAATGCTTATATTTTGGAAACACTCAACGTTAAATATTTAAAGAAATATTATCCCAGTATCTAGGTAGATGCGTAAGGAAATACAAGTGCAGAACACCGGCGGGAAGCGTATTGATGTTATATTACAAGCAAAATCAGTTTTCAAGGTCACGATTGCCGACACGACAAATTACAACAGAGATTGAATTGATGAGATCGCACGCAGGCGAATTTGGTTCGCTTCCTCTATCTCTCTAGCGTCGTTATCGATAGTTCTCTCAATTGGCTTGATCTTTCTCTTCAACAGGATGGCCTGTCGAGCGTCGGCATCTCTTTCTTGTTGCAAGGCTTTGACCGCATCGGGGAGTTGAGTCTTCTTTTGGTTAGCCACATTTAAGGCTTCATCAACTTTCTTCAGTTCTGCCAGCAGTTCTTCTTTTTGTGCCGATAGACGAATGATCTCTTGTTCGAGCTCTATGCTGGAAGCTTCTAGGCGGCTGATGTCTTTGTGCTTTTCATTGGTAGTTTGCTTGAATTGAAGCATCTCCTCTTCAAGTTTTGATTGAGCAGCTCTATCGGCAATGCGGCGCGAGGCTCGTTGATATTGGAGTTGACGACTCTCAAGGAACGCTGCTTGGAAGAGTATTTCTTCGGTATCGGCAAGTAGCTGGCCTTGAATTTCCTTGAAGGCTATCCTTACTGCGTTTGAGTCCTGGACTAGTTTAGATGTACTTTGTTGCAGTAAGGATGATAGTGCTTTAAGTTTGGATTTTACTCCTACCGATATAGCATATGATGGTAGAGCTGAGCTTTCTTCCTCATCATCGTCCGACATGTTGATGATGAAAGAGAATAAGCTGTTGGGAGAGTCTTGGGCCTGGAGAAATGGAGAATTAAAATTTGTTAGTTAGAAGCTTGTGTCTGGCGGGTTTATGATAAATGTTTTCCGTTTACCTGCTTTAGAGCGATTTCTCGCCTTTGGCTTGACAGAGTAGCTGATGCAATCGTATCGGTAACAGTTGCCGATAAACTTGCCTCAGTAGGAGGGACAACTAGTGCTGGAGCTGATGTCGAGGCCGATGCCGCTTCCGTTGTTGTAGCTAACCCCTGTGGCGACGATATCGTTTCTTGGTCGGGGGTTTCATCTGGTAATGATACTGGTGCCGATGCCAGTTCTGTGTCCGGTGGTGTGGCCATCTCTTGTGGCGATGGTGTTGTCCCTGGGTCAAGAATCTCAGCCTGTGGCTGCTCAAGGATAGGTATCGATGCTAGTTCCGGTGTTGGCGTATCGGCAGGAACTTGAGTGGATGCAGCGAGAGCTGATGGCTTCTTACGTTTCGGTTTGGGAGCGGCACTTGAAGAGCCTTGGCGCTTCAACCCTTGCGCTTTGGGGGCATCGACAGGTTGGCTAGCTTGTACATTTGGAATGGTTGCCGATGAGCTTGTTGACTACAAAGGAAGATAGTTGGTAAATTGAAAATAAAATAAACATTCCCGATGAAAATTTGCAATCGGTATAAGTGAGTAAAGATATTACCAAGAAAGCTTGCGCCAAGGCGGTGGCAGCAGCAGCAGCATCATCGGTTGGCAATGGCCTGGACCTGATGGTGATCTTAGGAACTACCCTGCGATGCATGAGAGCAGACAATGAAGGGGCCTTGCTGCCGATTATTGATATGGGGTTCATCGGTCGCAGATTTAAGTATTTGCCGCTCTTGCTTTTATTGGGGATCAGATCATTGACCTATTAATACAGGGTTAGTTATCAATACGTTTGAAGGTTAACAAAGTAGTGGTATCAGAAATAAACTTACCACATCGTCGGGGATGACATGATCAACATCAATCAAATGGCGATAGTAGTGTGATGGTGGAGCAAATACGGCGCCCAAGAAGACAAGTCGATGTTGGTTACATCGGCATGAGGGGAAAGGGTGATAATTTTATTCCAATCCATCGCATCAGAGATAACCTCTCTTGGCTTTATCACATTAACATAGCTGAGTTTGATCGGCAGTTGACCAAATGCTAGCTGTCTTGCCGCTGCCGATGGAAAGTAGAACTCATATGACAGATGAGAGTTCTTCTCGGTCCCAACGACGTTCACCGAAATAGCCCGGGGAACGAGGGTAGCCTTCATGATAACCTCGTTGTGAGGTATATTTCCATCGGTAAGGTTGAAGGAGAGTGGGAATCGGTTATCTTCATTGACATAAGGCCACCAGACTCGTTCCGCGGCAGGGATTCCACAATAGAGCCTCTGAAAGAACATGCCGAATTGATCGACATTGGCATCAGTTCCTGGTAGCACTATCATGGCTTCCCCAAAGTTGAGTGGGGAGCGGGTTGCCGATTCATCATCATCGAAGACATAGTCTTCAGATGTGTCTCTTGGGAATTGTTGGCTGAATAGGTCAAATTGAAGACATTTGTGCATATGGGCGTTCAACCACAAGTTGATGAACCACCAAGGACCTCCAAGATTACCGATGGGCTCGCCTAGTAGTAACTTTTCAGATACTTGGTGCAGAAGACGATTGTAACACCCTAAAATTTACTTTATGGAAAATAGAAATAAAATGATTTATTTATGAAATTTGGTGCTCATGAGAACATAGGGAAATAAAAACTTTTTTATGAAATTAAAAGTTCCTTTTGGTATAAACATGTTTGAGCATTCATGCCCTGCACTTTGGAATTTTTGTATTGTTTGGCAAGTTTCAGAATTCAAATTGGTTTCAATTGTGTTTGGAATTTCAAAATAAAAAGAAAAAGGCAAACTCTCCCCTTCCTCTGATCTGGCCCGAGAGGCCCACCTCTCTTTCCTCTTCCCTCCCTCGGCCTGCCTCGCTCTCAAGCCCAACCGGCCGCAGGCCCACTCTCCTCTCCCCTTTCCTCGGCCCACTGCCGCCCGACCTGCCCAGGCGCGGACGACCCCGCTCCCCGCCGCTTTCTCTAGCTGACAGCCTGCCCCCATCTCTCTGCTCGCTGACAAACCGGCCCCACCCGTCAGATTCTTCTTCCTCCCCTTCCTTTCTTCTCTCTCCCTCTTTCCTTTCTCCCGTGCCAATGGAAACCCCTCGGGCGAGCATGTGGAGCAAGGAAATCCCTCTCCCGATCGCACGCGTCTCCGCCCAGCTCTGTTCCGACGCGGGTGACCCACCTGTCCGACGCGGGTGACCCACCTGGAAGCCGCCACCGGCTCCCTTTCCTTTTCTTCCACCTCCCCCCCTTTCCTTCCTCTGTGCCGGCGGATTCCAAATCCGCCGAGGGCAATCCGAGTGGGATTCTTCTCCCTTCCCTTCGCTAACGCACCTGTGCCTGGTTAAAGCCGAGCACCACCCGGCCGCCTTCCCTTTCCATCTTCCCCGTCTTCCTTCCTTTCCGGCGCTGCCGATTTCTTTCTCTGCCGATCGAGAATCCGTGGCGGAGTTGCTCCCTTTCCATCTTGGCCGCGTCCAGGGGCTATTTAAGCAGAGCCGCACCTCCTCCGCCCTCGTTCCAAGCCCCCTGGCAGCCGCAGCAGTGCACCAGAGCCACCATCGCGAGCACAGACCACTGCCCAGCGCCGCCGCCGTCGCCCCTCTGCTGCCAAGCCCCTCCACTGCGTCCAGCCGCACCACGAGCCTCGAACCGTGGTAAGCAAAGCCCCAGATGTCGTTCTCCGTCTCTCTCTCGCTCTCTGGACCTCTGTTCGCGCACACCAGTGTCGTAGCGCCGCCGCCGCGCGTGGACCGCCCCCTTGAGTCCCTCTCGGCCTCAACCAACACCGCAAACGAGTTCCCCTCTCCTTCCTCTCTCTCTCGGTGCTTTCTTTTAGACCAGTGGAGTTCGGAATCGCCGTGACCACGCACGCCGGCGAGCTCCCACCCCTCTATCCATGGCGCGCCACCGCGGGAGCATCGCCCCGGTGACCATCCGCGCCCACACCCCTCTGCGCCGTCAGTTTCCCCTCGGACAGTCGGGATTAGATCCCTTTGTGGATATCGGTTCGGTCCACAGCACAGTGTGGACAGGGTCCACCGCACCGAGCCCGCACGCGGTCCACCACAGATCCTTTGGCGCCTTTCTTCTTTGTGCTTTCTCGTTCTGAAAACGTAAAGCCTTCTCTATTTAATCAAAATACGCTTTTCTTCTATTTACAGATCTGCCCCTTCTTTTCAAATGCTTATAATTTCCCCGTTTCAACTCCATTTTGACCCAAACGAGTTGCGTTAGATCCGTAATTTTTCGCTCTATATAGTAGTATAGATTTCATCTATGTTAATTACATTTGAAAATCAAAGTTAATTAATTTGTTAATGCTTTAACCTGCCCTTTTCAAAATCCTGTTTAATCTATATCTTCTTCGTTTCAAATCCATTTCGATCCGTTCAAGTTGCGTTGGCTTCGTATCGACATAAACTTTTCTTTAGTGATCTTTAATACCATGTTAATAGCTCTGTATTTTCATGAGTTCAAATCCTAACTTGATTAACCACTTTACAACTTGTTTTATACATGAAATGATGATAGTTTCAATCTCCGTTTTCAATCCAAATACAATTTTGACCTAGTCTAACTAAAGTGTTTCTTTGAAATACTTTATACACTCTTTTATATAATAATAAAATTGATAAAGCTCGTAGTTCTCTTTTATAAAAGTAAATCTTCCGTTAGTTGTATCTCGATCATCGTAGATCCGTTTAGTGTGTTCTTCGCGACTGTGTGATCGTAGAGTTGTGTAGATTTCTCTTTAAATCCTTTTAATTGATTGATGTATTGTTCTAATTTAGTCATGTTTGTATGCTTTGTATGATCAGAATGCTTGTGTGGTGATTGGTTAATTGTCGTCCAATCGGTGAGTTTTGCGTTGG
Organism: Microstegium vimineum; assembly: GCA_022036555.1. NCBI lineage: Eukaryota > Viridiplantae > Streptophyta > Magnoliopsida > Poales > Poaceae > Microstegium > Microstegium vimineum. The sequence goes on along the minus strand of CM039124.1, from coordinate 19,852,267 downwards.
TGATCAAGAAGAAGTCGTCTGAAGTTGAGAAGCAGTGGAGCAAGGGATCTAAGCTTTTAAGGCAAGTATAACATGGGATTATCCTTGTTGTCCTATTCACCAATAATATAATTCATATGCATGATATTCCTTGTTTACCATAGATTGATCCTAGTGATTGTTGACTTGAATACCTTGACACCTATGTTTTGATCCACCATATATGATTAGTATTGCTAGCGCTCATATCAGATGTACATGATCTTAATTGTTAATGACTATATGAAATAATGGTAAAACTTGCTTTTTAGCAACATGGATTATAGGAGCTTATCTGTCGGCAAAAGCTGGGATATACAGTACAACCACAAGGGCTATATGGCTCTGGCTTTAGCTGAGTATGGGGACCTTTTCTAGCTTGTCAGTGGTTACCTTTATGGCGCAAATAGGAGCGTGCCAAGACAGGTATAGTGTGGTTCCTAACCTACGGGCCAGCCGCGAAGGAGTGTGACTGTAGACATGTTGGCTCTATATCCCCCTGCCACGAACCTTGCGGCCCTGACTTGTTAGACGAACCCTTGGAAGGCTTCATAGTGTACCCTGCCCGCTCACCTCGGTAGTGTTTTGGGAGTCATGACCCCGGGCATATGGGCAATCACGACTCGTGGGTAAAGTTGTACACCTCTGATCAGAGTTAATAAACTATCATGATAGCCGTGCTCACGTTCACGAGCGGCTCAGAAAACTCACAGAATTATTGGGTTCTTACTTCTATGTGGCTTACGCATGGGTTATTTATTTATTGTATATCTTTGTCATTTACTTTATGATCATGGATATTTGAGCTTATGCAAATTACCTTGGCAATTGTTGATATTATTATGAATTTGATCTACTTAAAATGCTTACCTCTATGAACCCTGCATACCCTTTTGAGCCTCATGAACCCCATGTTATCTTGTTGAGTACGAAAGTACTTACGCTTGTTTCTTTTCTTTTCAATCTTTGGATAAAAATCCCAGATGGGTACCAGAGTGCAAGAGTTTTGAGCAGTTAGGCTTGTGATCAACCAGTTAGTTGGTCCCTGTGGAGTGGAGTCTTCACCTGAAGGTCAGAGTGTCTTACCGTTGTTTGCTCTCTTAAGGTTATTTCTTTAACCATATATGTTATATACTTAAGTATTGTCTTTTGATATTACCTTGTTCTGTGACTATATGTGGGATTTGACTTACTGGGCTCACATATAGGGTATATCTGGTTTTGTTCTTAAAACCGGGTGTGACAACGATAAACTGAGCTGAGGAGGTATCGGACAAGAGGAAATCCTCTGTCGGTTAGAAGCTCTGCTGCTAGAAGATACATGTTGGTGGGTCCCACTGTTCTGCCACAGAAGACGAACTTTTCCAACCACATGTTGAGGAAGGTGGCATGCTCCCTTTGGCCTATCGATCCGGTCTTCTGATACTCTTGGATGTATCCAGTCTAACCACCAATGTTACGGGTGCTTACCTGACGCTCGGACTTCCTATGGAAGAGAGTGGTAGGATGGCCAGAGGAGACATCGATGCCGGTAAGCATGTGTACATCGGCAAGTGTGGGGGTGGCTGGTCCATGTCTGAATAGGAATGTGTTCATTGTATCCGACCAGAAGTAAGAGGCAGTGATCATCATGTTCTCATTCTTGGCCATATCGGCAATGGAGAATCTGATGCATTGGTCGACGTTGCGTTCTGACCAGTATAATTGTTGTGATCTAGCTATCCTGAGGTACCAGTTCTTCACCCTTTAGTGGGTTTGGGCCAAGAGCGGAAGTATCAGTCCACAACCCTAAATCAAGTGCTCAGATATGAAGGGATACGGTTGGTCTCTGCATTGATCAGTTGGTTGGATTGGTATTCCCCGTGGCCTAAGCAACAAAGGTGTTCTTGATCGGTAGGATCACTATTTTGTTGCGCATCTCCTGATCAGAAACAAAAAGAAAGAGGGAGTAGGAATTGAGAGCAATGGAGAAGATGAAATTGTAGTATATACGATAGGGAAAGAGGAAGATTACCGTAGGGAGCGGTGAAAGTTGATCACATTGAAGTAGAGTTCTACGAGAAAGTCGAGTCTAAAGGAAGTGGGCTTTGGAGATGTGAATGAGGTATGTGAGTCAGAAGAGGCGAAGCGTCTAAGGTTAGGTAAAGGCATTTTGAGTTTTTACGCAGATAAGGAGAAGTTGATTGCTATAGGCGTTTCCGGGAGGGAAAAGCGAAGTGTCAAGCGTCGGTATCAAGATGATGCATAAGCGTTTGTGCTTTGCGAAAGATTTTGGGGACATGTGTCATGCTTTCGAAGAGTTGACGGTGTGACGTTTTTTGTACGGGTCAATATTAAACCAAGTGTATTCATCGTAAAGAGGTAAAAATTGTTCCTCATCGGCATCAAGGGGCTATCGGTTTCATTGCCGATGGAAGCAGGAAAATCTGCCGATGGTGGATGTGATGGAAGAAGCGTTAAGGAGGAAAGAAGATATGTTTTGTTGATCATGGAAGTGTTGCCAATAGAGAAAGGAGAATTTTGCCGATTGAGAGTATTATCGATGGATACAGGTTGACATGGCTAAAATCAGCGGGAAAGTTGTCGATGGCAATAGAAGGAAATTGCGGATTGAAGAAGTCTGCCGATGGAAAGTTTCATCGTAAGGGAAGCGGATAAGGAAACTAGTGGTTTTAATATTAGTATTATTATTATAGTTTGAGTCCGACTCTTGCGCGAGTCATTTATTTCCTTAAAAGTAGGAGTTTTGTTTAGGTATGAGTCGTGTCTGTGTACAACTCCTCCTACTGGAGTATAAATATGTACCTAGTACTCGTATGAGAAGATATTCAATACAATCAAACAAATCTATTATTTTCGTCTTACTTTTCAGCATCTACTTTTTTCGCATTAGTTGTAGTTTATCTACGAGTTCTTACGATCTCGACGGGCTCCATGTACAAGATCTCTGTCTACCTCGCGAGTTTCGCTTTTTGAGCAATCTGAGCCTTGACGTCCAGGCGTATCGTTGTCGTCCCATTCATCGTTGTTCTAGTTATCGTCCTTGTTGATTAACTGGTCAAATCAACTGGCACACCTTTGGATATCTAGTTCGGGTATAAGCCTGAGCTGTTCGCAGATCCGACATTTTTTGTGTCAACACGCGCAAAGAAATTTCAGAATTGATGCAAACAAGGGATATGATTAGGATGCAAGTGTTGCAATCAGACCTAACCAAAATTTTGCACCAACGGGGATAGCAATCTAGTTTCACAACTCGATATGAAAATTTTGGAGCACTTGTGTACATGAACCAACTGATCTTTCAACTTTTCTCAACACTTTTTCTTCAACCTTTTTCTTTTCTTTGCACTTTTCTTTCTTCTATTTTTTAAGCTCTTTTTTTATAGAACAAAACACAAGGATCAGATATAATACTTGCACACTTATGATTAGAAACAAAAACACAACCAGTGGCTATAATTTGATAGGATCAAAGTTAACGCGAAGGATGATATAAGCTATAGATATAATTTCTTTTTGTGGGGATTTTCAGATATATAAAAGAGGCTCAAAGAACACGCAAAGGGTAATGATCAGCAACTAAAACAAAGACTCTAATGGACTGAAACTAGTTTTAGGATTTTTGGTGGATAGGACGAAACAAAGGGCTAAAACAATTTTTAGGCTTTTTGGTGGATAGGACGAAACAGTATTATATGTAGCTAAGGGTAAAGAATCCAACCGTGGTAACGAAAGCTTTGATACTAGATGATGCGATACGATGTCCTGATCTTCACGATGTAGGATGAAATCCAGATAACTAGCTTCAGAGAAGCCAAGATAACTTGCTGCAAGCAGCGATAACTAGTGCAACATAACAAATAAAACTCGAAGTCAACCACCGTCTTTAACCGGCAACCTGAATCGAGGATTTTCCCAACTACACTCTCAAAGAACTAACCAACACAACCTACAATCAATCAAGGAGAACCTTGAAGGGAGTAGGAGCACCAATTGGGAGCAGATGAAGCCGCCGCTTCTATAAATCCACGAAGGAAATCACAAGAGCAAAGGGGTTAGAGATCACTCTCAAGGTTTGTTAGCACACAGCTGAACAAAGGGTTCTATATTTCGATTCTCAAAAGTCTGAGATTACAATGACTCTAGGGGGTATTTATACTTAGCAACAGCCCTACTAGATAGGTGGAAACTCGAAATAAAACAATAGATGCGAACTATGTGAACAGGCCTCCTCGGAATGCCTTCCTGCAGAGTTCCCGCATGGCTTTTGGACTTTTGCGCAGTCTTCAATGTTTTGACAATAACTCCATCTTGGAAAGTCCAAATGACATGTCGTCGGTTGCGTTGGAAAGCTAACTTGATAATATTTCACACAATGTGCAGCATGCTATATGCCATATTGTAGAAAGGTACAATTTTACACGGGAAGTTGACCAACAGACTGACTGTCGACCATCTGACCAGTCTGCACTAAAGCTTGTCTCCGGACTAAATGGAGCATCAAAACTAGTCGGGACTTGATGCATTGGAAACTAGAATTGATAATATTTCCAAAATGTCTTCATTGACCTTCTTAGCTTTTGGGAATCAAAAGTTATGACTATTTATTCTAGACGGTTCTGTCACGCTGGACTGACTCGAACGTGATTCTTCTCTGTAGTCCACTCTTGGTGTATCCATGTCATCCTCCTTGGTAAACCTGAGCAATAATAACGTCCACGACTTAGGTAGTATATAATTATCATTAATATGAACATGAATTTCACAAAGTAGTGCGTGTACCTCTTGTTGTAGATTGTTGCCTCGGCTACGTGTAATTGTTCCTTCAAAAACTTGGGCTGGTGTGATCGTCATGCTTATTGGCGTGGTCGGAGTGCTTGGAGTGCTTGATGGTGAGGTCGGCATGCTGGTCGGAGGATGTAATGTGTTGTCGGTTGGCGTGGTCATATCAGTGTGTGCATGTGTGCCAGATTTCAAGCTAACCCGAAAGAGTGCTTAGGTATTTAAAAAGGACATATCTAGTTTTCACTCCTACCCTTGGCTTATGGTATCCTAAGGGCTCTAAGTTCGATCTACTTTGGTATTCGGATTCCGATTACGCCGGTTGCATGGTAGACCGAAAAAGCACTTTGGGTACATGTCAATTCCTTGGACGGTCCCTAGTGTCTTGGAGTTCTAAGAAGCAAAATTGTGTAGCCCTTTCCACCGCCGAGGCTGAGTATGTTGCAGCCGGCGCTTGTTGTGCTCAACTACTTTGGATGAGGCAAACCTTAAAAGATTTCGGATGTCAATTCACCAAGATACCTCTCTTGTGTGATAACGAGAGTGGCATCAAACTCACAAATAACCCGGTTAGTCACTCTAGAACCAAACACATAGACACCCGTCATCACTTCTTGAGAGACCACGAATTAAAAGGAGATATCGCAACTCGCCATGTGAGCACCGAAAAGCAACTAGCCGATATCTTCACTAAGCCTCTCGATGAGACAAGGTTTTGTGCTTTGCGTAGTGAACTGAATATACTTGATTCTCGTAATTTGGTTTGAACTATAGCACACATTTGTTTGTCTACCTAGCGACTTAGGCAAAACTTTGAAAACTTCAATTATGTGCTTCAAAACCAATTTTGAAAGAAACTTGAATGTGTTGGTCATAGTATGATTGATGATTTGCTTACTGACAAACATATGGCAAGGGGTATGTGCCCACAATTGCATAAATATATAGTATAAAGGTGGTATAGTGTCTCACTGCCTGGCTAGGCCAGCAGTACCGGGGTGTCCGGCAGTGCCGGGACTTAACCGACCAGAGAGAGTCGGGCCTAAGTCCCATCCCTCGGGCTCTCTTTTATTTCCTACCCCAGACCCGAGGGGACTCCATCCCAAATCGTTTTCCCCTCAACAGAACTCTCTCCCTCTCCTCTCTCAACCCTAAGGAGACCTAGGGAGCCCGGAGGTCCCTCTCTTCTTCCTCGGCAGTGCTGCCCCTTTGGAGGTGCTGCCATTGGAGGAAGTGTGGAGGATCTTCCTCCCTGTGTCAAGCTCCATTCAAGCCCGACCTTCTTCATCCTCACCCCTCTGCTTCAAAGGTAATAACTTGAAACCCTAACTTGGGTCAATCTATGCATTGTACGGATTGTGAGATGCGATTTAGGTTGTTAGTAGTTGCATTAAGTATGGTGATGTATCTCCAGCAGTTAGATTCAAACAAAACCTAGTTTCAATGGAGGATTGATGAAGCTTGCACTGGTGCTATCTGCACTAGGCCAGCAGTGCCGGACCTATGGTGAAAGCACCAATGCAAATGCTTCTACAATCGTCCATTGACCCTAGTTTTTGATCCAATCTCTCCGCTAGAGTTTCAGTTACTATTCTAAATGCAGCAACTTAACATTCTATCCTTTTTAAATTCATAGATGGATGCCGGTGGATCGAGTGGTGGAGGAAGAGGAAAGGTGTCAAGGTCAAAGACACGTACTCCCAGAGTCGATGATGGGCTGAATCCCGGCAGAGGATAATTCAAGAGGAGGAATTGCAGAGGGCAGGGAGGACATCATTGAGGGTGTTTGCCCTTGGACACCTCCAGACCTTGGTCTTTTTGATGGCTCACATCTTATTGAGCATCCTGAGGAGGTGTTTGTTAGAGAGCCTCAGGATACCCGTGCAAGGCCAAGGCTAAGTTATCAAAATCAGTGGCGGACTGTCCAAGAGCAGAAGGCAATCTATCCTTATGATGTGCCAAAGGACATGGGGGTGGACTACAGATTCTGGAATGTGTTTCAATCGGACTACTATTTTAGTTTTTTGTTCCATGCTAGCAAGCCCAAGATCATCAAGATGAAGTATGTTGATTGGGAGCACTTGGAAAGAAAGAGAGACCCTGTATTTGTAGAGTCATTGATCAGTCCAGACAGCTTGGCATGTATGATTAGATGGGTTTCCAAATTGGCTGGAACACAGAGATCATCCACCAGTTCTACTCCACTTACTATCTTGATAGGGAGAACATGGAGATGCACTGGATGACAGAGGGCAGGCACTATAGGGTGGACTATGTGACTTTTTCCCGTCTCCTAGGCTTTGGAGAGGATGATAGAGCATGCTCAAATATTGATGATGAAAGAGGGCTGACAATTGATGAGATTTCACAGGTCTACATTGAGCCTCAGCATGCAGATGGTCTAGTGAAGGGTTTGAGGAGTAAGTATTACATCTTAAACAACCCCTTCAGGACCACACTATATCCCAAGATGGGATCTGCCTCAAACCTCTACAACACATCCAAGAATGTGTTAAGGAGGATGAGAGATGGAGCACCACCTTTTTCAGTTGCACGCTTTCTATGGGATGAGATATGCATTGCTGCTGAGGATGCTTGGAAGGGGCTTCCTTATGCTCCCTACCTCATGTTCATAATTGAGATGTTGACTAGCCGGATCTACAACAAGGACACAGCTCATGAGCCTTACAGAGCAGAAAAGGTCATTCGCTCCAATGCAGTTCATGAGATAGATACTCCTCCCAGGGATAGTACCAGGGCAGCAGCTGATCGCCCTGAGTCCTCCACAGCAGCAGCTACCAGAAGCAGGAAGAAGGGTAAGCTTGGCAGGATTCTGAAGAAGATCTTTGCTGGCATTTGTTATGCCAATGACCATGCTTACCAGACCAGGCTGGAGATCAGAGATCTCAGACAGGACCAAAGCCTGAGACAGATACCCCCTCCTACACCTCCACCTTAGCGCAGTGAGGAATCTACCTATGATGAGGATGATGATGAGGAGGAGGATGAGAATGAGGAGGAGGAGATCCAGCAGCCACAGACTCGGTGATGCAGCAAGTGTGCATCAGCTCCCAGTGTTCACTTCACTTCTGCTCCAGATGATAATGATGAGGAAGATGAAGATGAAGATGATGATGATGACCACATGGAGGAGGACAACGACTATTTTGTATTCTTTTTGCTTGGTTCTTTTCCTCCTTTTTGGTGCCTTGTTGCCAAAGGGGGAGAATTACTAAGTGAAGGGGGTACAACATCTTTCGACGGTCATGGAGGAGCTGCAGCTAGTTATCTTTTGTTTTTAGTTTGTGAGATGAGAGAGCAACATGAAACTATGTTATTGTAATATTGTCACTTAACACTACTACACAAAAGATTTTGCATAGCACTTGGCTTTTATTAACCGCCTAAACCGCCACAGTTAATAGGTGGTCGGAAAGCCAGCCAGCTGGGGGGGCACAACCACCACGGTTAATGCATTAACCGTGATGGTTGTTATAACCTAACCGCCACGGTTAATGGACTATTAACCGTGGCGGTTTCTATTACACAACTGCCACGGTTAATGCATTAACCGTGGCCGTTGATGTTACTTAACCGCCACAGTTAATATACTATTAACCGTGGCGGTTATTGTTAAGATAATCACCACGGTTAAGTCTATAGTATAAATACAGCAGCCCCCTCTCTTCTTTCCCGTGGATCCTTCTCCATTTTTGATGGTTTTGATCTCAAAACCATCAAATTGACCATTTTTTGAGGGGGGGAGTTTTTGCCCTTGGATTTTGTGAAGTTTGGCACCGCAAAAGGTTGACTTCTACTCTCCAAGTCGTGAGTTTTTCTCTTTTTTATGATTTGGTGTTTTTTCCCTAATCTAGATCTAGATCCAATGGAGAGGAGAGAGAATAGGAGATATAGAGGCTACACACATGTTGGGGAGGTTTTTCCCTTGGATTTGGTGAAGGCTGGCACCGCAAGATGTTGACTTTACTCTCTAGCGTCGATTTCCTCTCTTTTGGATGATTTTTGTGCTTTTTCAACTAGATCTAGAGAGGGAGAGAGAATAGTAGATCTATAGAGATACACACATGCATGGTAAGCTAATTTGGGTTTTTTGTGCATTTGAAAGGTTATGGAGCACAGGGATGAGTGGATGTACAAGACATCGAGGATGGATCTGAGATTCGTAGAAAATGTGAGGAAGAAGTTCATTCCCGTTGCGCAGAAGCATCGCCTCAGTCTGGATCGGGAGCTCATGGTTCGTCCATGCAATGACTGCAAGAATCGGTTTGCCCAGAAAGATGCAGTGGTCCAATCACACCTTGTACGATATGGTTTCATTAAGGATCCAAAGTACCTTGTGTGGAAGTTTCACGGCGAGAAAGAGGCGAGTGTCGCCAATGAACATGGGGGAACCTCGTCGACGACATCCACAGTTGTGTCTGGCGATGGAGGACACCAACAACCCACCGCAAGACTGAGCATTGATGATGAGAGTCGCGACTACATCACTATTGCCGATCTGCTCCAAGACGAAGCTGCTGGCGTCGGGGACGACAACAATGGTGACCCGATGATTGATACGCTGCGGCCCAAGGATGCAGAGCTTCTTGAGGAGATTGCTAACCGTCAGGACCATGACGATGGTCTGTTTTGTAATCCAATGTGGCTAGGGAATTTCAGGGAGATGAAACATCCAACAATTGATCTCCTCTACCCGGACGGCGGTGAATGTCCAAAGCATTAATTGCACGACGTTGCGTTTCGTCCTCTAGATGCTGATGTGCAAGGCTCGCCATGGGATAACTGACACAGGCTTCAATGACATTTTACGCATCATTGGTGAAACACTACCAGAGGGTAACAGGGTTCTCGTCCATACAAATCGAGCGAAGAAGCTGATCAGGCCAGTACCGATGAAGCTTAAAAAGTTTCATGCATGTCCTAACCACCGTATTTTGTTTCGGGATGAGTATGAGAATGCAGAGAGTTGTCCGAACTACAGCACGAGCCGCTACAAGAAGAATGCCAGTTGTCGCGCGGACGATGAGGAAAAACCGTCGAGAGGGGTGAAGAAGAATAAGACAGACAAGAAGCATTTGCTGCCTATTGATCAGGATGAAGAAGAACAGGGTTACACACAGAGGAAAAGTCCTGCCCTATCAGTGTGGTACCTTCCTATCATCGACTAGCTACGTGCGTTATTCGGGAACCCAGAGGATGCCCAGCTCATGTCCTGGCATGCATCACCTGAGCGGATCAAGGGCGATGGCAAGTTGCGACACCCCTCCGATGCTAAGCAGTGGAAGCGGTTCGATGCCATGTTCGCGAAGGAGTTTGGGGATGAGCCGAGGAATGTGAGGTTCGGGCAAAGTACGGATGGGATGAATCCGGTCGATGACCTCAGCAGCACGCACAGCATCTGACTAGTCACCCTCACCATATATAACCTACCTCCGCACCTATGTTAGAAGTGCAAGTATCTTCTACTGTCAATGCTTATCTCAGGACCGAGGTAGCCCGACAACGATATAGATGTGTTCCTAGAGCCATTGATGGAGGATATGCAGAAACTATGGGTGGAAGGGGTACGGATGATGGATGTGTCTGTAAAGAAGGAGTTCACTCTAAAAGCCATCATCTGTGTCACCATCACCGACTACCCTGGTCATTTTTCACTATCGGGACAGATTAAAGGGGAAGACTGGTTACATAGTATGCATTGATGGTACCTGCTCCACTTATCTTAGTGGATCCCAGAAGATGGTGTATATGAATCATAGAAGATTCCTCCACAAGAAGCACAAGTACTGTCATTCTTCGATGAATCAGTTCTTCGATAACCAGGTCGAGCCACAGATTGAGCCGGAGAGGACGAGCTACGGCCCAAAGGTGTTTGATATTGTGAAGGACATTAACTTCGAGTTTGGAAAGAAGAAGAAAGAGGACGAAGATGGGCAGAAGAAACCAAGGAAGAAGAGAAGGCGGGATGAGGAGGACGAGGAAGCACCTACCGTGAAGGTTTCATTCAAGAAGTCATGTTTCTTCAAGTTCCTGCCATACTGGAAGTTTCTCAATACACCGCATACCATCGACTGTATGCACCTCAGCAGCCAAAAGGTATCCGGTCGATGAGGTCTTCGAGACCACATACATCCACCTCTTGGTGCCGTTTGGTAGAGCGGGAAGGAAGAAGAAGGTGGCAGAGGGCTCGTTAGACCCGCCCAACCCTGAAGACAGGTACCTAGGCAAGCCCATCCCGCTCGAGTATGCCAAGGTCGCAGTGGCGTGGACAGACGATCACCACGAGGATGATGAACTTGATTTCACCATTGAAGAGGGAGGAAGGACCCTCGCAAGTGCATTGGGTAGGTAAGTGCTATGGAACAAGGACGACATTCACTTCCCTCCGGATCCACCATCGCCAAAAAGCTCACAGCGGTCACCAAATCCCCTAGGTGGTGGCCCAGGTGACGACGACAATGAAGACAACGACGACGGTGTTTGTGGCCACGAAAGCCCAGGTAGCCCATCACGTAGCCCTCGTCCGGACATGAGCAACCCACATGGAGATGAACAAACAGGCCACCAAACGCCGCCTCAAAGCTAGAAAGATGTGGAGTGTCCACCACCACCGAAGAAGCTAGAAGAAGAGGGGGACAAACCCCCCGAAGGCACCGAGCTCAAATATGCGGTGTGGGACTTGACAGCAAAGCACCATTACACAACGTCATTCCAAAGGTACAAATGGTAACCAAACATCGCCAGCAGAGTATGTGTGCACATATATATGATACTAACACACTCTTGTCTTGTCTCAATAACAGGGAGCAAACCCCGCCATCCTTTTGGCCTCTGTCTTCATATTGCCATATTAACTTTGAGAATGGCAAGTTCATGGTGCCGTTAGGCCAGCTTGTCGAGGAACCGTGGGAGATTAGAAGGTTCCATCTCTGGTATATGCATGCTTCTAGGTTAGGCATGAGGTCATTCATCCAGAGGGTCCCCAAGGAGTACTTCCTCTTGCATCAGGACGCCTATTTGACAATTGACTTCCACGACATGCATAGAATGCTGCGGCGCAAAGACCTTGATGTTGCCCAAGTCACCCTGTTTGCCATGTAAGTGATTGCACCTCTACATCTCTATAGCTAAGTAATTAAGTTCATTACGATCGAAGTAACATATGCAATGATGACTACTGTTGTTTGCAAGATGCAAGCATATGTAAGCAAGGAATTGTCGCAAAAGGTTATTTACCTATCTCCTATGCATATCAGTGAGAGGGCCATCATTGGCCACGGGATAATGGAGAAGGATCCGAAGCTGGCGAGCTTGACAGGGATGGAGCGAGTGAAATTCATAGCTTATATGCGAGGCGATATCAAGTACAAGAAGGGACACTACATTCTCAACGCCATGAAGCAACTCAAGGGAGAAGGGTGTATACTTGCCGCTCACCAGTTTGGGTAAGTCCAAATGATACATGTTGGCTTTGATGCAGGTTGGCTTCACCACTTTCCATAATTCAATATCTTTGATCCTTATTGTTTGAATGGTGTAGCAAGGGCATCACGGGGCATTGGATTGTATTCATGATCTATCCTCAGGATGGAATGGCGGTCATATTGGACTCCATGCGGGACACACACATGAAAGGCTACAGGCATTTTGAAGTATGTCTGTGATAGTACGCGACTACACATATTTTCTTTTAAGCACTCAAAGTATATGATTGTATATGATGTTTGACACTAGTGGCATGCACATTCAGCGCTTACAGGATGTACGTGGAAGACCCCACCTGCGTTGATCGTAGGTCCGATGAGATGAAGGCGGAGTGGGGCAAAAAACTCAGGATTAGGCGACAATTCCCGGTAATACGACTTTTACTATTGCTATCCTACTAACTACAACTACTACAGCCCTACTACTACATACTTACTCTTACATATGTATATCTTACATGCAGTGTGCCAAGCAACCTGAAGGCTCTCTCTTGTGTGGATACTATGCTTGTGAGTACCTCAAGAGATACCCGAAATTTAGCCAAAGCTGGCGGTAGCTCTAGAAAGGTACAAAATGGTGGCGAAAGGAACCGTCAATCAAAAGACCAACACTCGCACAATAGCCGACATTTGTAAGTTTGTCACTGATGAATGTGATGAAGTGAGTGGGAAATTCTTCTACACGGGCAACGTGCTAGCGGCATTACCTCAGTATCGTGCATTAGCCAATTGGAGAACTAGTGGTTTAGACATGACTGACTACAAGCAGTCAGACATTGATTAGATGAACTTGTTGTAATGAACTACTGGAAATGATTTTGCATAATGAACTTGTATATATAATGAACTTGTTGTAACTTTGTGATATATATCGGTTCTCTTGGAAGAAGACAACACATTCATGTAATATGCTTGTTTAATCCATATTATATAATATGTGCTCTTATATAATCTATGCTTGAATTTAAGAAATGTTTTGAAATCATATTTAAAATTTAAAAAACATTTTTTTTGTTTTTTGGAAAATATTAACCGTGGCAATTGCTATAAGAAACTGCCACGGTTAATACTAATTAACAGTGGCGGTTTACATAAGCAACCGCCACAGTTCATGCTATTAACCATGGTGGTTGGCCTTACATAACCGCCACGGTTAATATATATTAACCGTGGCGGTTGGCCTAGTAAAACCACCACGGTTAATGGTCCAATTAACTGTGAACATTGATCAGTGGCGGTTGGAAAAACCGCCACCGTTAATCAAAAATAACCACGACGGAAAATGATTTCTGTAGTAGTGTAAGTACTTTATTTGTGTCATTTGTAGACATGTACTCTCTCATATATATCATGCTTGTCGTAGTATGCATTTAGTTTTTATTTATATCTTGTTGTGTGGCCGTGCTTCTGCTTCCGCAAGCTTGCTGTTTGCAGCCAGGCCGGCAGTGCCCTCTAATTTGTGTCTTGAGATAGGTTGTATCCTTCACGTATATTCTTGTGACACTTTGTTTCAACACCCCACAACCGCCATGGATGTAGGGGGGCCTATTTCACTCCAATGTGTGAATTTTGGCCTTTCATGCCAAATTGGAAATTCAAATTCCCATTCACACATTTAGGGGGAGCTCCTACACCCATAACTTGAATTGTCTCAGATTATTATTCACTTTTGTAAGTTCTAAGTGTGTTGTCATCAATCACCATAAAGGGGAGATTGAAAGTGCAATCAAGCCCTAAGTGGGTTTTGGTGACATGACAACATATTTAGGAGACTAATGAGACTTTGCAAGTATGACAAGCGGGTTAAACTTAAGGAGGTTGATGAATAGGTTGGCGGACCCCTCCAATTACAAAAGTGCATGGCAACAAGCTCAAAGGAGTTTAAATTCACTTTATACATTGAAATTGAGTTAGGTATGTCGTACTATAAAGAGGGATTCAACACGCATGCCAACAAGTGAACCAAATAAAATATCTATCCAAATACATCACACCTCCACATACATAGTGGGCAAAACAACCAGCTATTCGAAGATCATCTTGTTGTTGTTTTTGCCAGGCTGACAGTGCTAGCCTTCAGGCCAGCAGTGTCAGGCAGGCCGGCAGTGCCAGACCCTAGGCTAGCACTGCCGCGACTTGTTCAGCCAGTGGACAGTGAAGGGGTATTTCTTACCCCCTCACTTCTCCCCAACGGCTAGTTCTGTCATTCCATTCATTCTTACTTCGTGAAACAGAAAGAGAAGCCTCCTTCTTGCTCTCCCTTGTCCCTTGGTGCTCAACCACTCTCCTCCATTGATTAGCAATCAACCTTTGAGAGATTGGGCCTCCAAGCTTGAGAAGAAGCTTCTCCCTCGGATCTTCACTCCTACAAGCATTTGGTTTGTATGGTGGACGGGGGTTTGAGTTCTTTACTCTTGGAGCTTTGCACCTAGCCGACTAGAAGTTGCCCTTGAGCTTGCCTCCTTCATGTGGCAGCCTAGGGAAGTTTGTGTCACCCAACTATTGCTAATACATTCCTCTCATCTTAAGGGTTCATTCCCTTGACTTGAGACTGAGGAAAGAGCAAGCCTTGTGTGGCGAGCTTGAGCCTTGTGTGGCGCACCTCAACAACGTGGACATAGGCAAGCCTTGGTGGCGAGCTGAACCACGGTTCAAATCTTGTGTCTCCTTGTGATTGTCTATATACTTTGATATATATATTGTTTGCAAGGTGATTTTTAGGGTTTGGACCCGATCTATTCGGTGGGTGTGTTGCTACCACTTTCAGGTGGTGCTAGAGGTTCTCCACACCTCTAGGAAGGTTTCTATTCAAGCACAATTTACATTCAGTCTTTACATTTTGAATTGTGCTGAAATTTGTTCTAGTGACCAGCACTGCTGCCCTTAGCCCAGCAGTGCCGGCCACCCCGGCAGTGCCGGCCTCTACTGACAGAAAGTTGTCAAGTTGTTTTAAACAGGCCTATTCACCCCCCCCCCTCTAGGCTAATCAGGTCCTTACACTCTCGGAAAAAGGTCCTGTCCTTGGCATCTCCCTAAGCGTGCATGAGTTGTTCGCCCTCTGCACCGTGGGTTGCCAGCAGCGTACCTCCCTGGTAATCCCTATGGCACCTACGCGAGTGCAGAGGCTCCGCGCCCTACGATCCGGGCTATAGGGAACCCAGGGCCAAACGATTCATCGCTACGGCTCATGACTTAGCTGGCACAGTAGGACATACAAATGAAACAAAAGCTCATCGTCCGGATTTTATACAGCTTTGTAGTTTTCACTTACAAGTCTGAACTCTTGTATCCGGGGTACAAACTACTATTGATCAGCAGCAAACAAATCGACATCATTAACAACAACCTCCGCTACACGACCAGCATCAACCTCTAGACGGTCCGCCTCCTCGTCCGATGTCCCCGATGCGAATCCGGTCACGGCACGACCAATGTCTATCTTCGGATAATGCGACTACAACATAGCCAGGCCATGAGCAGCCACACTTTGCGCCACCGAAGTCGTAAACAACCGGAGCCTGACCCACAGACCACGAACTCTCGAGAGCACACTCTCCATGGTCGCTTGCTCAGCACGCTCAGGAATGAGCACCTGACCGTCAACACATTTCACCACAGGGGCGATCTCCCGCGCCAATGACCAGAATCCATCGTAGTAAGCATCCACCTTTGCCTGCAGGTCTACAAATTGAAGTTGAACGTGCCCTCGGTAAGCTATGAACACAATAAACACCGGATAAGACGGTCGTCCAAACAAAGTGACATGTAAGAAAACACTACCTTCCTGCATCGCATGCATCCTGTAAATATCCCGTCGAGCAGCGGCAGCTTCCTCCTCCACAAGGTGTTTCGCTTCTTTAGCACCAAGCAGTTCTACACAAAGAAGAACAAGTCACCACATGGCTAAAGCGACAAGATATCGAACCAGACAATGAAAAAGATCTACGAGCAGAGAGCTCGTCGACTTTATCAACATGCCACTGAAGCTCCGCATTTTCACGCTCCCGCTCCCGGACTGCGGCTTCCAACACCTGCGCACGCCGGTGCGCATCTTCCAAACTGTCTTCCAGGCCCGCAAACTAGCCCTCGACGCGATTGACATCGCCATGAAGACGCTCGTTCTCAGCAGCCAGCTTCGCAAGGTAGTCGGCCATTGCCTTGTGCTCCTTTCCGGCTTTGAAAAGCCCCTGCGACGGCGGCGACAATTAAGCAAAGGAGCAACGGCGGCGACACCAAACCCGACAACAACCCATAATTACCTGGACTCATCCCAGCAGATTACTCGCATCATTAAAGAAGACCGCACCTCCTCCTCGGCCTCATAATCTTCGATGACAACAAAGTCTTCGCCGTCACGGCGAAAGGTCCGAACAGGTGCTGGCTTCAGATCATCTCCCACGCGCGGAAATTCCTCCACCAATTCCGGCTGTCCCTTCAACACCTCCATCCTCTTCCTTTTCACTGGCCTAGGCCCCAACATTGAGGCTACCAACGGGTCCGGCACATCAGGCCGGTCTGGAGCGACAATAGCTCCCTCAGTAACCGACCCAGAAGCAACATTATGAGAAAGCCCAGCTACCGAGACCTCAGCCTGAAGACTCTCCATGGACGCCGACCCACCACCAGCAGGATCGCCAACCAAAAGATCCGCAAAATCGGGGCCCTATGATGCCCTAGGAAATCTGCAGGCACCGGGACAACACATCCTCTTAAATCAGGCTCACCTTGCGAACGCCTAGCAGCATTCAAGCTACTACCATGTGCGGCAGCCGGATCCTCAACATTTGGCGTCGTAAAAAACATAGCACCATAAGCAAGCAGACAAAAAACGCCGAAAACTCAAGAAAAACAAGAATGGAGTAATTACATGTCCGACTTCCTACGCGCCTTTACAAACCTCCGGAACGGAACCCCTCCCCCCCCCCCCACGGAATTTGAGGGCACGACCATCGGCGGACGCTCCGACTCCCTGGCAGCAACATCCCTCTCAGCAGCCCCCTCGACGATGTCTGATGTTGGTGACAGACCAGATGATGCCCTCGGAAGGGGCGCCTTGGCCCTCAAACTAGACCCCTCTCCACCATCCAGGTTCACCGACGACATATCATCCCCTTCATCCGACCATTCATCGGTCCACTCAGATAGCGAAGGCGGTGGCTGAGCAGCGCCTTCACTAATAACGAACTTGCCGCCGGTGCCAACCGATGGCCTCGATTTCTTCCGGAGTAGGTCTGCTGGGCGCTTCCCCAATGGATCGTCGCGCGCCCGACGGCTTCCAGCAAGAGGCCCGGGGAATTCCTCCCCGCAAGAGGAACCACGACCATCATCATCCGCCTCACCCGACCGGGTTGCCCATCTCGGCGACCGATCGACACCCGCCGGCCAATCCCCCGATGGGACTCGGGAGACAAAAACGACACGATCCTACGAAGCGAAACTCAAAACAGTCAATTACTATAGTAATCCAAAAACCTGCAGCAAATCGTAAACAAGAAGAATGAAACTTACCGGTGGGGGGCGGGGTACGCCAACACGAAACGAATCCCGCGGAGTTTCCATATACAAAGTGCTCAGGTCAAAGATTATAGAAAAGCGGTCAAACCCCTCTTCAAACTCCATCCCATCCGGTGTCTCCCGGGTCGAGTCACGACGACCAGTGTAAAGAAAGGCAAGGTGTTGGCACAAGGTATGACCCACTTTTATATAACTAAAATGATGCCAATAACTCAGAATCAAGGAAGAAACAATCATTGCATGAAAATTCTTTATTAAATAACAAGTTCCACATGTCCATGAATATTTTAACGCAGATATGAAGAAATGGGACAAAAGAGACCCATGGGACCCACACCAAGGAGATAAACGTGACAACCAACTCAGAACCAGCAATGAGCGTCAATGACAAGTGGGGCCAGCCTCAGGACAGCAGAGGTGGGCCAGAACCCACATAAGGGGGTTCGGCCGAATGCCTCATGGGCCCACCAGGCCCCACTTGGCCCCTGACCAGTGGGGCCACCTCTAGGAGTACAGAGGAGGGCCCACTGGCCATAGGGGGTTCGGCCGAATCCCCCCTAGGTCGGTTGGGCTCCCCCCAACCGCCATACTTCTCCCCCACGTGTTTGATCACCACCATCCATACCTTGGTCGGATCCAAGGTCGGTTAGATCCAAGGGTGGAGAATGGAAGGCCCTGGATCGATGACATGGCGCTAGAGTAGCCCCTACTCCACCCCCACTATAAATAGAGTCCTAGACCTCCCTCTCTAATCATGATGTAATACATACAAGCCATTGTTGTTCTCAAGTGGAGATCAGTCTAGTGGTGTTCTCTAGTGTGGGAGTTAGAGTTGAGTTGAGCTTTGCTCGGGCTTTCCGGAGTTATCTTCCCGGAGGATCTGGTATAAGCTCTTGTATCTTTTCCCTTTTGTAAGACTTTACTTATTTAATATAATATTCCTTCCTTAATTTACTTAGCCTTTGCTTTGTGCAATATTATACTTGCTATAGTATTGTTGTGGTTTATCTTGTCAATTAGTTGTTATAAACTAGATTGAGATCCTTGTGGCCTTTCCTGTATGCGATCATCGCCTATCATAAGGTGTTCTAGTTGTAGTATACACAATTAGAGTAGTGAGAATAGGTGTAAGCGTGGTGCTTATACTTAATCTTACCTTTGGTTATCGCTTGTTGCATGAATTGTTTGTGGTAGCTAGCAAGAGGTGACAGCCTTGTCTAGTCGTTGTATTCCACCACGTGTTTATAGGGAAGTTCTCAAAAGATAAGGCCCCCGTAAGAAGAGGGTGCGGTCTGGTAGGAGTTTTGTCCTTCTACTGATCTGTCCCCTCGCCTAGCATACATATATTGAGGAATCATTCGATGTTTGTCTCAGCTGAGTGCCATAGTTAAATCCACAAAGGTAGAGTTGAATCACAGGAGTCCTTTGCTCTCTCGTTGTCCTCCCACATAGTTGTACTCACTAGTCATCTCTTACTTATCTTTACCGGTTTGTTACATCATCACCTTCCCATCATTATATCGATTACCCCCTTCACTAGTTGGTACTAAATTGAGGTGATCTCTAGGATCTCTCTTTTATTATCATTTCTAGCTCTGCTTTCCTTTAGGAGAATATAAATACGATACCCCGAAATACTCCGAGGTGAAGTGCTACAACGGTATAATCTGTGCGCTTGCGGATTTATCCAATAGTCATAAGAAATACCAACACAGGGTGAACCCTGTCCTTGCCAGGTTGGCAGCGCCTCATAATAAAATTCCAACCAACTGAAACCCCATCAAGCGACGATTGGTCCACTAATGTGAGCAACTCTTTGACCTGCTCCATCGCCACCAACAAAGAGGTCGCCAACCAGCTAGGCTGGGACACCGGAACCTCCGTCGGGTCGCCGCGCGCGTACGACTTCTCCTGGGGAATGTAGAACAAACGGGACTTGTACTCTGCCACCTTGGGAGGCAGAGGAGTGGCGTGATACACATCCTCCATACCCTCCCGAAGCTGAAGATACATGGAACCAACAATCCGAGATGTGGCGGTCCCATTGGGCTTGAGGCGGAAGCAATATCGAAACAACTCGAAATGGGGTTCAATCCCCAGATACGCCTCGCAAAAATGAATAAAAACCGCGACATGCAGTACAAAATTGGGATGAAGGTTGCACATCACAATCTTGTAAAAATCCAAGAGGCCACGAAGAAAGGGGTGAACAGGAACCCTGAACCTACGCCAAAAGAAAGGCTCAAAGACTACAAGCTCACCGGTGTTAGGAGTCGGGAACTCTTGTCCTGAAAGATGCCAGCAGTCACAAGAAGTTGGATGTCTTCCTCCTTCAGGGTACACGTAGCCCAATCCTGGTCTAATCTGGAAGCACATCCTCCATTTTCCTTGAAGACTTGCCTACCTTCTTCGTCGACGAACGAGTGTTTGGCTTTTTCCGGGGCGCCATCTATAGATCCAGGCGAAAGAGGTCTAGGGTTTCTGGTGGCGCCTGAAGGGGGGGACAACAGACGAAAAAGGATGGAAGAACACAAAGCGCCCTAACGTGGAGCAAGGATATGAAAACCACCGCTGCCACTGAATCTGCCATTTATACCAAACGGTGTGGCGCCTCGCCTCCTAGGGTTTTTGGAAAACCGCAACGACCAAATACGGAGCCGCCACGACGCTCACCTTCTACGCCGCAACTTGGTCCACTAACTACGCGGTTAAATCGGCCCACTTACTTATCTTTAATCTTATTTTGTATTTACTTCTGGTTCATTTCCCCAAATTACGGTTAATGATTTCCGAAATACCACTAACACCATAGCCCTGGGGACTGGACGAGCAACATTGTTATGATCTATTTTTTGCAGCTACGGTAACATCGCTATAGTAGTCTGGTCATCAAGCACCAAACAAACTTGCGGTACAGCGAAACCCGGGACTTCATTGACAACAGCCATGACTCAGCCCCTTGGTCGCAGACCCGACCAGGCTTGGGGACTTCATCCAAATAACACTAAGCAAGGCTCCGGGACTGCGGCCACAGCGCAGGAAGGCGGCGCAATACAGCACAACACCCGGAGACTGAAACTCGGGGACTGCAAACAAAACAGTATGACCCTGACGCGAGAACCTTCTGGCTTCTCATATCAGGCTCGAGGACTACGGGTATTTGCAATCATTTTTTACTAAACTCATCTTCAGTTTTTAATACATGATCCTGATACAAGAAGCTTTCAGTTTTTTACATCAGGCTCGGGAACTACGGGTATTCGCAGTCGTTTTATGTAAAACTCATGCTCTAGTTCTTAGTTACATACCTTATGCATCTTTTTATAAAGCATGGCACCTCGTGGATCCTTCACCTTCTACCATGCTCGGGGACTAAGTGGGTACACTTCAACTAGCGGTGAATGTACTGATTTTCTTCTCATCAAAGCTCTGCTATTCTTACGTTGTTTTTTGCAGAGCCTAAGTGGGTACACTTGACCAGGGAAGGACTTTTCAAAAGTTTTTTCTTCTTTAGCACGTCACATCCTTCTGACAAGCACCTACAGCATCCAACATAGCGACCTACTCGCGCATCAAGCTACGACATTCTCGACCAGCCCGACCTAGTCGGGAGGCCTCTCCAAGGAGCGCCTCAACTAGCCAACTTGGTCGGGACTCTGCAATGATGACTTCGCATGATGGCGACCAGATGGACATCTCCAATGGAAACACTGCAGACTCGCCAGAAATGATATAACGTGCTCGGGGACTTGTTGGGGATATTACCTTGGCATATCCCCAGGGACCTTATGGGCCTACCGACCGGAAGACGACCCAGCTCGTGAGGCCCTGCGGCACGCGACCAACCCGTCGTCCTCGCCAGGGACTCCGAAGAAGTCTTGCTCACCAAGGAAGATCCTAGTAGATAGACTTGGATCCCTGGCCTTGAGGGACCGATTGTAATCTGTTAGGATATGGAAACTGTAACCCTGCTCCCCGACTATATAAGGCGAGTAGGGACCCACTCAAAAACAAGCCCCTCATAGCCTTTTAGATCTAGTCTACACCTCGTGTAACCTAATATTCATATCAATCTAGCCACCAAAACATAGGACGTAGGGTATTAAGGCGATTTGCCGGCCTAAACCTGTATAAATCGTCGTGTCTACGCTATCTGTGTTATGCTTGATCGTCGTCGTCACACCTCCGCCTACAATCTACTACCGTAGGGTACCCCCTAGGTAGACTGCGACACATATTTCGTCGACAAGAACCAAGTTGAATTTTAGTATTGCATATCATCCTCAGACACATGGTCAAACTGAAAGAACTAATCAAATATTAGAGGATATGTTGAGAGCTTGTGCATTGCAGTATGGTACCGGTTGGGATCAAAGTTTGCCTTATGCTGAGTTCTCATACAACAACAGTTATCAACATAGTATCAAGATGGCACCGTTTGAGGCATTGTATGGTCGTAAGTGTAGAACACCTTTAGTTTGGAATCAAACAGGTGAGACACAAGTGTTTGGTGCTGTTGTACTTAGAGATGTTGAGGATCGTGTGAGAGTGATCCAGGAAAGCTTGAGAATAGCACAATCGAGATAGAAGAGTTATGCTGATAATAGAAGAAGAGACTTGTCTTTCAATATTGGTGATTATGTCTATCTCAAAGTATCACCAATGAGAAGTGTAAAAAGGTTTAACATGAAAGGTAAACTAGCACCAAGGTATGTTGGACCATTTAAAGTTTTAGCCAGACATGGTGAAGTTGCTTATCATTTAGAATTGCCTGAGAATTTGTCTGGAGTTCATGATGTGTTTCATGTGTCTCAACTTAAGAAGTGTTTGCGTGTACCCGAAGAGCAAATACCTCTAGATGATCCTAATGTTGCTGATGATTTGACTTATGAGGAGTATCTAGTTAATATTCTTGAAACAGCAGAGAGAGAGTAATCAGAAGCAGAGTAATCAAAATGTGTAAGGTTTAGTGGAATCGGTATTCAAAGGCAGAGGCAACTTGGGAAAGAGAAGATGAATTGAGAAAATCATACCCGCAGTTGTTTGAGTAAGCCAGCTAATCTCGAAGACGAGATTCTTTTAAGGGGTAGATTTGTAACACTCCAAAATTTGCATTGTTTTGAAATACATTAAATTGATCTAGTTATGCTTTTATCGTATATGCATTTAATATAATTAAAATTTATATGTTTTGGTGAATTAAAAATTATCATGTAGAGACATGTTGAGCATTCATGCTGGTGCATTTGTGTTTCTGTTCTGAGTGGTTTTGAAAAATATTCAAACCTATTTTGAAAACGTTTGCAAAACAAAGTTTGAAAACAATTTTGAAAATGTGAAAGCTATTCTTTTCTCCTCCCTTCATCTTTCATTCTTTCTAGCCTATATGGCCTTATCAGCTGTTTGGCCCAGCCGAGGCAAGCCTTTGTCCTTCCTCTTCTGCTCGGCCCATTCGGCCGCAAAGCCCAGCTTGTGGCCCCTTTCCTCCCGCCTTTCTCTTTGCCTGCTCGCGGCCCAGCGCCTTGGGCCTTTCCCTCCTTCCTCTTCCCTCGCGTGACCCAAGCTGGCCCAGTGCCTTAGCCCGTAGAGCAGTGCCGACTCCTTCTCCCTTCTTGCCCTGTGTCGCTGCGAACACATGGTGGATAAGTACCCATGTATGTTCAGATTTGATGATGAGTGATTGACCTAACCACTACGAAAGCAGAAACATGTGCTTGTCTATCGGCTTGTGGTGTGCAGGTGCTATGCCTAGTGACAGTGGTCAATGGCGTGGAGAAAGTCGATTAGAGGCTTGCCGTGCCGATGGACTAAGAGTGGTGAAGGGCGGAAGCGGGGCTCAGACTAAGGGATCATGGGCGCCGGCGGACTAGCTGTGGTGGCTAGAACTTGGCACCGGCGAGTGCGAGAAGACATGGAGGTAGACCGAGTCGGCCGAGTCAAGGCGGTGGACGCGCGAGTCGAGCGGAGGCTCAGGGGACTCGGAGCCCAACCGGGCGAAGACAAGGTGGCTTGCGTCGAGTGGTTTGGTGGTTTGGCCCGCAAAACCATCCGCGCCGGTTTCCGAGTTTGGGCCGCAAAACTCGGGGTTTGGTAGTTGAGCCCAAAGCTACCGGTGGCGTGTTTTCTGGGTTTGGGCCTCAAAACCTAGGTGGAGCTTCCGAGGAAGCGGGGATGGTACGTGGCGGAATCCTGGAGGTTACGTCGAGGCGACGGCAACTCCTGGCAAGAAGCGGGGCCATCCATTCAAATGAGTGGCTGGGAGTTACCGACTTGGATTACAATGTCTTAGAGCTAGGTAATTCGGTCTTGTATCTAGGGGGGTCTTTGGGAAATAGCCAAAGCCCCATTAAATAGAGGATGAAGGGGTATCCTCATCCTCATCTCTTGCATTACTCTCTCTCCCACCTATTCCTAGGTTTTCCCTTCCCTAGCTTCTTCTTGCTTGAGATCCACCGTGTCACCGGTGTAAGAACTTGTGATTGTTGCGAGGAATCGGAGGCCGTAACCTCCGTAAGCCATGGTGGCTTGTTTTCGTGATTGTGTCCCCGTTTTGCTTGTGTTCTTTGTTTTTGCTTTTGCTCCCTCTTTTCCTGAGATGATTTCTCTTTGTAGGGAGTAGCTCTTGCAAATTCGTTTGAACCAAGTTGTGCGTAATCGTGAGGAGCTTCTCTGCACCGAAGGAATTCTCCTCCAACCTCACGAGTGCGTAGATCGGGCGTTTTCTTTGTGGCGTTCTTCGTTTTAATCTCTTCTCCCCCAAATCCGAGTGTTCCCGTTTATCCTATCTAAATTGAGCGATGATTTCTTCGAGATAGCTCCCCAACTGCATTAGGATCATGCCTACAAAGTTTGGTTGCAGTTGGTGACCATTTGGTTGAGTTTAAGATTTGGCGGAGAGAAGTTCGTTTTCGCGGGGAATAGTTTTCTGTCTGAGAGCATCGGACCACTTTGCCCTAAGCTCCGGACCATAGCAAGTGGTCTGGTGTTCTTGAATTTCCAAGTGTCAAGCAGCAAGGGGCGTCGGACTACTCTCCGGACCACCCAGCCTGTGAGCACCGGACCATAGGCAAGTAGTCCGGTGACTCTGCTGAGGGTGTCACTCACGCATCGGACCAGGCTCATTAGTCCGACGGTGAGTGTCGGACCAGGTGTCCGGAGCAGGGGTGCTTGCTTTTTCTTTTGCTTTGTGGCGAGTGTGTGCACCGGACCACTTCCCATAGTCCGACGGTGAGCGTCGGACTAGTTGTCCGGAGCCTAGGCACTCACTGGTTGTCTTCTGTGTGAGCAGCGGACTTTCGAAAGTGAGCGTCGAACTAGTCCGGAGCCTCTAGTCCGGAGCTAGGGTGCTCACTGTTTCGGCATGTCCCAGTGGGTGAAGGCGTCGGACCTGAGCTCCGTACTACTTGCTATAGTCCGGTGGCTCAGTCCCCTCTGGTCCGGAGCCTCTATTGAGCTGCTGTTTTCTCCAGTTGGGTTGTGGCTTGTTGCTCCGGGTTCGTGGCTAGCTCTGCTGTGTTCCTAGGACATCTCCTAGAACATCCACCCACTTGTGGGTCGTGAGCCTAGCATGTGTTTTGGGTCGTGCTTGGGACAAGGGTCAAGATCTTCCGAAAGGAATTTTTATTTGGCTCTCATTCACCCCCCCCTCTGGTCGCCGTTTCCAGTCCTTCAGTCGCTGACCGCCGAGACCCACGGGTCAGCTCCTCCCTCATCTCCCTTGCCGAATCCGTGTCGGGTGCTCTGAGCTTGAGAGTTCGCAACCGAACCCACCGTATCTCCCCATCCCAAATTCGCTGGGATTATTTCCTAATCCGTGTGTCCCATGCTATAAAGCACCCGCATACCCTTAACACCCCTTGTTTCCCACCTAATCGCCACCCGCGACACGCCCTAGCTCCAACCGCAGCGCCACTTCCGAGCTCAAACCGCATCGTCGCCATTGACGCCGCTGGGACCTCCTCCGACACCATCTGGTGCTCCTTCTCCTCGTGACCAAGGTTTCATACCCCATGGTCCCTTCCTTCCTCTCGTTCTCATCCCAAACCGCTCTCATATGTTTGTCGCCATTCACAGGGAGCTCCGAACCGCCCCACAGCGCCGTTGTCCCTCTCTGGTGTCCCTCCAACCGCTCCAAAACCCTTGGTGAGTTCACCTCCTCTTCCCCTATCTCCCGGTATCTTTGGATTTCCTTTCGATGGCCCGTAGCCCCTGTTCTATCTGCGCCGGCGAGCACGAACACCCCGGACATGGAGGTCCTCCACGCTGACCCTGTTCCGGTCGGCAGGCCTCTGTTCCCTCCTCCCTTTTCTCTCTCTTCTAATCTCGGCCGCCCGATTGAAGATCAACGACGGAAAGGCAGGTACCCCTTTGTCCGGTCGTTTTGCTAAAGAGACCCCGAGGTCTTTCCTATTGAACCCGCGGTCCAGTCTAATCTGAGAAAAATCCGAATTTCATTTGTTTTAATTCAAATTGATTTACAACAATTTACAGTGATTTTCAAAATGCTCATACCTTTCTCGTTTTAAATCCGATTTTACCCGTTCGTATTGCGTTAGATTCGTAATAAAATTCTCTATATGTTAGTAAAACTGTTAGTTAGATTGGAAAAAATTTAATTTCATGATTAGATTTAATTTAATATCTTTGTATACGAAAACTTGTTTAATTCATAACTTCGTCGTTTTAGCTCTGTTTTTCATGCACGAAATGTCGATGAGATCGTAAGGATACATAGATTAGTTTTATAAACTTTTCATCTTGTTTTCTTACTATTGGTGTACTGTTCTAATTATAGCTTTGTTTGCTTCGTGTATGTTTGCCCGTTGATTGAATGGTGTTGATTGTTGATCGGTATAGACGTTAAGCAACCGGTTGAAGTACCAGAGCTTTTCTTTGATCAAGAACAGCAGGACCAGTAGGACTTCTTCGTAGAAGGCAAGTATAACATGGGATTATCCTTGTTGTCCTATTCACAATTAATATAATGCATATGCATATCCCTTGTTTACCATAGTTTGATCCTAGAGATTGATATCCTGATTACCTTGTGACCTATGATTTGATCCATCATATATGATTAGTACTGCTAGCGCTCAAACAAGATGTACATGATCTTAATTTGTTAATGACTATATGCAATAATGATAAAACTCACTTTTTAGCAACA
Organism: Microstegium vimineum; assembly: GCA_022036555.1. Lineage (NCBI taxonomy): Eukaryota > Viridiplantae > Streptophyta > Magnoliopsida > Poales > Poaceae > Microstegium > Microstegium vimineum. The sequence continues at coordinate 19,825,279 of CM039124.1, read as the reverse complement.
TTGGATTATAGGAACTTATCTGGGGGCAAAAGCTGGGATATACAGTACAACCACTGGGGCTATATGGCTCTGGCTTTAGCTCAGTATGGGGACCTTTTCTAGCTCGTTCAATGGTTACCTTTATGGCGCGAAAGGGGCGTGCCGAGACGGGTATAGTGTGGTTCCTAATCTATGAGTGTAGCCGTGAAGGAGTGTGCCATAGACAGGTTGGCTCTACATCTGCTTGCCATGGAAACCTTACGGCCCTAACTTGTTAGACGAACCCTTGAAAGGTTTCATAGTGTACCCTTCCCGCTCACCTCGGCCGTGTTTTGGGAGTTATAAACCCAGGCATCTGGGCAACACGACTCGTGGGTAAAGATGTACAGCTCTTATCAGAGTTAAAAACTATCATGATAGCCGTGCTCACGGACACGAGCGGCTTGGAAAACTCACATAATTATTGGGTTCTTCTTTCTATGTTGTCTATGAAAGTTGTTATTTATTTATTGTATCATTGTCATTTACTTTATGATCATGGATATTTGCGCTTATGCAATTACCTTAGCAATTGTTGATATTAATATGAATTTGATCTACTTAAAATGCTTACCGCTATGAAGCATGCATATCCTTTTGAGCTTCATGAACCCCGTGTTATATTTGTTGAGTACGTATGTGCTCACCCTTGCACTCAAACACCACAGATGGAGATTCGATTGATGATTACCAAAATGAGTACTAGACTTGGAGTCAACCAGTGAACCAGTCCCTGTTTTGGAGCTTCCACAGAAGTCAACGTTTAGTTAAAATTTTATTTGTTTAAGACTCTGTATTGAATATTCATTAGCTATGTAATAAGCATTGTGATGGTACTTTTATGATTTGTCAACTCATGTGTGCGACTATTCCTAGGGCGCAGATGAGTCTTTTATGCACTTGTTTTTGTTCTTAAAAATGGGTATGACATGTTCTTGACCATTTCATACACCTTTGGCCCCCATGCTTCCCGCATCGGTTCTTCAAGCTATGGTTTGTGCTCATTGTCAAAGTACTTATTCATGACACTTTTTCGGTACCTGTGATTTCGAGCAAGGAACCGTCTATGTCTCGTGTACACAATCTTGTTGGATCCCTTGAGGTAGGTGTAGCATGTCCCGTCGATGCAAACTACACACCCGGTCTTCCCTTTGATCTGCCCTGACAGTGAGAAAAGCCCGGGGTAATCGGTGATGGTGAAAAAAATGATGGCTCTTAGGGTGAACTTCTCCTGGCGGGACGCATCCACCATATTGACCCCAACATCAAATAGTATCTTCATCTCCTGCATCAACGGATCTAGAAACACGTCTATGTCATTGCCTGGCTGTGTCGGTCCAGAAATGAGCATAGTCAGCATAAGGTACCGATGCTTCTGACATAGATGTGGAGGTAGGTTGTATATGGTGAGGACGACTGGCCAAGTGCTATGGGAGATGCTAAGCTCACCAAATGGGTTCATCTCGTCGGTACTCAGCGCGAACCTAATTGTTGACGCCGTTTTTTGTACAGGTCAATATTAAACCAAGTGTATTGATCAGTGAAGGGGTTCCTCATCAGCATCAAGGGGCTATCGGTTTCATTACCGATGGAAGCAAAAGAATCTGCCGATGGTGGATGTGATAGAAGAAACGTCAAGGGAGAAAAGGAAAGACATTTGCCGATGAGAAGATGTTGCCGATGAAAGTAGAAGAATATTGCTGATAGGAAGGTATTGCTGATGGACAAAGGATGTGGCTGACGTCAGCAGAAAGCTGCTGATGGCAATGAGAGGAAGGTTGCAGATTGGAAAGAGTCTACCGATGGAAGGCTTCATCGTAAAAGAAACGAATAAGGAAACTGGTGATTTTATACTAGTAGTATTGTCGTTGTTTGAGTCCGACTCTCGCACGAGTCGTTTTATTTCCTTAAAAATAGGAGTTTTGTTTAGGTATGAGTCGTGTCCATGTATAACTCCTTTTATCGGAGTATAAATATGTACCCAGGAGCAGTGTAGAAATTATTCAATACAATCAAACAAATCTATTATTTTCATCTTACTTTTCCAGCATCTACTTTTTTGCATTAGTTTTAGTTTATCTACGAGTTCTTACGATCTCAACAGGCTGCATCTACAAGACCTCTGTCTACCTCGCGAGTTCCGCTTTCTGAGAAATCTGAGCCTTGACGTCCGGGCGCATCGCCGTCGTCTCGTTCATCGTTGTTCTAGTTATCATCCTTGTCGATTAACTGGTCAAATCGACTGGCACACCTTGGATATCGAGTTCGGGTATAAGCCGAAGGTGTTCGCAGATCTGACGCTTTTTGTGTCAACACCTCTTTTAGCACACCCGGTGGGACCCTAGATACATCTGTTGATCAAGATCATGGGTGGTTCTACTGACGTTGATCCAAAGAATGTCATTGAAGTCTCCAAAGTAGATCTGAAAGATGATCAGAAGCAAGCTATGGAGCAGGCTATGGAGGAATACATGCAGCTATATCTGAAGTCCTTCAACCTAAGCAGGATCGGCGAAGCTATCCAGAAGCATGACCCGCCGTTATCGTGGTAGGTCACTTTCGACGCCAATCCTGGTAAATTACAAGAGATGGTTAATTCTGCATTAAATCAAGCATTAATTAACCACTCTGCGGTGTTGTCCAATACTGTATACAATGCTGTTATGCAATCTTTCAAAGGACAGACACCCTATTACGTTGGTTCGACGTATCATCAACCTGGATCGGCATCTACTGTGACTCCATCGGCGGTCCCGGCGGCATCTTCCCAACCTGCGAAGCCATCTGCCGGTGAAGTTACTCCACCCAGATCAAGCCCTGTGAGCGTTGTTCGGCTAAATACAGATCCGATAGCATCGGAGATGTCAAGACCCATGATCCAGAGTCAACCAATTCCTGCTAGCTGGTGGGGATACGGTATGCCTCCAAATTCGTCTGCCGACGCTAAGTTGATCTGAGGTGACAATGCGGCGGGGAAGGCCCCTGTGAAATCGGAAATATCATCACAGCCGAAGAATCCAATGGCACGTTATGCTATGTCTTCGCCAAATATGCAGTTGCCACCAGAGAATCTCCAGATGGTGGTGCCTAAAGTTCCTTACGGGCAACCATCGGCAAGTTCTTTGCCGATGCAACAAGATTTGGCAATGGTAAACCACCCCACGATGATGCCAAATCCTTACACTGGGGCACCGGTGCACCAAGGAGGCCAATTTGATTGTTCTAGGGTGCAGGAGTAGTAGGCGTAGGGTAACCATCAATTATCGGCAAATTATATGTCGATAACTTATAATCCCGTATGGACCAGTCCAATTCAACAGCAGGCGGTTTAACCTAGATACAAGATAGCGGGAGTACAACATTACCATTACCCGACGAGCACTCAGAATGAAACATCAGTGTATCGACCGATGAATATCATGCCGTAGTATTGTGCCGCACCTGCGCCGACCGGACCAATTTACTCACCACAAAGGCAAGAAGGAATGTATCCACCCGACCCAGACAGTTAATATTCAGCCGATCCATCGGCAAGATTAGGATGCGTACTGGGTCGATAAAATAGCCGAAGTGATGAAAGAATAGTTCGTCATCAAGCCTAAGGTCAATACATACTCTTATCAAACGTCGTACCCTCAGGCCTACGACCTAATTCCTCTCCCAAATCGGTACACGCTGCCAGATTTCACAAAATTCTCTGGTCAAGATGATACATCGACGATGGAGCACATCAACCGCTTCATTATCCAATGTGGAGAGGCAGCTAGCAGAGATGAGCTAAGGGTGAGATTGTTCCCGTCGTCTTTGTCTGGATCGGTGTTTACATGGCTAATCTCGCTTCCTCCAAATTCTGTGATTACTTGGGCCGATCTGGAGAAACAGTTTCACAGGTACTTCTTCTCTGGCGTTCATGAGAAGAGGATTACCAATTTGGTCCAGCTGAAGCAGTGCAATGACAAATCGGTAGAAAGCTTCATCCAAAGGCTTCGGGATGTAAAGAATAAATGTTACAGCTTAGTACTGGATGATCGGCAATTGGCCGATTTGGCTTTCCAAGGATTACTGCCACACATCAAGGACAAATATGCATCTCAAGAATTCGAAAACCACAGCCATCTCGTGCAGAGAGTTGCCGACCAAGAAGTTAAAGCCTTCGAACCTAGAAAGACTTGGAACAAGAAGGTGTCTTTCATTGAGCAAGAAGAAGATTCTGCGTCAGATGAAGGAACGGATATCGGCATTGCTGAGTGGGTAAAAGATAAGAAGCCGATATCCTGTCCGCTTGGCCAGAAGGAGGCTGAAATATTTACTTTCCATACTGCTAAAGGCGATAGGATATTTGATCTGTTGCTTCAAGAAGGGCGGATTAAGTTGGCGCCTAATCAAGCAATTCCATCGGCTAAAGAACTTAGAAGGATGAGGTACTATAAGTGGCATGATGCGACTTCACATAGTACCAATGACTGCAAAGTCTTTAGACAGCAGTTGCAGTTAGAAATCGAATTTGGGCGAATCAAGTTTTAAAACTATAAAGCTCAGAGGCTGATGAAGATTGACTCGCATCCATTTCCAACTAATATGGTGGAAACTAGTGGGAAAGTCAAAGTACTGACGTTGGAAGTGGCCAAGAAGAATTCATCGTTGGATCCCGAACATCAAATAGCTATGCAGGATGTAAAGGGAAAGAAGCTTGCCGATGAAAGAAAGAGTAAAAGAACTGCCGATGAAAGTAGTGGTTCTAGGAGGCATCGGGGACGTTCGTCGTATGGTGTTGTAATCACGCACAGGAGGCCACGATAGGAATACGAGCGTTCGCGAGAAGAGCAGCATCGACAGCAGGAAGAAGAAAGACGCCAAGAGTGGTATCGGCATAAAAATCATTGGAAATGCCACTTCTTCGTCCATTGTTGGGAAGAAGGTATCAAGCTGCCCACTGCCGATAATTGTCCTGAATGCAATGGGTACTATCCTACTAATCGGTCGGAGAAGAAGTCTCGTTTTGAAGGTCAGGGATCAAGCTATGCTAGGCCGATCAAAGGAAAAGAATCAGTACATGATCGGCTAGGGGGCAAACTCAGTGTACATAACAGGCTTGGCAAGCGTATCCATCAAGAGGAGATTGAAGAGAGGGCTAATGCAAGGGTGCCTGATGAAGAGATATTCTCTAGAGATCCAAACATAAGAGGTAACACAAGCCGACACAGTGAGAAACGGTACCAACCTGTTTGGAAGACTAAGCTTCCTCAATGGTGTCCCAAAGGCCTGACAAAGACTCAAAGAAGGAGAATCCAGCGTGAACGCCAGAATGATCTGGGTCATGGCTCTTCGAAGGGAGAACCTCCGGTTTGGGAGTGGAGGCCAAAACACCAGGAAAGGAGTCCATCGGCAGAAGTCAACATGGTTGTTATGTTGCCAAGGGAATTTATGGCACCTACTGACGCTGAAGAAGAAGCTGCTAATATGGCTCCGCTAGTGCTAGATCTAATGGCAGCTATCTTTGAAAAACCTGTGGATGATGAAAGGCAGCATCTGAGAGCCTTGTTTGTCAAGGGCAAAGTCGATGGGCAACCGGTGTCAAAGACGTTAGTCGATGGTGGGGCGTCAATTAATATAATGCCATATGTCATGTTCAGGAAGCTTGGAAAAGGTGACCAAGACTTAGTCAAGACAGATATGAAGCTAAAAGATTTTGAAGGCAACGTATCGCCAGCTATGGGAGCCGTATGTGTCGAGTTGACTATCGGTAGCAAAACTTTGCCAACAACATTTTTTGTGATCAGCGGCAAGGGGACCTACAATTTGCTTCTGGGAAGGGATTGGATTCACGCCAACTGTTGTATCCCTTCTACGATGCACCAAAGCCTTGTGCAATGGGTTGGAGATAGAATCGAAGTCGTCCGGAGTGAAGTCCCGTCAATTGTTGCATCGGCAGAATCGGAGACCTATGAGCAGACCAAGTGCATATCTGGTGAAGCTTGGGATACAGAACTCCTCAAGGTGGCCGATTACACCGATTCAAGGAGTCGGTTCTAAAGAAGAGGTTTAATGGATTAGTTCGCCGATGATGGAAAACTTGGACAGGGGTTCACGTTAGTCGATGATTTGCTAGAAATAGACATTGGCGATGGTAGTAAGCCTAGGCCAACTTTTATTAGTGCTAAGTTAGATTCCCAATGTAAGCAACAGTTGAGTGATTTGTTGAAGGAATATAAAGATTGTTTTGCTTGGGATTATACAATAATGCCTGGTCTAGACCGATCGATAGTTGAACATCGGTTACCTATTAAGTTGGGTTTTCAACCACATCGGCAGCCAGCACGCCGGTGTAACCCTATTGTGCTGTCCGATATTAAAGCTGAGATTACGAAGTTAATCGAAGCTGGATTTATTCAGCAATGCCGATATGCTGAATGGATTTCTAATGTGGTTCCTGTATATAAGAAGAACGGAAAACTTCGTGTTTGTATTGATTTCAGGAATCTCAATAAAGCTACGCCAATGGACGGATATCCAATGCCCGTTGCCGATCTACTAGTTGATGCTTCTGCTGGACACAAAATTATCAGTTTTATGGATGCTAATGTTGGATATAATCAAATATTCATGGCTGAAGAAGACATATCCAAAACTGCTTTTAGGTTTCCAGGTCACGTCGGTTTATTTGAATGGATCGTAATGAATTTTGGGTTGAAGAACGTCGGTGCTACTTATCAAAGAGCAATGAACTTTATTTTTCATAAGTACATCGGTACGTTGGTCGAAATCTATATCGATGATGTGGCGGTTAAGTCCAGTAACTTTGAAAAGCATCTTGCCGATCTACGGACGATTCTGGAGTGCACAAGGGAGCATGGGCTAAATATGAATCCAAATAAGTGCGCGTTTGGCATATCGGTGGGTCAATTCTTAGGGTTCATGGTACATCAAAGGGGTATAGAGATCGATAGAAAATCTGTTGATGCAATTAACAAAGTGGTTGCTCCTACGAACAAGACTGAGTTGCAATCTTTGATCGGCAAGATTAATTTTATTAGAAGATTTATATCTAATATGTCTGAGAAGATTGAATCTTTTAGCCCATTGCTGAAGCTAAAGGCCGGTCGGGAATTTGTGTGGGGATAAAAGCAGCAATCGACTTTGGAGGAAATTAAGAGATATCTGGTGAATCCTCCAGTTTTGATTCCATCTCAACATGGGAAACCCTTCAGATTGTATTTGTCTGCCGATGACGGTGTTATCGGATCAGCTTTGATTCAAGAATTTGAAGGGAAAGAACGTGTGATTTATTATTTGAGTAGAAGGCTGGTGGATGCGGAAACCAGGTATTCGGCCGTTGAAAAATTATGTTTATGTCTATACTTCTCTTGTACCAGGTTAAGGCATTATTTGCTATCGGCCGAGTGTACTGTCATATGCAAAGCCGATGTGGTCAAGTATATGCTATCGATGCCGATATTGAATGGGAGGATCGGCAAATGGATTTTAGCGCTGTCAGAATTTGATCTGAGGTATGAATCAACTAAGGCAGTTAAAGGGCAGGTAATGGCCGATTTTGTTACTCAGCATTGCGGTACACTAAATTCAGTAGAGATTGCTCCTTGGACTTTGTTCTTTGATGGTTCCACATGTAAGGAAGGAGCAGGCATCGGTGTTATCTTAGTTTCACCCCGAGGAAAAAAAATATGAAATCTCATTGCCGATTGTTGCTACTTTGACGAATAATCAGGCTGAGTACCAGGCGTTGCTGAAGGGGTTGGAGTTACTCAAGGATGTGCGTGTCGATGCCGTCGAAGTCTTCGGTGACTCTTTGTTGGTGATCAATCAGTTGATTGGAACATATGAGTGCCGAAGTGATATTTTAATTGAATATCATGGGAAGTGTTTGCAGTTATTAAAGGAATTTAAAGAGTATCGTCTTGAGCATATTCCCAGGTTGCATAATGAAGAGGCCAATCGGTTGGCGCAACATGCTTCGGGGTATCAGCCGATTCAAGAAGTAATGACATCGGTAATGGTTGCCGATGACTGGAGAAAAGAGATTGTCAATTACTTAAGAGATCCATCTAGGAAAGTTGAGAGACGGTTGAGGTTTCAGGCTACTAAGTATGTTCTCCTTGATGATGAATTGTATTATCGTACACTTGATGGGGTTTGCTCAGATGCCTTAATAGAGAGGAATCGAAGAGGTTGATGGGTGAGATTCATGAAGCGGTGTGTGGAGCACATCAATCAGCATTCAAAATGAAGTGGATGATCAGGTGAAATGGATATTATTGGCCGATGATTCTTGAATATTGTTTTGAGTATTTCAAAGGGTGTCAAGATTGTCAGAAATTTGGTAATGTTCAGAGAGCACCTGCGTCAGCAATGAATCCTATAATCAAGCCTTGGTCGTTTAGCGGATGGGCCATTGATCTCATCGGCCAGATTTACCCACCATCGAGTAAAGGATATAAATTCATACTTGTTGCTACCGATTATTTCATGAAGTGGGTTGAAGCTATTCCGTTGAAAAAGGTGACATCGGCAAACATGATAGATTTTGTGAAAGAGCATATTGTTTACTGATTTGGTATCCCTCAAACTATTACTACCGATCAAGGAACTATGTTCACGTCGGGAGAATTTGATGAATTTGTTGTCAGTATGGGGTTTAAGGTTTTAAACTCGTCTTCTTATTATGCTCAAGCTAATGGTCAGGCTGAAGCAACCAATAAGGGGGTAATCAAGCTTATCAAGCGCAAGATTGAAGAAAACCCTAGGAGATGGCATACGGTACTGAACGAAGCTTTGTGGGCATATTGGATGGCATCTCATGGTGCTACTAAGGTTTTGCCATATCAGTTAGTCTACGGACATGATGTTGTCCTACCTTGGGAAATTAAAACTGGTTCTAGACGGTTGTTCTCCCAGGACCAGTTAGCAGCCGATGAGTATGATATCCTTATGAAGGATGAGTTAGAAGACCTAGCGGGTCATCGGCTAAGAGCTCTAATCAGTATTGAGGAGAACAAGAAAAGAGTTGCCAGATGGTATAACAAGAAGGTAAAGATGAAAGAGTTTGCCAATTGAGATTTGGTGTGGAAACTGATTTTACCGATTGGAACCAAAAGTTCGAAGTTTAGGAAGTGGTCTCCTAATTGGGAAGGCCCGTTTCGGATAAATCAATCTGTTCCTGGCAATGCTTATATTTTGGAAACTCTCGAAGGAGTTGCATTTTTCAGAGCAATAAATGGTAAATATTTAAAGAAGTATTATCCTAGTATCTGGATGGATGCATGAAAGCAATACGTATATACCGATGACAAAGTTATCATACAAGGAACATCGGTAGGAAGACGTTAAATGTTATATTATAGACAGATCACTTGTCAAGCTCAGGAGTAACAAGTTACAATGGGGTTTGAATACATAAAATTGCACGAAGGCGAACTTGGTCGGCTTCTTCTATTTCCCTGGTGTCATCGTCGGTAGTGCCATCAACTGTCTTGACCTTTCTCCTCAGCAAAAGAGCTTCGCGAGCGTTGGTGTCCCTCTCCTGTTGCAAAACTTTGTCTATGATAGGGAGCTGGGTCTTCTTCTGGGTGGCCGAATCTAAGGCTTCATCCACTCTCTTCAGCTCGGCCAACAGCTCTTCTTTTTGTGCCGACAGACGGTTGATCTCCTGATCAAGTTCGGTGCCAGAGGCTTCTAGGCGACCGATGTCCTTGTGCTTTTCGTCTGCAGTCTGCTTGAACTTGGATATTTCTTCTTCAAGTTTTGTTTGAGCAACTCTGTCGGCAATGCGACCTAAAGCCTTTTTGTATTGGAGTTCCGACTCTCAAGGAAAGCCGCCTAGAAAAGTGGTTCTTCGATATCGGCAGGCAGTTGATCTTGGATTTCCTTGAAAGCCGCCCTTACTGCACTGGAATCTTGGACCAGTTGGGATGTACTTTGTTGCAGTAGGAGTAGCAGGGTTTCAAGCTTGGATTTCAGTTCTGCCGATACGGCAGTTGAAGCTTGGGTAGAATCTGCCTCTTCATCGGCATCTTCTGGAACGTTGACAGCAAAGGAGAATAGGCTGTTGGGAGAATCTTGGGCCTGGATAGATAAAGAATTAAAATATGTCAGGAAAGAGCTTGTGTCTCACAAATTTGTAATAGAAGTAATCGGTTTACCTGCTTTAAAGCAATTTCTCGCCTTTGGCTTGACTGAGTAACCGATGCAACCGTATCTTGAGGATCGGAAATGGTTGTCGATGAGCTTGCCTCAGTAGGAGGGACGGTTGGTGCTGAAGCTGGTGCTGGTGCTGGTGTTGGTGCCGCTTCTGCAAACTTCTGAGGAGGTCTTGCTGCCCCTTGGTCAGGGATTTCATCTAATATTGGTACCGATGCCGATACCGTTTCTGTTGTTATAGGCATCTCTTGCGGTGATGGCACTGTCCCTTGGTCAGGATTCTCAACCTGTGATGGCCCAGGGACAGGCGACGATGCTGACTCCGTTGTTGGCACATCGGCAGAAGCTTGAGAAGGTGCAGCTAGAGCCGATGCCTTTGGACGCTTTCGTTTTGGAGCGGCACTTGATGAACCTCGACGCTTTGGCTGTTGTGATTTGGGGGTATCGGAAGATTGAGCTATGGAGGATTGTGCGCTCGGAATGGCTGCCGATGAACTTGTTCGCTGCAAAGAAAAGTTTGGTACAAATTGAGTAAAGTTGTCGGTTGACGTAGTATGATCAACAGGAATAAATGAAGATTTGTTACCTTGAAGGCTTGTACCATGGCAGCAGCAGCAGAGGTGGCAGCAACAGCATCATCGGTCGGCAGTGGTCTAGACCGGATGGTAAATTTAGGGATTGCCTTCTGATGCATGAGCATAGACAGTGAAGGTGCCTTGCTACCGATTGATGATATGGGTTTCATCGGTCGTAGGTTGAAGTGTTTGCCGCTCTTGCTCTGCTGGGGGACCAGATCATTGACCTATTGACGGAGGGTTAGTTACCGATGCATTTGAAAAGTTAAACAAAGAGAAGTATCGGAAGTAAGCTTACCGCGTCATCGGGTATGATATGGTCAGCATCAATCAGATGTCAATAGTAGTGGGATGATGGAGCAAATAATTGCTCTTTCCATTCTTGCCACCACAACTTGAAAGATTCGGTGATGAAAGATGTCGGTGCCCAAGAAGATAAGTTGATATTGGATACATCGGCATGAGGGGAAAGGGTGATGATTTTGTTCCAATCCATGGCGCTGCAAATGATTTCTCTTAGTTTGATCACGTTGACATAGCTTAGCTTGATTGGTAGTTGACCGAATGCTAGTTGTCTTGCAGCTACCGATGGATAGTAGAACTTGTAAGATGGGTTGGAGTTCTTTCCAGTCCCGACAACGTTCACCGGGATAGCTCGGGGAATGAGGGTGGCCTTCATGATTGCTTCATCTTGTGGTATGTTCCCATCGGTGAGGTTGAAGGAGAGTGGGAATTGGTTGTCTTCATCGATGTAAGGCCACCAGGCTCGTTCTACAGTAGGGATTCCGCAGTAGAGCCTCTGGAAAAACATGCTGAATTGGTCGATATTGGCATCGGTTCCCGGCAGCACTATCATGGCTTCCCCGAAGTTGAGTGGGGCACAGGTTGCCGATTCATCATTATCATAGACATAATCTTCAGATATTTCCCTTGGAAACTGTTGGTTGAACAGATCAAACTGCAAACATTTGTGCATATGGGCGTTTAGCCACATGTTGATGAACTACCAGGGACCTCCGAGGTTGCCGATGGGCTCACCTAGCAGCAATTTCTCTGACACTTGATGTAGAAGGCGGTAGACTGAGCCAAGGAGGTATCGGCGAAGGGGAAATCCTCCATCGGTTAAGAGCTCTGCTGCGGGGAGATACATGTTGGTTGGGCCGACTGTTCTGCCACAGAAGACAAATTTCTCCAACCACATGTTAAGGAAGGTGGCATGCTCCCTTGGGGATACCGATCCACTCTTCTGGTACTCTTGGATATACCCAGTCCAACCACCGATGTTGCGGGTACTTACCTGACACTCAGATTTCTTGCGGAATAGAGTGGTAGGATCGGTAGAAGAAACATCAAGGCCAGTGAGCATGTGCACATCGGCAAGCGTGGGGGTGGCTAGTCCGTGTCTGAAAAGGAATGCATTCATTGTATCAGACCAAAAGTAGGAGGCGGCGATCATCATGTTCTCGTTCTTGGCCATATCGGCAATGGACAGCCTAATGCATTGCTCGATGTTGCGCTCTGATCAGTAGACTCTCTGTGACCTTGCTATCCTGAGGTACCAATTCTTCCACCCCTTAGTGGGTTTGGGCCAAGAACGGAAGGTATCGGTCCACAACCCTAAATCAAAGTGCTCAGATCTGAAAGGGATACGATTGGTCTCTGCGTTGATCAGATTGGTCGGATCGGTGTTCCCCATTGGGCCTAAACAACAAAGGTGTTCTTGATCGGTAGGGATCACTATTTTGTTGCGCATTTCCTAGATCCAGAGAACAAAAAGAAAGAGGGAGAAGGGATTGAGGAGCAATGCGAAAGGATGAAACTGCAGTATATCCGATAGGGAAAGAGGAGAAATTACCGTGGGAGTGTTGAAGTTGATCGCCATTGAAGCAGAGTTCTTCCGGAGATCGTGCTTCCTGCTGAAAAAAAGGAACCGCCGCTGAAAAGTGCTCTTTGGATGATGTTGAGATGAAGGTGGAAATGTGAGCTCAGGGTAAAAGAGAAGGCGAACGATGATCTTTATATGCTTAGGTTAAAGGGTATTTTCGAGTTTTTTTTTACTAAGCAGAGATAAGGAAGGATGTCGCGGTGATTGAAGAGTTCGTGCTACAGCTACGGGAGTTGTTGGTAACTTGCAGTTTTCAGGCGCGGTAATCAAGATGATGGCGCGTTTTGGAGGGAAAAGAGAAAATTTCGGCGCATAAGATATTTTATACTCCGAAATTGGGAGGCATGTGTTGACATCGTTTTTTGTACAAGTCAATATTAAACCAAGTGTATTGATCGGTGAAGGGGTTCCTCATCGGCTTCAAGGGGCTATCGGTTTCATTACCGATGGAAGCAGAAGAATCTGCCAATGGTGGATGTGATAGAAGAAATGTCAAGGGAGAAAAGGAAAGACATTTGCCGATGAGAAGATGTTGCCGATGAAAGTAGAAGAATATTGCCGATAGGAAGGTATTACTGATGGACAAAGGATGTGGTTGACGTCAGCAAAAAGCTGTCGATGGCAATGAGAGGAAGGTTGCAGATTGGAAAGAGTCTACTGATGGAAGACTTCATCGTAAAGGAAACGAATAAGGAAACTAGTGATTTTATACTAGTAGTATTATTGTTGTTTGATTTCGACTCTGGCATGAGTCGTTTTATTTCCTTAAAAATAGGAGTTTTGTTTAGGTATGAGTCGTGTCCATGTATAACTCCTTTTATCGGAGTATAAATATGTACCCAGGAGCGGTGCAGAAATTATTCAATACAATCAAACAAATCTATTATTTTCTTCTTACTTTTCCAGCATTTATTTTTTTCGCATTAGTTTTAGTTTATCTACGAGTTCTTACGATCTCGACGGGCTGCATCTACAAGACCTCCGTCTACCTCGCGAGTTCCGCTTTCTGAGCAATCTGAGCCTTGACGTTCGGGCGCATCGCCGTCGTCTCGTTCATCGTTGTTCTAGTTATCATCCTTGTCGATTAACTGGTCAAATCGACTGGCACACCTTGGATATCGAGTTCGGGTATAAGCCCGAGGTGTTCGCAGATCCGACGCTTTTTGTGTCAACACCTCTTTTACCGGGTGTGCCAAAAGAGGTGTTGACACAAAAAGCGTCGGATCTGCGAACACCTCGGGCTTATACCCGAACTCGATATCCAAGGTGTGCCAGTCGATTTGACCAGTTAATCGACAAGGATGATAACTAGAACAACGATGAACGAGACGACGGCGATGCGCCCGAACGTCAAGGCTCAGATTGCTCAGAAAGCGGAACTCGCGAGGTAGACGGAGGTCTTGTAGATGCAGCCCGTCGAGATCGTAAGAACTCGTAGATAAACTAAAACTAATGCGAAAAAAATAAATGCTGGAAAAGTAAGAAGAAAATAATAGATTTGTTTGATTGTATTGAATAATTTCTGCACCGCTCCTGGGTACATATTTATACTCCGATAAAAGGAGTTATACATGGACACGACTCATACCTAAACAAAACTCCTATTTTTAAGGAAATAAAACGACTCGTGTCAGAGTCGGACTCAAACAACGACAATACTACTAGTATAAAATCACCAGTTTCCTTATTCGTTCCCTTTACGATGAAGCCTTCCATCGGTAGACTCTTTCCAATCTGCAACCTTCCTCTCATTGCCATCGATAGTTTCTGCTGACGTCAGCCACATCCTTTGTCCATTAGCAATACCTTCCTATCGGCAATATTCTTCTACTTTCATCGGCAACATCTTCTTATCGGCAAATGACTTTCGTTTTCTCCCTTGACGTTTCTTCTATCACATCCACCATCGGCAGATTTCTCTGCTTCCATCGGTAATGAAACCGATAGCCCCTTGATGCCGATGAGGAACCCCTTCACCGATCAATACACTTGATTTAATATTGACATGTACAAAAAAACGGCGTCAACACTAATGTTCCTAGACTCCTTGCCAAAATCCGGATGTTCGTTATCGAAATCCTTCCACTACTTGCCATCAGAGGGGTGTTGTAGCTTGCCATCATCCTTCACACGTTTAGCTGATGCATGCCACGATATGAGTTTGGCATCCTCTGGGTTCCCAAATAACGCACGCAAGCGATCGATCACGAGCAGGTACCACACCGATAGCGCAGGACTTTTCCTCATCGTGTAGCCCTCTTCTTGCTCAGCCTGTAGAGCCGAGATCCTCTTCTCAGCCGCACTGCTCTTCTTAACCCCCTTCTTCTTCTTCGACCCACCTCGCAATGCTAGCTCGTTGTCGTCCGCATCCACACGACAAACGGCATTCCTTTTGTATCGACTCGTGCCACAGTGCGGACAACTCGTCGAATTCTCGTCCTTTCCCCGATATAGGATGCAGTGGTTAGGGCATGCATCGAACTTTACAAGTTTCATTGCCAATGGTCGGATCATCTTCTTCGCCCGATAGGTATTGGCGGCCACGTTGTTAGCCGTTGGGTACGTGGTAGCAAGGATACTTAACAACTCGTTGAAGCCAGTGTCAGACCAACCATGTCGAGCCTTCAACATTAACATCTAGAGGTTAAAACGGAGGGTCGTGCACTCCTTCGGACAATTGTCACTGTCTTTATAGAGAGGATCAACTGCCGCCTGCTTCATCTCCTTGAAATTGTCCAACCACTTCGAGCTACCGAACATAAGGTCATCTTCATCGATCTGGTGGAGCAAGCCCTCAAAGAAATTTACATCCTCAGGTCCATTCAAAAGAGTCTCATCTTGACCATCCCCACCATTGTCGTCGTCGTCATTGTCCTGAATTATATCCTCCACTGTTATGTTGTCGGCTGATGTTGAAGATAAGATAGGTGCTCTGAAATGTCCAGATCCACCGTTATCCTCCACCACTGACAACGAGCTCAGTCCAGATGCACCGCCACTCGCATCAACTCTTTCACCGTGAAATGTCCAGACGGTGTAATCCTTGACAAAACCATACATAATCAAATGAGTTTGCACCGTGCTATCTACGTAGCCTTTCAGATTCCAACAATGCGAACATGGACATATGGATGTCGTCCACTTCAACCTCTCACGGTGAGCTTTCGCCACGGCAATAAATTTCTTCAATCCATCAAAGTATCGCGGATCACTAACTCTGTTCACCCAGTACATCCATTCGAACCTATCCATTGTCTTGAATGCCTGCAAATCGGCATTGAGTTAACGACGATATCACAAGAAAGAAATAATAAGACACCATACAAAAGCAAAAACACAAGCTTTTTCTATCTTCATTGAAATGGCTAGATCTAGAACTCGCTAGAGGCACCAAAGAAGAATAAAAGAGGGATGAGAGAGCTTCCGTGTACCTCTGGTTTGGGTCATCTTCCTCCAAATCCAAGATATAAACCTCAATTGAAAGATTTGGTTCAAAGTTTAGGGCAAGCCTCCCCCTCCATACAATTTGGAAGAGAAAAACTCGTGGGGAAGAAGAGGGGGAAGCTGTAGAAAGAAACAAGAAGCATTACAAAAACAAATTAAACATACAAGCTTTCTCTCTCTTCATTGAAATCCATGGCTTCTAGATCGATCTAGATCTAGAATAGCTAGAGACAACAAAGATGAATAAAAGAGGGATGAAGGAGCCTTGATGTCTTTTTGGGTCTTATTCCTCCAAATACAAGATATAAACCTCAATTCAAAGGTTTAGTCAAAATTTAGGGCAAAGCCTCCCCCTCCACAATTTGGAACAGGAAAATCCGTGGGGAAGCAGAGGGGTCGGTTGTGTCGTATTTATAATAAAGGATTAACCGCGGCGGGCAACATAAGGTAACCGGCACGGTTAATCATTTTTTACTGCGACGGGCGGCCTAACACGCCCGCTGCGGTTAATGGATTTACGGCAACGGGCGCATTTAAGACACCCGCTGCGGTTAATAGCTATTTACTGCAGCAGACGCCTTATGACGCCCGCCGCTGTTAATCTTTTCCTGCAGCGGGCACTTGTGCGGCCGGCCCTGTGAGGCCGGCCACCCATTTATCGTGGCGGGCAAATAGTGTGCCCGCCAGATACCCCTCAAATTGGGTCGCTGCGCAAAATCATTTCTGTAGTATTTGATAACCATAGTCATATCATTACTGTTGTTTCATAGAAATGGTACACTAACAAGAAAAGTCTATAAATATTGTCACAATCATTTAGTCATAGAATTTCTAAGTAAGCTCTTGTAGTGCGGCCAGGCCGGTTTGGTCTTGGCTGGAGTAATATCCTTCCGTCTTTTTGCCTTGGCCTTGAATTTTGTTGCACCAAATATTTTCCATAGCATCGCCCGAACTCCATATTGGCACATTTTTGCATGTCAACAGGATTATTTTGTTGCATTTTTTTATATTTCGATTCATATTCAGTTACTTCAATTTGTTGTGTTATTTTAACTGTCTTACACCTGAAAATATAAGCGTTCACAATACCAGCATCGTAGTAGGCATGTTACAGCTCATACATAAGCTGCTAGAGATACCTTGTCCTTCAATTCCTCGGAGAATGGTTGATAGCTTCTTGACTATTGTTTTCTTAGGGATAAAACAGCTTCAGTTGAGAAGTTTCGCATACGTACTCCTCAGTATGCATTCGTTACATCAGTTACAAAAGGTCACGACAATCACCGTCTGTATCCTGAAACCGTCTCCGGGCTACACTCTCGCGTGAACTTCGAGGCGGACAATGCCATCTAGCCAGCCAGATTGTACGTGCTTTAGACGCTTCATCTCCGTTGCGAACGTTACTTATAGATGATTCGTTGGGTCTGCTTACATGGATGATTTGACTATGAGCATTCTTTACGTATGTGTAAGAGACATTAGGACTTCCTTTTCAGAAAGTTTCCGGGCCATCACATGTTATACACGCAGTGCTTGCTTTATTTTGAGAGATGTGCCTCAAATGCAACACATGGGCGTAGGACATATAGGAGTATAACCGTATCGACACGGAAGAATGTCATGCATGCTAGCTATCACATGGGAGGGAGTGCGTCCGAGGACGTACACCCCTCACGACGAGTGGCGTGGTGTAATAATATATAATGCATGGCTTCAATTTACGTTTTTTTTGTCTGATCTCTTCTTCCTCGGCTTCACGCGATATTGTGTAAACCCCTCCCGAGAATTAAGCATGCAATCCACCTGGACGTGGTCATATCTTTGTGCTCTTTTTAATACGATGGCTCCAAAAGAGGAACATATTGAAAACAAAGAACATAAATAAATCCTCCAAGCAGCACCCTAAAAAGTGTAGCATAAAATGAAGCTGCTAATTAAAACCTGTAGTGTGCTAATTAATGATTTTTTTGCTATAAATACATGCCCACCAATGGGACGACCCTAGCATCACTTCATTATGCACTTGACATATTTGTCCCTTAATTAGTTCACTCGGTTTTCGTCTACGACCTGAGGAGCAACAATCCTCTGCCTGCCTGCCTGCCTGATCAAGAGTGGCCAGGAGCCATGAGCTCTTCGGTCCTTGGGGCGAGCGCAGGTGGCGGCGGCGGCGGCTCTTCAGGCGGACCGAGTGCAGGCGTTGGAGGAGGAGCAGGCGGTGGCGGCGGGCCGTGCGGTGCGTGCAAGTTCCTGCGGCGCAAGTGCGTGACCGGGTGCATCTTTGCCCCCTACTTCGACTCGGAGCAAGGCGCCGCACACTTCGCGGCAGTACACAAGGTGTTCGGCGCCAGCAACGTGTCCAAGCTGCTGCTCCAGATCCCGCCTCACAAGCGCCTCGACGCCGTTGTCACCGTGTGCTATGAGGCTCAGGCGCGCATCCGTGACCCCATCTATGGTTGCGTCTCCCATGTTTTCGCCCTACAGCAACAGGTATGTTCAGCGCGACGATGTACGTAGTACTAGGTAGTATGAGCACATGTCATCATCATATCGCCATGGTTCTTTCGGATCTATCATCATTTGGAGCTTCATGCGTTATCCAAGATGCATGCATGGGTAGATGGACCTTGATTCTTTTGGGGCGGATTTTTTTTTTTTTTTTTGTATCTTCTTCAAAGAGGAAGGCATTGGGCCTTCTTCTAGTGATGAAGAAAGGATGGCAATCAAGACAGGGGAGCAAAACAAGCAAGCAAGCCTGCCTAGGATGATCGGGGATATTTTTTAGGGGACTTTCTGTTACAAATGATGTGCGCATCTCATCTCATCGATTTCTTCATAAATTTTATTCTCCACTTGTCTGTTGACAATTTCCATTTATGAATTGATCATCTCTCTATCTAGTGCTTGTTTCCTTTATTTCGCACTTTTGTCATAAATTAAACCAAGAGAAGGGGTGAAGACCTGCTGCTCGACGTCCTCACTCAGCTGCGCACAGTAGTGAAAAAAGGAAAGCGATTAGACTTGGCGTCAATCCCTTTTCTGTTTACAAATCAAGAATCGTGCACCACAGTCTACACTTACACTCTACATTACAGTTGTTGTGTTTCCAACACATTCGTCGGGGATTCTATACATTAATTGAGCATATACATGCGATTAGAAGTTTACAGGCGTTCTGATCGTTTTGTCCAGCTAACTTTGTGTGTGTGTGTGTGTTTGCAGGTGGTCAACCTCCAGACCGAACTCACGTACCTGCAAGGCCACCTGAGCACAATGGAGCTCCCAACGACGCCACCACCTTTTGCTGCACAGAACCAGATGCCAATCACTGCCAAATTCTGTGTTTCGAACCTGCCGCCGTCGTCCAACAATATCATCCCGGCCACCATCGACGTGTCAACATTCTTTGAGCCCCAGACGCAGCAGTCCTACTGGGCCTCCCAGCAGCAACAACAGGTGCAGCAACACCAGCTTAACCAACAGCAGTATGTCACGGTGGGAGAGGGCCCTGCCACTGGTGTCAGTGGAAGCTGCGCTACAGGAGGTGGAGACCTGCAATTGCTGGCAAGGGAGCTCCTGGACCGCCATCCCACAGCAGCAGTTGACTCGCAGTCTGAGCCGCCGCCATGTACACAGTGACATATATTTGCCCCTTGCTACATATTTCCTGGGAGTATGCTCCAAAGGACGAATGAAGCCGGAGGGGAGTTGTTACTTAGTTGGTAGCCTAATGTTAGCTTCTATCAGTGTTCCATTTCAACAATTGTATTAGCTTAATTATCTGATCGATCTAATTGATGTCATACCTAGGGACCTCGACAAAATAGTAATTCTGCCATTATGAAAAGTGGATTTCGCAACTTTGTCATCTCGCAAATGGGAATCGCAAATTTGTCATTCTTAAACGATACACACCCTCAAATATGCCTTGTGGGTCATTTGTTGTTAAATTAATTTTTCTTTTACCCTGACAAACTTGCCCTGCCCGTTTTGCACAGGGCATATTTGAGGGTGTGTATCGTTTGAGAATGGCAAATTTACGAATTCCATTTGCGGGATGGCAAAGTTGCGAAACCCACTTTTCATAATGACAGAATCACCATTTTCTCGCACCTCTAGACTCTTCGATCTATTAGAACATCATTTCATTTGTTATCCCAAATTAAACATATATCAAATTAAAGTAGTCTGAAATTTTTCTTATTTTCTAGTATTTTGGCTTTTATCAGTGGACATACCGAAGTATCAGATTAAATTGCAGCGCGTGTACGTCTCGTTTGCTGCAAGAGACGGAGTGGCCGATGATGGAAGATCGTGGATCAATGGTGGAGTTAGAGCTCGAAGCAGTTGGCAATGGACACAATTGCGAACACATGGTTGATCTCATGATGTTCAGTTTTAAATGATGAGTAATTGGCCAACATACAAGTATTTCAGTTTGAGTGTGTTCACTAATCCACTGCGAAAGCAGAAGTGTGCATATATCTTGGCTTGTATTTGTCCAGGTGTGAGTCCGGAGGTGGTAGCATTACGTGGTTTTCACCCTTTACCAACGACCAAAATATGTTTCAATATGCTCGTTTTGGGTGCAATAGCCGCAATTCCACCTAAAAAATTTTGTAAACTATTGTTTCAACAAAGACCGGTCGTATTAGCCTTCAACCACGAATGTCTTTTTGCCGTTGCATTATTTTTGGTATTGCAACACTGTGAGGCATTGAACAATCATCTAAGGGCACGCTCGAGTTGGTTGCAATGTATCCTATTGCGACGTATCAGGTGATGTCAGAGGTTTCAATTTTATCCTAAACAAAGCGTTGCAAGGTGTAAAATGAGACCTTGCAAGGTATTGTATTGCTACACTCTAGTTGTGGTTGCTACAAAGAAAGCATCACTATTGTCACCTTGTGCTTGTGGGTGCTATAAGCGGTATCATCTATTGCCATCAAAGTGCTTTGGGTGTTATATGTGGTTCCCTCTTTTACCATGAAGTGGGTTTCGGTGCAATATGTTGTGTCCTCTATTGCCACCAGCTTTGGTTGGTTGCTAGAGGTGGATAATTTTATTGCCATCCAATAGAGTTGGTTATTATAGGTTGGACATTCTATTCCAACCAAAAGCGTTTTGAGGCTAGAGGTGGAACACTCAACGCCACACTGTTTGGTTGGTTGTTATATGTGATCTCCTCTATTGCTTCAAAAATGTTTTGGTTGGCAAAAGTTCATATCTCTATTACCACCATAATAGTCGGTTGCAACATGTGTTGCTCGCTATATTGGCACAGCCCTTTGTGACATCGAAAAATATGTGTTTCGATAGGATGAATTATCTTTTGCCACAAATGGTGTTTATTGCCACGTGTCTATTCTGCCATGCTCATTTAGTTGGACCACAAACAATTTAAAACAATATAATACATTATCAATAATAATTATGCATTTATCATCCATCAATGGTACAAGCAACATATAAAAATCATATAAATAGTTTAAATTAATGGTATAAGCAAGATACAATACTGCTAACGCTACTAGAAAAACAAAAGGACTATGTTTCTTGAAAATGAAATAAATAGTGAAATAGATTAAGATTCTAGTCTAATGATTTTGGAACCCATGTTGACAATTACTGATCTGTATAGGTCTTGGATCCATTATGCAAATATTTCTAGGCTACTGGTTTAAGCATCGAAGCACTCTAGTCATCAGAAGATTTTTTCCCCCTCTTGGTTGCAGAAAGCTCCAGTTGAAGGTTCTTGACATAATCAACAGCCTAACAAGGAAAGCATAAATGTTCGCGTCATGGACCAAAGACCTATATGGAGACAGAGAGAGAGTGGTCAGCTTCTCGCCTAAAACCAAGTGAAAACATCATCTGTTTTTCAAAGCACAAATTATTTCAAAAAAAAGGCACATGAAAACAAACTCGAGGCTCTCTTTCATGATCCCATAATCTTGAGCAGTTTTGACCAACCTTTCATACGTTTTCTTTATTGCATCCTGCTTAAACCAACAGAAAAAAAAAACAGAGAAAACTCAAAAGGTATCACAATTGGGAAGCAGAAGGGAAAAAATGCCTAATGCAGCATTCGGGAGCAGCGGAGTTTACTTGAATTTTATTCTCTAAATCCTCCACTGAGTTACATCAAATTAAACTTTGGATTCAATTCAAACTCTCCAAGTGCAACCTGTTATTTCAAGAGACAATGCGATCAAGGAGAAAACACATAAGTCTCAAGCTCTATATATAGTATATACAAATATATAATGATTTCAGCCTACAAATACTTGTCATCAAAGTCGTGCCATGTCTAGTTGCTCACTTGAAAAGTGCAGTGATGACAGACATGAAAAATGGTGGTCTTTTCACTATGAAATTTTTCTAGTATCATCTCATTTCAGGACATGTGAATGGATTTATAAAGAGCAGTTAAGCAGTGTATTAATGTGTCAAGGACCTCTGGACCCAACTCAGGAGGACCTTGGCTTCTCAGATTATACTTCGAACTGGATAGAGTTGGCGCCAGGGCTATTGCCTGGCGACCTTAGCAGAGGTGAGATTGTAGATGAATTAGGTGAGAGTATTGGATTTCAACTTCATACTTGTTGATCATAAACATGGTCTGGCTTACATATATAAAGGAGATAGCCTAGCCGGCTGATCTCCCTTGATTCCCTTTCATACCTCTCGATCTCACATTCATACTAATAGAGTAATTAGGACCCTTTCACACCTCTAGACTCTTGGGTGCCTTCTGGCCCTTTGGTGGCCTGGGGCGTCGACTATACTGCCGGCCCCACATGACATCTCTCCCTCCCTGGAGAAGCAGCTCGTCCTCGAGCTGGAATGCTGGATAGCGGTCCTGGAAATCTTCGAGGTCTTCCCATGTAGCTGAAGCAGCTGGCTCATTCTGCCAATGGACCCCGACTCAGCCGAGCCTTGGATGCACGTTCGGGCACCGGTTGTGTCGCGCCGTGATGGGATCTTCGAGGTCTTCCCATGTAGCTGAAGCAGCTGGCTCATTCTGCCAATGGACAAGGACTTGACGAACACCTCGACTCAGCCGAGCCTTGGATGCACGTTCGGGCACCGGTTGTGTCGCACCGTGATGGGTTGGTGGCAACGGCGGTGGTGCTTGCGGAGGCGTGCCGACGAACTTCTTCAGGAGTCCCACATGAAAGACGTCATGAAGACGCGCACGGGGAGGCAGCTCGAGGCGGTAGGCGACGTTGTTGATGACGGCGGCAACCTGATAAGGTCCAAAGAAGCGCGGGCGAAGCTTGCCTTTGGTGACACCCTGAAGAGATGTCGGGGCGCGGTGGCGCAGACGGAGCCACACCCAGTCACCCGCCGTGAAGGTGAGCTCACGGTGATGCTTGTTGTAGACGCGCCGATACACATCCTGGGACTGCTCCAGTCAGGCGCGGGTATCGGCCAGAATCTCGTCGCGCTCGGCCATGGATTTGGCTACCGCGGCCACCCTTGTCTCTCCTGGCTCGTAAGAACGAATGGACGGCGGCTCCCTGCCATAGACGATGGTGAACGGAGTTGTTTTGAGCGCCGTCTGGAACGCAGTATTAAACACGAATTCCGCCCATGGCAACCAGCGAAGCCACTGGCGGGGCCGATCACCAGTGAGGCATCGGAGATACATGGTGATCACTTTATTTGTCGCCTCAGCCTGTCCATCAGACTGAGGATGGAACGCCGTTGTCATCTGGAGTTTGACGCCCGAGAGCTGCATCAGTTCCTTCCAAAAGGTTGAGGTGAACACCGGGTCGCGATCCGAGACAATGGATTGTGGGATAGCATGGAGGCGGACGATCTCGCGGAAGAAAGCCTGGGCCACTGTCT
Source organism: Microstegium vimineum (assembly GCA_022036555.1). Taxonomy (NCBI): domain Eukaryota; kingdom Viridiplantae; phylum Streptophyta; class Magnoliopsida; order Poales; family Poaceae; genus Microstegium; species Microstegium vimineum. The sequence continues at coordinate 19,801,348 of CM039124.1, read as the reverse complement.
CGGCGGAGTAGGGATGCGCAAGGGTGATTAAGTGCGCATATTTGCTGAAGCGATCCACTATCGTGAGGATGACAGTTTTACCGCCCACCTTGGGAAGGGCTTCGATGAAGTCCATACTGATGTCAGTCCAAACGGCCGTGGGCACCAGCAGGGGCAGCAAGAGGCCCGCCGGCTGGAGGTGTTCAGACTTGTTCTGTTGACAAAACGTGCATGCGCGCACCAGGTCCTGCACAATGGAGCGAAGGTTGGGCGTGTGGATGCCGCGTCGTAGCTGGTGCATGGTGCGTTGTACCCCTTCGTGGCCATCAGCATGGGTGGCGGTGATGAGTTCGCCCAGGAGAGGTGCTCCGTGCGGAATGTACAGGCGACCCTTGTATGTTGCGAGGCCCTCCACCATAGCCCACAGGTCCAGCCACTGTCCTCCGACGATCTCATCCCGAAGCACAATGAGCGCCGGGTCTTGGGAGGAGAAGAGCCGCAACCTGTCCACGAAGTCGAAGTGCGGCCATGAGATGGCCAGCAGCTTGATGTCGTCGGTGTCGCGGCGCGACAGAGCATCAGTGACGGTGTTGTTGCGCCCAGCCTTGTACTCCACTGAAAAATCGAACCCCAACAGTTTGCCCACCCAGTGGTGCTAGGGAATGGTGGCGAGGCGTTGATCCAAGAGGTATTTGAGGCTAAAATGATCCGTGTGAACCAAGAACCTGCGCCCCCATAAGTATGGCTTCCAGTGCCTGATAGCAAGCACTAACCCAATCAATTCGCGTTCATATGCTGCTAAGGACTGATGGCGCGGCGCGACCGGCCGGCTGAAGAAAGCCACTGGATGTTGCTCTTGTAATGGAACGGCGCCGAAGCCGTAGGTGGAGGCGTCACATTCCACCACAAAAGGTAAGCTGAAATCTGGTAATGCTAGGATGGGCGCTGTGGTCAGAGCAGTTTTGAGAGCTGTGAAAGCTTGAGTGGCTGCTTCAGACCAGATGAAGCCTTCCTTCTTGAGCAGCGCTGTCAGAGGGGCGGCAATGGTGCCGAACCCGTGGACAAATTTGCGGTAGTAACCCACAAGCCCCACGAAACCGCGGACCGCGCGGGCAGAGCGAGGTTGGGGCCAATCCACCACGGTCTGTACCTTCTCGGGGTCCATGGCGACGCCCTGAGCCGAAATGACATGGCCCAGGTATGCAATAGAGGTGGTGGCGAAGGCGCACTTCGACTGCTTGACAAACAACCGATGTTGGTGTAGCACGGTGAGGACGGCGCGAACATGACGCAGATGCTCGGCGATAGGGTTGTTGTAGATTAGGATATCGTCAAAGAAGACAAGGACGAACCTTCGAAGAAAAGGACGGAGCAAATCATTCATCAGAGCTTGGAACGTGGCCGGCGCATTGCAGAGTCCAAAGGGCATGACAGGTGAACTCGTACAGTCCGTCATGCGTCCTGAAGGCTGTCTTTTCGATGTCCTCGGCCTTCATACGTACCTGGTGGTACCCCGACCTTAAGTCAAGCTTGGTGAAGAACTTGGCGCCCTTGAGTTCGTCAAGTAGTTCGTCCACCACTGGAATTGGATAGGCGTTCTTCACCGTGATGGCATTGAGTGCTCTGTAGTCAACGCAAAATCGCCAAGCGCCCTCTGGTTTCTTGACCAACAAAACCAGCGAAGAGAAAGCCGATGAACTCCGCCTGATCAGCCCCTGTGCTAGCATCGCGGAGCATTGACGCTCGAGTTCATCTTTGTGGGCCACTGGATAGCGGTAAGGCCGGACCGCCACTGGCTGCGACCTGGGTACAAGATTGATGGCATGATCCTTGGAGCGTGGTGGGGGCATACCAGAAGGATCGGCGAAGACCGGCGCAAATTCGTTGAGCAGGGCAGTCATCAGATCCTCAAGAGAACAAGCCCTCAGCCCGGGGCTAGATGGGCCTGGAACGCCTTGCCAGCACACCCTGTGATCGCCATGCCAGAACGACATTGTCATGGCTCCGAAATCCCACAGTATTGGTCCCAGGGAGGCGAGCCACTGGGTGCCCAGAACTATGTCGTATCCAGCCAACGGAAGCGCGAAGAGATCAGCCTTGAATTGTTCGTCGGTGATGGAGAACGGTGCTGCACGATAGACCCCTGGGCACGGCACGCGTTCCCCGTTCGCCACCGTGACCCGCATTTTGCCACCGGGTTGAAGACGAAGCTGAGTGCGCCCGGCCGCGTCTTCCGAAATAAAATTGTGGGTGGATCCGGAGTCCAGCAGTGCCAACAGCATCACGTCGCCCATCTTGATGCGCATCTGCATCGTGTCGCACGAGCGCACGCCCGCCATGGCGAGTAGGGAGATGTGTGGGTCGATGGCGGCGTCAGAGCTGGATCCGTCGTCGTCGTCATCGGCTTCAGAGAGTTCCACCAGGAAGACGCGTTTGCACATGCGATTGTGACCCCGCTCGAATTTTTCGTCGCAGTTGAAACAGAGGCCGAGGCGCCTCCGTTCCTCCATCTCGGGCTGAGTTAGACGTTTGAGGTGTCCGCCTTCGAAGGCGGCCGGCCCGGATGGTTGGCGCTGAGGTGGAGCGGGCAGTGCTAACATCTGCGGGGGGTTCTGGAGGAGACCCCGCGCAGCCGGTTTGAACGTCGCTGATCCCGAAGGTGAGGACGATGTGCGCCCCGGCACGGCGTAGTATTGTTCGCGTTGTTCCAAGCTGCGGGCGAGATTCATGGCCAGCAGCAAGGTTTGAGGGTTCTGGACTTGAACGTCGATGCTGAGCGGCGGTCCGAGCCCCGCCGTGAACGCTTGCACGCGCTGGCGTTCATCCAGTGGCCCGACGCGAGGAAGCAGCCCTTCGAACCGATCTTGATACTCGGCCACCGTGGTGACACGCTTGCACTCCATCAACTCGGCCATGGGGTTGGAGCGGACCGGTGGTCCATACCGGAGGTTGAGTAACTCCGAGAAGCGCCGCCATGTCGGTGTTCCCTCGTTGGTCTGCACCTGAATGTACCACATTTGCGCGCCGCCTTCCAGGTTGTAGGACGCCATCCACACTTGTTCTTCCGCCGGTATACGTTGTTGGTGGAAATATGACTCACAGCGATTGAGGAACGCGAGCGGGTCGGATTTGCCATCATACCGTGGAAAATCCATCTTCTGGAACCGGGGAGGACGATCGCCAATGTTCTCGCCAAAACCCCTCGGCCCCGAGCTGGCTGACGAGGGCGGCCGGGCGCTCTGCAGCGCGACGACCTGCTGCTGCAAGTCCTCCATGCTCTTGGTCATGGTTTCGATCATCCTGACGATGTCGGCGTTGGATGGCTCGGCCATGGTTGGGATGAGGGCGGCTGGTGGGGAATTGTTGGCAGTGGAAGAGGATGATGAATGGCCGGAGGATCGCCGGAAACCTGATACCAAGTTGTCAAGGACCTCTGGACCCAACTCAGGAGGACCTTGGCTTCTCAGATTATACTTCGAACTAGATAGAGTTGGCGCCAGGGCTATTGCCTGGCGACCTTAGCAGAGGTGAGATTGTAGATGAATTAGGTGAGAGTATTGGATTTCAACTTCATACTTGTTGATCATAACATGGTCTGGCTTACATATATAAAGGAGATAGCCTAGCCGGCTGATCTCCCTTGATTCCCTTTCATACCTCTCGATCTTGGGTGCCTTCTGGCCCTTTGGTGGCCTGGGGCGTCGGCTATACTGCCGGCCCCACATGACATAATGCATACACATCCTGGCCGGCCACAGTCTCTACTTGCCAGGGGAAGCCCACCCCAAACTACAATGTCGCGTGGCCGCGATCCCCTTGATCCTGTGGCTGCATAGACTGATAAGATATCTGGTGTCCAAACAAAAATACACTTTCAAATGGATAAAAAAAAATCAACGAGTGTCTATGTGCTTAAAGTTCAAATGTTAATTATAGAACAACAGGAGAGAACATCACATCAGACAGAAAATAAAAGACAGAGAAAGGTGAAACAAAATATCATATCTTTATGTTATTTTTTTCCATTAGAGAAAGCAAGTTCTGTGTTATCAAAATGCATCTCATTTTGTCAATAACTTCAATTTCTATTGCTTCTCCCTTAAGAATAATCCAAACCATCAAATGAAGATTTATGTTTCAAACTTCAAAATATATGAGATATAAGAGCTAACAGTGGTCCATGAAAGTGGAGAAGCTAGAACATTAAGAAATATGGGTTGCTTCATGTCATAAATAAGTTGTGCTTGAAGAGATGATACTCATACATATCCAGAAAAAAACTTTAGATTAAGATGACTATTCAGAAACCAAATACAGTAAACATCATTGCACTGAACACCAATTTCAGGTTAAGTAGCAACAAAGTGCTGGAAACATCATTGCAATAGACCGCAAAGAGAAGATAATTTAGGTATGTACTATAGTTATAGATAGTATGTATCAAAAGCATCCAAGTCAGCACTACACAAGCTACTGACTGGTTTATCAAAGTAAAGGAAGGGCCTTTTGACAGTAAACTTGAATCAAACCCAATCACAAACAAATATGCTAGAAATACCTTGAACAGACAACATCAAGCATATGGAACAAACGACTTATAAACAGAGTGGCCCCCAACAAAATCGACTTGTAGATAGCAAAGGATCTTGGAACAGGAATGGACACCGCTTCTTCCCAATTCCCAAAGGCACGCCTTGCAAGATAAACGTTGTAAGTACAGAGTGCAAAAGAGTAACAAAAGCCTGGAAAATAGCATTTAGAAATTAGAATGCTGAAGTTGAGTAGCTAGTTGCATTTAAAGCAAACTGAAAGAGTCATGAACCAAGAAAACATGTTAAGAGAGGAGCAAAAAAAAGCTGGGGGACCATACCAACAGCGCCAGAGTGAGTCTTCTTCAATAAGTGCTCCCCTGCATATTATGGAATGCACTGAAGCTCCTAGAGACGGTATGCCTTTCCTAATGCTAAGGTGACATTTAAGACAACACAAATTAAACAACCAAAAATGATGGCCCATGCTAACGCTATAGTGACATTTAGGAGAACACAAATTAAACAACCAAAATGGTGTATATGCTTTGGTGATTTTGAAAAATGATCATTCACATGTTTCTGATGACAACCTGATATATACCAAATAAAAATTACTTTCATGGCAATAATAATATCATAATATAGTGGATACATGCATAACCTTCAGTTTTTTACATACAACAAAAACAGTTTGGCAAACATTGAGAATTTACATGTTAGCCTGACTGACTGGCAACCTCGGTGGTGCTTTAGATCTTACTCTGCATGTGACAATCAGAATTGTACTTTCTGACATAACTCAACCTTGACAAGTAAAACTGCTGATCAGAGTAATAGTTTCTTATTATGCTTTAACATTAACCAAAAATAAACTGAAATTGTGTCTAAAACATTAGCTTGTAAAAACAAGAGATACAAGGAAAAAACCATCAGGCAACATCTTAAAATGAAAATTAAAAAGGATTAAACCTAGATAATGCTAAACGAAAGACTAAACCTTGATATGCCAAATCTGTACCTACAACCTCAAGATCAGATGAATATTTAGCACTGTTTGTTCCAACAGCATAGAAATCTTACGTGACAAAGTGAGTGGACAGGCAACGCATAGGGCACAAACAAGGCATATATATTTGCAAGCGGTTTTATCACCAGAGAATGATCCTCAATGAAGATTAATGATTATTGGTCATGTCCTAGCCGATGCTGCTCTTTTATATGAACAAATGAATGAATAAGTCTGCTCTTTTATCAGACAAAGTTCATATAGCAACAGAGCGTATGAACTAATGAATCCGAGAAAGACTGCTGTAAATAAAGTTGAATTGTCTCTCACCTTTATTCAACAACATGGTGTAGATAGGGGGCACCTGACCCGAGCTAATGTTTCCCGCAACGACTCCTCCAGGTTCTAACTACGCTGCCACAATCCAACCCAATCCCATCGAATCAACACAAAAAAGGACACAATTCAAATGACCATTCAAGAACACCAATAAAAGGGGATAACAAATACTCCCTCCATCCCAAATTGTAAGTCATTCCAAGAATCTTGGAGAGTCAAAGTTTCTCAAGTTTGACCAAACTTATATAACAATATAATAATATTTATGATACCAAATAAGTATCATTAGATTCGTTATCAATTATATTTTCATTGTATACCTATTTGATGTTATAAATTTTTATAGTTTTGTTTATAATTCTTGGTCAAACTTGAGATGCTTTTACTCTTCAAGATGTTTGGAATGACTTACAATTTGGGATGGAGGGAGTAGAACACAAGTAGAATTTGGTGCCAGCTTACCTGGTAGGGTCTGATTATAAAGACTACGGAAGTGCCGGGGCTGCATGAGATCTATGGGAAGGCAAGGCGACCCATCAATGCGTGCCTGCCAGGGGAGCGGCCGTGTTAGCCGCACCTTTCCGTGTCCCAGCGGCTGCGGCGGCAGAGAGAGGGAGATGCCACTGGAGAAGAGGACGCGTGGGTGCCGCACAATGACGAGAGGCAGCAGAGGAGGACAGGGAGGGAAGTGAGTAGGGGCCCAGCTCACCAGCCGGCGGGGAGGTCATCCCTCATGGGGGCCGAGCCCGCTCGCCTTGGAAGACGGAGACCCAGGTCGGAACCGGCGCGGCACCACCAGGAAACCCTAAGCCGCATTCGCTGCGTCGCCAATTCCACCACGCCGTCGCATCTGCCGCGTGCTCTGCGTGCGCCGCGCCGTTCGCCCTTAGGTTTGTCCGTCGGGGAGAGGACAGGAGCACGCGAGGCGAGCGTCGGGGAGAGGAGAGCGATGGGGGAAAGGGAGAATCGCGAGAGGGGTCGGTGGGGATGTGGGAGAGAGGGTGGGTGTGGGTGTGGGACAGGAGTCGGAGTTGCGCGCAGGGGAGAGAAGTCAAACTTGGACAGTCGCGCTGGCCTCGCAGGCGGCGGCCGCAACCTGCGCGTGAATGAGAAAATTACTATTATACGACTAACGTGTCACTTCGCTATTATAAGATTCCGAACATCCACTTCGCTAAAATAGAACTCTAAACGTGTGCACTTTGTTATACTAATATTTTAAGTTTTTTGAAAGGATTTCTCATCTTAAATACATATATTTATTTTCGCCTTCATGAACTCGTTGGGCCTACAACACTGGACATGGCGTGGAAAGACCTCATGTACGTGTTGAAGGCCATCGGTTGCCCCAGCTTGCGCGGCCAGGCCTCCATGCGCCACGGCCACGCCTCCATGAGCCACGGCCAGGCTCCATCTGCCGCAGCCACGCCTTCGTACATCGCGGCCACGCCTCCGGGTGCTGCAGGCACGCCTCCAGCCGGCACATCAGGCACAACCTCGGCTAGGGCTAGGGCTAAGGGAGCTTCGTAAAGGACGGGGAATCCATGGCGACCGCCTGCGATCCTCCGTGAACAAATGCGGGTGGAGGCTCTCCTCCATCCATGTCCATGGTGAAAAACAGCGGCTTCTGGACGGAATTGCAGCGGCGGATAGTGGATGGCGGACGGCTAGCAGCGCTCGCGTTGGGCGTAGGGCGGCGGCGCTCGTGTATCAGGAGACGAGACGTCTCATACGGGAGAGAAGGGAAGATGAATCAATCAATCAGCAGAAGGGCAATACCGTCAATACGACAAAATACATGTATTTGAGACTCCAAATATGATTAAAAGGCACAAAATGTCATGAAGACAAATTCCATACGTTTGGAGTCCTATTTTAGCGAAACAGAGGTTAGGAATCCTATAATAACGAAACCACACGTTTAAGAGTCCTATAATAGCAATTTTCTCCCCGTGAGGTTCGTCTGTGGTTGAGAGGAAAGGAGTCTGCAAGTCGCGTATGTAGAAGAGGAGGCGTGAGGAGAGATGGGGAGGCGCGCGAGTGGGAGAAGCTTTAGAGCATCTTGAAGAGTATGCAAAAGGAGATGTTTGGGACTACTCTGCTCCATGTTTTTCAGCTCTGCTCTACGTTTTTAGACAAACGGTTTTACCTCCATGCATACAGCTTCAGAAAAAAAGTAAAGTTATGAGAGCACCTAAAGAGGTATCCACCTGAGCTCCTCCATAATGGAGTTTGTGGAGCAGTCCCAAATACGTTCAAATTCTACTTGGCAAATCATGTGATTTGTCAACTCCTAAAAGAATATGTCAAGTAAAAAAGGAGACTCTCTCCAAAATCTTGCTAGTTTGGACTTGGCAAATTAAAAAAATCTACAAATTTATCCTTAAATATCATAGATAAATACAATAGTAAAATCATTCTACTAAAAACTACCGTATTATTATTTACTCTATAGAGCTACTCACCATGATTCCAAAAGGTATTCATTTGCTATTTTACGATTTTTCTATGAATTATTATACTTTTAGGCCATTTAAATTTATAAAATAGAAAAGATAAAAGAAAAACGGTTTTGCATTGGAAACCTTGAACTTCTTAGAAATCAAATAAGTCCAGATCTTTAAAAAATTTCTTAATACTACACACCTTAATGATGTGTCCATGAAAGTTTTTAACTTTTTCTAGGTAGCTTAGGTTGTTTTATCATTTATCATTTAGAAAATCAACAAATAATTATAATAATAGGTAAACATAGTCTGAAAATTGCAGAGATGTACACAACATCATGATACTTCTACATAAACATCCCAAAAAAGTTTCAAATAGTTTGGAGAAAAGTTCTACTACACATTCCCCAAACAGATGAACATCTTTCACTTAGTGATAAGGAAATATGTGAGAGATGTGTTGCCTTTGTAAGCATGTGCATCACCACTTTATCAGAATCAGGTGAAACGTTTTTCTCAACACTACAGCTAAATGATGTGTCCATGCAAGTTTTTAGATTTTTTAAGTAGCTTAGGTTATTTTATCATTTATCCTATAGAAAATAAACGAATAATTACACAAATAGGTAAACTTGGTCTGAAAATTGCACAAATACACACAACATCATGATACACACCTACATAAACATCCCAAAAACATTTAAATGGCTTGGAGAAAGTTATACTACACCCCCCCTAACGGATGAACATTTCTCACTAATGACATGTATGAGAGATATGTGTCTTTGTAAGCATGTGCATCATCACTTTCTCATAATTAGTTGAAACTTTTTTCTCAACACTACACACCTAAATGATGTGCCAATGCAAGTTTTTAGATTTTTCTAGGTATTTTAGGTTATTTTACCATTTAATCTTCAAAAAATCAACAAATATTTACAGTAATAAGTAAACTTGATTTAAAAATTACATAGATGCACACAACATAATGATACACCTACATAAACATCCCAAAAAAGTTTCAAATGGTTTGGAGAAAGTTGTGCTACACATCCCCAAACGGATGAGCATCTCTCACTTAGTGACAACGACATGTGTGAGAGATGTGTGTCTTTGTAAGTGTTTGTATCACCACTTTCACATAATCATTTGAAACTTTTTTCTCAACACTACACACCTAAATGATGTGTCAATGTAGATTTTTCTAGATAGCTTAGGTTATTTTACAATTTATCCTTTATAAAATCAACAAATAATTACACTAATGGTTAACTTGGTCTGAAAATTGCATAGATGCACACAACATCATGATACACCTACATAAACATCCCCAAAAAATTCAAATGGTTTGAATAAAGTTGTACTACACATTTCCCAAACAGATGAACATCTCTCACTTAGGTGTTGTTTGGTTCAGGCGTTTTTGTCGACGAAATACGCGTCGCAGTCTACCTAGGGGATACCCCACGGTAGTAGATTATAGGCGGAGGTGTGACGAGGACGATCAAGCGTAACACAGAGAGCGTAGACACGACGATTTAGACAGGTTCGGGCCGACAAATCACCGTAATACCCTACGTCATGTGTTCTGGTGGCTGGATTGATGTGTATATTAAGTTACAAGACCCGTAGATGCGATCTAGGGGATTGTGGAGGGATCGTTTCGCAGGGGGTCCCTGCTCACCTTATATAGCCGGGGAGCAGGGTTACAGTTTCCATATCCTAACAGATTACGATCGATCCCTTTAGGTAAGAGATCTGAGTCTATCTTATAGGATCCTTCTTGGCGAGCAAGGCTTCTTCGGAGTCCTTAGCGGGCACGACGGGCTGGTCGCGTGCCGCAAGGCCTCATGGGTCGGGTCGTCTTTTGGTCGGCAGGCCCAAAAGGTCCCTGGGGATATGCTGAGGTATATATCCCCAACAAGTCCCCGAGCACATCGTATTCTTGTGGCGAGTCAGCAGCGTAGTCCTTGGAGAAGTTCATCTGGTCGCTCTTGTGTGAGGTCGTCGTTGCAGGGTTCCGACCATGTTAGTTGGTCAGGATGATGGTCGGAAAAGCCTCCTGCGAACACATGGTGGATAAGTACCCATATAGTTCAGCTTTCATGATGAGTGATCGTCCAACACGTGAGTGTTTCAGTTTGATTAGCTTACCCTAACCTCTGCGAAAACAAAAAATGTGTGCTTGTCTATTGGCTTGTGGTGTGCTGGTGCTATGCCTAGTGACAGTGGTCAATGGCGTGGAGAAGGCCGAGTAGAGGCTTGTCGTGCCGATCGACTGAGAGCGGTGAAGGGCGAAAGCGGGGCTCGGACTGAGAGAAAATGGGCGCCGGCGGACTAGCTGTGGTGGCTAGTACTTCGCACCGGCGAGTGTGAGAAGACATGGAGGTAGACCGAGTTGATCAAGTCAAGATGGTGGACGCGCAAGTCAAGCAGAGGCTCAGGGGACTCGGAGTCCGACCGGGCGAAGACAAGGTGGCTCGCGTCGAGTGGTTTGGGCCTCAAAACCATCCGCGTCGGTTTCCGAGTTTGGGCCTCAAAACTCGGGGTTCGGTAGTTGAGCCCAAAGCTACCGGTGGAGGATTTCCTGGGTTTGGGCCTCATTCGGCTTTTATCGCTTCTTTTGAGCCCCGAGATGTTGGACACGTTTTGATGGATCCAGATTGGGTTAATGCCATGCATGAGGAGTTAGAGAACTTTGAGCGAAACCGCGTTTGGGTCTTAGTTCCTCCACCACCTAGTTGCCACCCCATAGGTACCAAATGGGTTTTCAAAAATAAACAAAGTGAGGATGCGGTGGTAGTGCGCAACAAGGCTAGGTTGGTACCTCAAGGCTTTTGTCAAAAGGAGGGAATAGACTATGAGGAAACCTTTGCTCCCATAGCTCGTTTAGAAGCCATTAGAATCCTTCTAGCTTTTGCGGCTTATAAGGGTTTTAAACTTTTTCAAATGGACGTTAAAAGTGCTTTCTTAAACAACTACATAGAGGAGGAAGTTTATGTTAAACAACCTCCCGGTTTCGAAAATCCCAAGTTTCCAAACCATGTTTTTAAACTTCACAAAGCTTTGTATGGTTTGAAACATGCACCTAGAGCATGGTATGATAGGATAAAAACCTTTTTGCTTGCTAAGGGCTTTAAAATGGGATCGGTAGATAAGACGTTGTTTCTCCTCAAGCAAGGCAAAGACACTCTCCTTGTCCAAATATATGTAGATGATATCATCTTTGGTGGTTCTTCTCATGCTCTTATTGCCAAGTTTGTAGATATTATGAGCAAGAAATTTGAGATGAGTATGATGGGAGAGTTGACCTTCTTTCTCGGGTTGCAAATCAAGCAAACCCGGGAAGGGACGTTTGTGCACTAAGGCAAGTACACGAAGGATATCTTGAAGAAGTTTGACATGGGTGAGACAAAGCCCCTCTCGACGCCCATGTCGACTATGACTGCCTTGGATGCGGACGAGGAAGGAGAGGCGGTGGACCAGATGGAGTACCGCAGCATGATCGAGTCGCTTCTGTACCTGACGGCGACCCGGCCAGACATTCAGTTCGTCGTCTGCCTATGTGCTCATTTTCAGGCGTCCCCACGGACTTTGCACAAGCAGGCGGTGAAACGCATCATGAGGTACTTACGCTTCACTCCTGAATTTGGACTTTGGTTTTCCACTGCTTCCTCTCTTAAGCTTTGTGGTTATTCTGATGCCGACTTTGCCGGTTGCCGACTTTATCGGAAGTCCACTTCTGGGACTTGCCAGTTTCTTGGGTCCTCTTTGGTTTCTTGGTCTTATCGCAAGCAGTCTAGCGTGACACAGTCGACGTGCGAAGCTGAGTACGTTGCCGCGGCTAGCTGTTGCTCACAATTGATTTGGATGATAGCCACTTTGAGAGATTTTGGTCTTGAGCTTACTAAGGTGTCTCTGTTTTGCGATAGCACGAGTGCAATTAGTGTGTCTAAAAATCTTGTGCTTCATTCAAAGACCAAGCACATTGAGGTCCGCTTTCATTTCTTGCGAGATCATTACGAGAAGGGCGACATTGACCTCCGACATGTCGAGACCCAAAACCAGCTTGCGGATATTCTCACGAAGCCTTTGGATCAAGCTGCGTTTTCTCGCCTTCGGAGCGAGTTGGGTGTTTGCTTTCCTTTTTAGAGGAGGAAAGTTTTGTGTTTCATAGTTCTTTTTGGTTCTTTTTGTCTTTTCTTTGTCCTTCTTCTTTTTTGGTGTCTTGTTAGTGTTAGTTGGTGTCAATGCATTGTGCATATCATTTGCATTTGTGGCATAGTTCATTTTAAGCTTCATACTTATAGCCAATATAATGAATCTATGCTCTGTTTGAGGTGTTTTATGTGTCTATGGTGTTGCCTAACTTAGACTCTTTTTGATCTATATGATATGCAATAGAGCTAAGTTAGAAAAGCTTTAAAACTGAATTTAAATTCCCCATGTCACCTCTAAAATGGCACTAGCATATGTAGGCTTTTGAAGATACTTCTTGGGTGTCTTGTATATAGCTTGTAACTATGTTTCTTCATTGTTTCATTCACTACCTTTGAGCACCATGATTAATGTCTAAAATGAAATTGCTCTCTGTTTTGTGAATTGGAAAGATCGAGTTGGGTCTGCATTGTGAGCACTTCACCGTGTGTTCGAGACTGCTTCCCATATGGGTCGATACTTGAGCGGTGTCGTGTATGACCAAAACCGGTGTGTCAAGTCCTTTGACTTCGCCCGGTTGGTAAGCAGTGGCATCACTTTGCTTACAACCACTCGCATACAACTTAAATGTGTCTAAAACTGAAAATTGGCTACAAAACTCTGAAATTTGGAAAATTCATTCAGTTGGGTCAATGGCTTGTTGTATGAACTTTGCTAAGGGATAGTTTTACTTGCTATACATGAGACCACTTTGAGATAGATCCTATCTTGTTTGCCATGTCTAGCTGTCTCTTGGAGGTGATACCCTTTCTCTGCTCTCACATGATATGCTCTCTAAAATAGCTTCTAAAGTGATCTTAAGCTCAACTTGAGTCTTTGTTGGGCACGTAGCGCTTTTCCTATTCTCACAGGATCACATCACTTAGAGCATATATTTATTGTCTTAGCTCTAAGTATGAAGCTTTTGCACTTATTTTGCATTTCATGGCATTTGTAGCCGGATCTTGAGTTGTTGATGTTTGATGAGCTACATGTGTCAACAAGGGGGAGAGATGTGAATTTCATTCCATGTTCAACCATCTACTTCCAAGGGTGAGAAAGAGTGCATCTCATTGGTTTCATTGGTTTAGAGCTTCCTTGGTCAAGGGGGAGTTTTGTGTGTTTCTTTTGCCCTAAGGAGCTCATTTGGTATCTTGAGTGTGCTTTTGCCTAGGAAGAGCTTTTGCTAGATGTGTTGAGCCTTTGCCTCTTCTGGAGGGTCTAGCTTGCTTTGTTGGCTCCGACAGGTTTCGATTGCTTCTTGAGCATTAGGGGACATAAGTGGTTTCAATTGGTTTCTTTTTAGCTCCCGTAGTGTTTAAATTGGAAGTCTGAGCGTTGAAGAGTTTTTGATTGGTATCTTTGGCTTGCTAGCGGTGTTGAGCCCGGTTTCTGCCTCTTCTTGAGGGCTAGCTTTGTTTTGCCCATGTGCTTTTGATTGGTATCTATAAGTGGTTTTGTCATGAGGTGTTTAAGGATGCTTTTAATTGGTATCGTGTTTTGAAGTCATCTCTATTGGTATCGTTTTGCTTCTCTCAAGTGACCCCGTTTTGGCTTTTATAGCTTTTTGGTCATTTGGAGAGCTTTACCGTGTGGCTCAAATCTGAAATGCACTTGTGTTGACAATGCACTCATCAAGGGGGAGATTGCGAACACATGGTGGATAAGTACCCATGTATGTTCAGCTTTGATGATGAGTGATCGTTCAACACGTGAGTGTTTCAGTTTGAGTGGCTCACCCTAACCTCTGCGAAAGCAGAAAATGTGTACTTGTTTATCGGCTTGTGGTGTGCAGGTGCTATGCCTAGTGACAGTGTGAAAGGTCCTAGATGGCTAGAGGGGGGGGGGTGAATAGCCTAACAAAAAATTCTACAAATCACTAGAGCAAATGGTTAGATAACAGTTAAGCGAAGCTTTTTGCTCTAGCTCTACTTGCGGTGCAAAGCCACCTATCCAAAGAAATTCTAGTCAACTAAGTGCTTGTCAAACAATAGCAAGAACCTAAAGCACTTAGCACAAGCTAGCAAGAACAACTACTAAAGAAGCTAACTAGCAAGCTAATTAGACAAGATATGAAAAAGGTAAATACAAGATAGGGGGTGATTGCTATACCGATGCCTTGTGATGGGTGGATGTCAATAGGATGAATCAATCACAATGAATACCAAAGAGTAGCTGGGAGACAAGATGACAATCGATTTTTCTCCCGAGGTTCACTTGGTTGCCACCAAGCTAGTCCCCGTTGTGTCAACTACTCAAGTGGTGATTCGGTGGCTAATAGGCAATGACAAGCCTAGCCCACTAACTCGGGCGCCACAAGAATCCACCCAAATGAGAGTAACTCAATGACACGAGCAATCCACTAGAGTTACCCTTTGGCTCTCCACCGAGGTGGGTACAAGCCCTCTCACAATCACCGAAGTCGGCCGCAAACAATCACCAATTGCGCTGAAGCTTCTCCACAATCGCCAAGCCGTCTAGGTGTTGGCAAACACTAAGAATAACAAGAAATCAAGCGGTGATGACGATGACCAAGTGCCACTAAGATGCAATGCAATGATCAAAGCACTTGGATCACTCAAACTCTCACAAGAATGCAATTGAAGCAAAGAGAGATGAGTTGGGGGCTATCTCAAGCAAGCACAAGTGTATCAAATGAATGGGAGGTGCAAGAGTTGGCCCAAGAGGCTGGCCAAAACATATAAATAGCCACCACCATGGAACTAGCCGTTTTCCCCCTTGATCACACCCTTCTGCGCCAGTCTGGACGCAAGATGCACAGGGGGTCCAGACCAACGCGCATGCGTCCGGACCCTCTGCCGATTTGAATTCGCTCGTTGGCGCCCTTCTCTGTGCCTGCTGCGTGACTCCGGACGCACAACACAGTAGCGTCCGGACCCTCTTCGTCTTGTGTCCGGACCTAGTCTAGAGAGGGGTCTAGAGAGCTCCGAGCTCCGGACACACGTCCGGTTTCCTCGGTCTGGACACAACTCAGTGTCCGGATAAATAGACCAGAGGAGTACAGAGAGCGCAGAGCTCCAGACGCTGCGTTAGGAGTCTTGCGTCCGAACCATCATCAGCGTCCGGACCTCCTGTCTAGAGAGGCCGAGGCTAGGGTATGCCATCGGACGCAAGTCCATTGGTCTGGACGGCCTCTTGCCTGTGTCCGGACCCTGCATCCAGAGCCTGTCTGAGTGCCAAACTGAGCCTCTGCTTCTTCTCCAAGCTTCCATGTGCTAACACCTTGTGATCCATACATTTGTTCACCTGTGTTAGCCTTTACAAAATATTTTCATGGATTTTACTTTAGTTCTTTGTGTCACTTAGGTTCATTTTATATGGATGCAATGCAAACCTAGTGGCATATGATAACCGTAATCGTAATGAGTTTTCCCTTCTTGATAGTACGGCTATCTATCCTAAAGGTGATCACACTCTCTATAGTGTCTTGATCACTAAACCAAAAATAGCCCTATAGATATACCTTTGCCTTGGGTCCTTTTTGTTTTTCTCTTTCTTTCTTTTCCTTAGCCATGGAGCACTTGATCCATCATGATCTTTCATCTAGCTCCATGTCTCAAGGTGAACCAACCTATCTTGATCATACACTTAGTACAAGGGTTAGTCCGTAGGTTTCATCAATGAACCAAAACCAAACAAGGTCTTTCAATCTCCCCCTTTTTGGTAATTGATGACAACCTTTCACAAAAGAATATATATAATGAAAATTTTCACTTTGGTAGTATTAGCTCCCCCTACATATGTGATATATGAGTTTGGTTCAATTTGATCACATATGCATGAATAGGAATTGTGAGAGACTGAATGCTACCAAATGATGCTAAGGTGTGTAGGATGGACCTTTGAAGCGTGATACCAATCGGAGTGCCATATTATAACATCCTTAGCACCATGGTTAGCTAGATACCATAAAAAACACTAGAAACCTCGTGAGATCAACATTAGAAGCAAGGTTTCTAGATACCAATTGAAGGAACAAGGTTCTAGCTTACCAACCTATGCATGCTAGTTAGCAAAACATCATATGGATCCTATAACTAGCATACACCACACAAGCATGTCATGATTGTAAATACATATGCAAGCAAGCACTTATGAGTGTACAAAGATATGCAACAACTTTAATCATAGGCTTGCTCCCTCTACTTGTGTGCTTTCATTTTCAAAATTTTCAAAAATATTTTTCTTTGTTGTACTACTTACTTCTCCCCCTTTGTCATCTATTATCATAAAATATGTGCTCAAAGGTTTGATTATTGGAGAGAAGCTTAGTTGTGGTTCAATCTAGATTACTTGCCCCAAGCTTTTTAACTCGGTTTAAACCATGGACAAGCTTGTTCACACACCCTAGAATGGTTATCTTGCCCATGTTGAGCTAAACATTTAAAGTTCATGATCTAGATCAAACACTAGAATTGCAAGCCCACAAATATGTCATATGCTACCACTAGATCAAGTTAAGCATAGAAGCAATAGTGGTACCATATAATCATCAAAACATTTTGATTTTCATGAATGATCCTAATGAGTTGATGTCTAGATGCACTAACAAGTCCTAATAAGGATGAATGACATGTCAATCAACTTGTACCTTGCATAGCTCGAAGGAGAGGCATGTCATATATGGGGGTGCATCAACACATATTTGAGAAATCAAGAATGTTCAATTCATTCCTTAGCTTGCAAAACCTCTTCTCATCTAATGGCTTGGTGAATATGTCGGCAAGTTGATCATCGGTGCCAACACTTGTGATCTTGATATCACCCTTGAGTTGATGGTCTCTTATGAAGTGGTGCCTCACATCAATGTGCTTGGTTCTTGAATGTTGAACCAAATTGTTTTTAGCTTCACCGCACTTTCATTGTCACATAGCAATGACACTTGCTTGAAATTGATTCCATAGTCATTCAAAGTGGCTTTCATCCAAAGTAATTGAGCACAACAACTACCCGCACTTATGTATTCGGCTTCGGCGGTAGAGAGTGCAACAATATTTTGCTTCTTTGATGACCAAGATACAAGTGACATGCCTAGCATTTGACATGTGCCCGATGTGCTCTTTGTATCAATCTTGCATCCCGCATAGTCGGAGTCCGAATATCCAATTAGCTCAAAGTTTGACCCCTTGGGATACCATAATCCAACATCTTGTGTATGCTTCAAGTACCTCAATATTCTCTTTGTAGCTTTCAAGTGACTTTCTCTTGGAGAGGCTTGGAATCTTGCACACATGTATACACTAAACATCACATCCGGCCTAGAAGCGGTCACATAGAGTAGGCTTCCAATCATAGACCGATACAACTTTTGATCCACCATATTGCCACTAGCATCACTATCCAAGTGTCCATTAGTGCCCATTGGAGTGCTAATTCCTTTTGAATCTTCTAAGCCAAACTTCTTCATCATATCCTTGATGTACTTGCCTTGACTCACAAAGGTGCCATTCTTCAATTGCTTGATTTGAAGACCAAGGAAGTAGCTAAGTTCACCAATCATTTACATTTCAAACTCATTTTCCATCATCTTGCCGAATTCTTCACAAAAATTTTGATTGGTTGAACCGAATATGATGTCATCCACATAGATTTGGAGCACAAATAGATCTTTGCCAAGCTTCTTGGTGAAGAGAGTAGTATCAACCTTCCCCATGATAAACCCTTTAGATAGAAGGAAGTCCCTCAATCTTTCATACCATGCTCTAGGTGCTTGCTTCAAGCCATATAAAGCCTTCCTCAACTTGTACACATGGTTGGGCTTCTTGTCATCTTCAAAACCGGGAGGTTGCTCAACATATACTAGCTCATTGATGTATCCATTCAAGAAAGCACTCTTCACATCCATTTGGTATAGCTTGATGTTGTGTGCACATGCATAGGCCAATAGGATTCTTATTGCCTCTAATCTTGCAACCGGTGCATATGTTTCTCCAAAGTCAAGACCCTCAACTTGAGTGTATCCTTGAGCTACCAATCTTGCTTTGTTTCTCACAACTATACCATCTTGGTCTTGTTTGTTTCTAAATACCCATCTTGTGCCAATCACATTGTAGTTCTTGGGTCTTTCAACTACTTCCCAAACTTGGTTCCTAGTGAAATTGTTGAGCTCTTCATGCATAGCATTGACCCAATCAATATCTTGTAAGGCTTCATCAATCTTTGTTGGCTCTATGGATGATACAAAGGAGTAGTGCTCACAAAAAGATGCCAATCTTGATCTTGTTTGAACGCCACTTGTAATGTCACCAACTATTTGATCAATGGGATGATCTCTTGCAATGTTAGTTGGTTGGAGGATAGGGACTTGATTGCTTGAGCTTGGTTGAGATGAACTAGCAACTTGTTGATCTTGCACTTGAGAGTTACTAGCTTGCATTTGAGGTGAGTTGAGCACTTGATCTTTGTCATCTTCTATGTCAATCACTTGTCTTGGCCTAATATCACCAATATCCATGCTCTTCATAGCATTGGCCAATTGAGGACCACTCACATCTTCTAAGTTCTCATTATCATCTTGGGAGCATTGGTTTCATCAAACTCAACATCATGAACCTCCTCAAGTATACCACTAGCCGAATTCCACACTCTATAGGCTTTGTTTGTGGTTGAGTAACCAAGTAAGAACCCTTCATCACACTTCTTGTCAAACTTCCCAAGTCTTGTGCCTTTCTTCAAGATGTAGCATTTGCACCCAAAGACTCTAAAGTATGCAATGATGGGCTTTCTTCCATTCAATAGCTCATATGGAGTCTTTTCCATCAAAGGATGACAATACAACCGATTGCTAGAGTAGCAAGCGGTGTTGATAGCTTCGGCCCAAAAGGATTGACTCACATTGTACTCACTAAGCATAGATCTTCCCATATCAATCAATGTTCTATTCTTCCTCTCAACAAGGCCATTTGATTGTGGAGTGTACTTGGCCGAGAGTTGATGCTTGATTCCAAGCTCATCACATAGCTCTTCAACTCTTGTATTCTTGAATTCACTTCCATTGTCACTTCTCACTTTCTTGATGGTTGTTTGAAACTCATTGTGACATCTCTTGACAAAAGATTTGAAGGTTGCAAATGTATCACTCTTATCATTGAGAAAGAATACCCAAGTATATCTTGTAAGATCATCCACTATGACAAAACCATACTTGTTGCCTCCAATACTTGTGTAAGTTGTTGGTCCAAAGAGATCCATGTGCAACAACTCAAATGCTCTACTAGTGCTCATCTTGCCCTTCTTTGGATGAGTGTTACCAACTGTTGACACAAAAAGCATCGGATCTGCGAACACCTCGGGCTTATACCCGAACTCGATATCCAAAGGTGTGCCAGTCGATTTGACTAGTTAATCGACAAGGACGATAACTAGAACAAGTTTGAACGAGACGACAGCGATGCGCCCGGACGTCAAGGCTCAATTTGCTCAAAACGCGGAACTTGCGAAGTAGATGGAGATCTTGTAGATGCAGCCCATCGAGATCGTAAGAACTCATAGATAAACTATAACTAATGCGAAAAAAGTAGATGCTGAAAAGTAAGACGAAAATAATAGATTTGTTTGATTGTATTGGATATCCCTTCATACGAGTCCTAGGTACATATTTATACTCCAGTAAAAAGAGTTATACATGGACATGACTCATAATAAACAAAACTCCTATTTTTAAGGAAATAAAACGACTCGTGCAAAAGTCGGACTCAAACTAAAACAATAATACTAGCATAAAAATCGCCAGTTTCCTTATCTGTTTTTCCCTACGATGAAACTTTCCATCGGCAGATTCCTTCAATTTGCAACTTCCTTCTATTGCCATCGGCAACTTCCTGCTAACGTCAGCCACATCAACCTGTATCCATCGGTAATTCCTTCTCATCGGCAAAACATATCTTCTTTCCTCTTTGACGCTTCTTCCATCACATTCACTATCGGCACATTCTTCTGCTTCTATCGATAACTAAACCGATAGCACCTTGACGCCGATGAGGAATAATTTTTATCTCTTTACCGATCAATACACTCGGCTCAATATTGACCCGTACAAAAAACGGTGTCAACACATGCCCCCCAATTTCGGAGTATAAAATATCTTATGCGCCGAAATTTTCTCTGTTGTAATCTTTCCCTCCAAAAACGCTTACGTCATCATCTTGATTACCGCGCAGCGTCGCTGTAAATTACCAACAACTCCCGCAACTGTAGCACCAACAGTTGCAACTCCTGGATCACTACGCAGACTCATTACGATATCTTCCCATACTTCTGTCCAATCAAAAAGAAAATTCGAAAAAGCCCCCTTGATCCAGACCTATAAAGATCATCGTTCGTTATCCTTTCCACCCTAAGTTCACATCTTCACCTTTGTTCCACCGTCATTTTCGAAGAGTACCAACGACGGTTCTTCCTCTCTCATCAAGAATCACGCTCCCTGCAAGAATTCCTACTTCAATGGCGATCAACTTCACCGTCCCCGCGATAAATTTTTCTCTTCCCTTCCTATATATACTGCAATTTTATCTTCTCGTACCGTCTTACAATCCCTTCTCTCTTCCTTTCTTTGCTTTACTGGATCTAGGAAATGCGCAAGAAAATAGTGATCCCTACCGATCAAGCATATCTCTGCTGTCTGGGCCCGATGGGAAATCCCGATCCAACTAACCTCATCAACGCAGAAACTAACTGTATTCCATTCAGATCCGAATGCTTCAATCTGGGGTTGTGGACAAACACCTTCCGTTCATGGCCCAAACCTACCAAAGGATGGAAAAATTGGTACCTCAGTATGGCTAGATCACAACAGGCCTATTGGTCAGAACACAACATAGATCATTGCATTAGATTATCACTTACCGATATGACTAAGAATGAAAACATGATGATTGCTGCTTCTTATTTCTGGTCCAATACGATGAACGCATTCCTATTCAAACACGGACCAGCTACTCCTACTCTTGCCGATGTGTACATGCTCACCGGCTTGGATGTCTCTTCTGCCGATAATACCTCCCTTTTTCAGAAGAAACCTGAGCAGTGAGTAACTATTTGCAATACCGGTGGCTGGACTGGGTACATCCAAGAATATCAAAAGACCGGATCGGTAGACCAAAGGGAGCACATCATTTTCCTGAACATGTGGCTAGAGAAGTTCATCTTCTGCTGTAGAACAGTCGGACCTACCGATAGATATCTTTTTGCAGCAGAACTTCTGGCCCACAGAAGTCTTCCCCTTGGCCGATACCTTCTTGGTTCAGTTTACTATCTTCTACACCAGGTGTCCAGAAAACTGCTGCTAGGCGAGCCCATCGGCAACCTTGGAAGTCCTTGGTGGTTCATTAACTTATGGCTAAACACCCACATGCATAAATGTCTTCAATTTGATTTGTTCAGCCGGCGCTTCCCAAGAGAAATATCTGAGGATTATGTGTCCGCCGAAAATGAATCGGCAACCTGTTTTCCGCTTAACTTCGGGGAAGCTATGATAGTGCTACCTGGAACCGATGCCAACGAAGCTCAATTTGGTCTGTTCTTATAGAAATTCTACTACGGACTTCCGGTTGCAGAACGGGTCTGGTGGCCTTATAACAATGAAGACAATCAATTTCCACTCTCCCTCAGCCTTACCGATGGGACTATACCTCAGAATGAAGGAATCATGAAGGCTACCATCACTCCCCAGGCCATTCTAGTTAACATCTTTGGGACTGGGAAGAACACTTCTCCATCTTATGAATTTTATTACCCATCGGTAGCAGCAAGACAACTAGCATTTGGTCAATTACCGATCAAACTCAGTTATGCCAACGTGATAAGACCAAGAGGAACTATCTCCAATGCTGCAGACTAGAACAAGGTTGTTACTTTCTCCCCTCAGGACGATATAACAAACATTGACTTTTCTTCTTGGACACCGACGTCCTTTTTCACTAAGTCATATAAATCCTGGTGGCAAGAATGGAAAGATCAACTATTCGCCGTATCATCACATTACTATCGGCATTTGATTGATGATGATCATATTATTCCTGATGATGTGGTGAGTTTACTTCTAATTTTATTCCTTCCTTCTCTTCAAATACATTAGTAACTAATTCCCTGTCAACAGGTTAATGATCCGATCCCTAAAAAGAGCAGAAGCGGTAAATATTTCAACCTGCGACCGATGAAACCTATGTCAGCAATCGGCAGCAAGGCCCCTTCACTGGCTACTCTCATGTGTGGAAAACATCTAAAGTCACCCTCAAACCCGAAAAAACCGATTGAGGTTGCTGCTATTCCATTGGTCACTGACACTGTCTTAGCACAAGCTTTCGAGGTAACAGTCTCCATTCTCTATGCCGATTATAAATTCTCACCTACAGTATCCACTTAATCTTCACCTCGCATGGCATGCTCCCTTTCGCAGCCAATGAGTTAATCGGCAGCGGTCCCGAATGTACAAGTTTCTCCAATTCAGTCCGCCGATGCCCCCAAGCACAAAAATCGAAGCGTCACAGCTCCTCGAATGTTGCTCCCCAATCAAAACATCCAAAGCCATCGACCCCAATCGCATCACCAGCCATGTCTTCTCAAACTACCACCGATACACCAGCACCGGAGCCAACATCGGTATCTATCCCTGTCCCCCCTATACAGGCAAGTCCATCGGCAACCATCGCCAACTCGCAAGATACCACTGTGCCAACCGATTTACCAAGTCCAAGGCAAGAAACTCATCTAAAAACGGTAAGTTCGACTGTCACAAACTTTTCAAAACACAAACTTATGATTAAAGAATTCTAACTCTCTTCTTTTCAGATCCAAGACTCCCCAAATAGTCTATTCTCTTTTGCCATCAACTTGCCGGAAGAAATGAAGAAGAAGAAAGCTCTGCTCCATTATCAAACGCTATATCGACAGAAGTAAAGATCAAACTTGAAGCACTGTTATCCTTACTGCAACAAAGTATCTCCGACCTAGTCCAAGATTCCAATGCAGTAAGGGTAGCTTTCAAGCAAATTCAGGGCCAGCTACCCGCCGATATCGAAGAGATACTCTTCCAAGCAGCGTTTATTGAAAGTCGACAACTCCAATATCAACGGGCTTTACGTCGTATTGCCGATAGGATTACCCAATCAAAGCTTGAAGAGGAGATACTCAAGTTCAAGCAAACTGCGGATGAAAAGCACAAAGACATCAACCACCTGGAGTCTTCTAACAGCGGGCTTGAACAAGAGATCATCCGCCTATCGGCACAAAGAGAAAAACTGTTGGCCGAACTGAAGAAAGTAGATGAAGCTTTAAACTCATCTAACCAGAAGAAGATTCAACTCCCAATCACCACCAATATTTTGCAACAAGAAAGGGATGCCAATGCCCGTGAAGCTCTTCTGCTGAGGAGGAAAATCAAGCCACTTGAGGGTTCTGCCGATGACGATGCTAGGAAAATAGAGGAGACGAACCAGATTCGTCTGCACGCGATTTCGTCCATCCAATCCCGTTGTAATCTTCTGTGTCGGCAACTGTGATCTCTGACAATTGATTTTGCTTGTAATATAACGTTAGTGCACTCTTCTACCGATGTTCTGTATGATAATTCTATCATCGGTATGTGCATTCACATCACTTTTTATGCATCTATCCGGATAAGCACTTTGATTGCATTGCGGCGTACTATCCGATCCGACCATGAAGCGTTATTCAATTTCGTAATTTACCACCGATTAACACATTAAGAGCACATCGGTGCATTGATTACCGACATAGCTGGAACCCAGCTAACAGGTAATCGATGTTTGATTATTTTTGGTCTTAAACCAGGTATTTCTGTATAGTTCTGAATAAAGCAAACCTCATCATTCAATGATTGTTTACACTGAAAAATCCAACCTGACATTAATAAAAATTAATCTATCCGATGTAGACCCCTACCTAGGTTCTCCATCATCGGTCAACCGATTAAAATTCCTCCTCAGAGACAACTGCTTGGATTGGTATGATCTGGTAATTGGCAACTTTGAGAAATTCAGTATCCCAAGCTTCACCAGATATGCACTTGGTCTGCTCATAGGTCTCCGATTCTGCCGATGCAACAATCGATGGGACTTCACTCCGGACGACTTCAATTCTATCTCCAACCCATTGCACAAGGCTTTGGTGCATCGTAGAAGGGATGCAGCAGTTGGCGTGAATCCAATCCCTTCCCAGAAGCAAACATACGGCTCCCATAGCTGGCGATACATTGCCTTCAAAATCTTTTGGCTTCATGTCTGTCTTGACTAAGTCTTGGTCCCCTTTTCCAAGCTTCCTGAACATGACATATGGCATTATGTTAATCGACGCTCCATCATCGACTAACATCTTTGACACCGGATGCCCATCAACTTTGCCCTTGACAAACAAGGCTCTCAGATGCTATCTTTCATCATCGGCAGGTTTCTCAAATATAGCCGCCATTGGATCCAGCACTAACTGAGCCATATAAGCAGCTTCTTACTCAGTATTAGTAGGTGCCATAAATTCCATTGGCAACAAATCAACCATGTTGACTTCTGCCAATGGACTCCTCTCCTGGTGTTTTGGCCTCCACTCCCAAACTAGAGATCCTCCCTTCGAAGGGTTTTCACCATAATGCAGATCATTCTGGCGTTCACGCTGGATCCTTCTTCTCTGAGTTTTCGTCAAGCCTTTAGGACACCATTGTGGAAGCTTAGTCTTCCAAACAGACTGGTATTGTTTCTCACTCTGCAGGCTTGTGTCACCCCTTATGTTTGGATCTCTAGAGAATATCTCTTCGTCGGGCACCCTTGCATCAGCCTTTTCTTTGAGGTTCTCTCGACGGACGCGCTTGCCAAGCCTATCGTGCACACTGAGCTTGCCCCCCAACCGATCATGTACTGATTCCTTTCCCTTGATCGGTCGAGCATAATTCGGTCTGTGGCTCTCAAAGCGGGACCTTTTTTCTGACCGATCAGCAGGATAATATCCATTGCATTCAGGACAATTATCGGCAGTAGGCAGCTTGATCCCTTCTTCCCAACAATGAATGAAGAAAGGGCAATTCCAATGATCCTTATGTCACCGCCATTCCTGGTTCCTTTCTTCCTCCTGTTGCCAATATTGCTCCTCTTGAGAGCGCCGATATTCCTGTCGTGGTTGCCTGTGCGTGATTTGTCACATCCGGCCCGTAGTGGCCCATGTGTATTAATGAGATTGTTGACACAAAAAGCGTCAGGATCTGCGAACACCTCGGGCTTATACCCGAAATTCGATATCCGGAGGCGTGCCAGTCGATTTGACCAGTTAATCGACAAGGACGATAACTAGAACAAGATCCAATCCAGACAACGGCGATGCACCCGGATGCTGGAATTGAGGCTTGATCAGGATAACTAGAGCAGAGCTGAACGAGGCAACAATGATGCGTCCGGATGCCAAAGCTCAGAGGTACTCCCACGCAGAACTTGCAAGGATTTGACAGAGATCAAGCTGATGCAGCCCGTCGAAGCTTGAAGAACTCGTTGATAAGCTACAACTAATGCAGTAAAGGGTAAATTGCAATGAAAAATAGAATAAGAGTAAATTGATTTGTTTGATATTGGATTGATTATTATACACATAGCCCTCGGGTATATATTTATACTCCCGCATGGAGAGTTGTACAAAGACACGACTCGTATCCTTCCTAAAACAAACTCCTAACTTTAAGGAAACTGACTCGCGCAGGAGTCGGATCTAAAATAACAATATTTATTTTCCTAAACAAACACGTCTATTTTAAAGGAAAACAAACGACTCATGCAAGAGTCGGACTCAAACTGCTATAATAATACTGGTATAAAATCACTAGTTTCCTTATATCTCCCCTCGATAAAAACTTTCCATCAGCAGACCTCTTCAATCCGCAGCTTCCTTCTTTGGCCACCCGTAGTCTTCTGCTGACACCAAACGCCAAGTCACCCTGTACCCATCGGCACCTATGCCTATCGGCATCGGCAATATTTCCCGATCGGCCACTTGTACTGGTAACTGTCTTCACCAATCAGTTCCTATCGGCAATCGGCAACCACTCTTCATCGGCAATCGGCAACGTCTCCTCATCGGCAATCGACAATGTCTCCTTGTCGGAAATCGGCAATGACAACTCTACAGCCCAGGCGACCTAACTTCACCAATTAACCAGCAATCGGCATCGACAACATCCAAAACCTCCAGCTTCCATCGGCAGCACACTTAATCTTCCCGTAGCATACTCCCATCGGCAATACTGGCTCATGATTTCCCGATGCCGATGGAGAACGGCTGCTGACCAGTCACAACCTTAGCTCATTTGACACGTGCTAAAAAACGGTGTCAACAGAGATATTGTGGAGGGTTTAGTCCCACCTTGGTTGTTTAAGGTGGGATAGACCAACATATAAGGCTTCTAGAGTCCATCCCACCATCTCCGGGTTAATCCTTTTAAGCGAAGCGAGGACGAAAGCTTAAGTGGGATGGTGGTGGGTGTGGTTCGCTCAGCGTGCAGAGTGGATCTGAGCCGTTTGGACTCTGGGGCGTTATATGATCACGACGTCGTATCCCCGAGATCTCCCGATGCCGTTACTCTCGTCAGCCACCCGCTTGGCTCGTTTATCATCGGCACACTTCTTTCCCTTCACATCACGCACATCTATCTGATGCTTGGGGTCTACCGATGTATTCTTCTTGGAGGCTTCCGACGTCAGGACTTTAACCTTTCCACTAGCTTCCACCATATTATTCGGGAACGGGTGCTGGTCGATCTTCATCGGCCTTTGGGTTTTAGAATTGTCAAATTTTTTTCCTTATTTATCGGATAAAACAATTGTACAAAGGCCCACGAATAAGGCCCAGCCCAACGCTTGGAACCACCCCCCTCTGCCCCAAAAAGAAACCCTAGCCCTCAGCCACCGAGAGTCTCCCCGCCGCGCCGTGTCCCCGCACGCGCGCGCCTCGCACTCGCCGGCGGCTGCGCAGCCCGCAGCGACGCCGCCGCCGCCCCTCCCCGCCGAGCCGCGGCCCCGCGCGGGCGCGTCCTCGCCGGCGGCTGCTGCTCCCCGCGCCTGGATGCCACGCACTACGACACCCTCCTCGAGTGCCTGCTCGCTGCCGCGCTCCTACGCCTCGTCAACGGCCTCCTCCTCCTGATGGCCGACGACAGCGTCTCCAGGAACCGCCACACCTACATCTCCTGCTCGGTGTGTACGCACGCGCCGGCCGGATCGAAGTCTCGTAGTGGGTGCTCGGTGAGATGAGGCGTCGTGGCATCCGCCTCGACACCACAGTTTGTGCATTTCTAGCTTTTGACATCCGTAGTGGGTGCTCGGTAGAATATAATATAGACCATTTCTAGCTTTTGACATCCGTAAATAATTTAGCTGGATCTCAGACATCTTTGTCTATCTTGTTAGTACTTAGTACAACACCTGATGTTAATAAATCCTGAAAGAGTTGACAGGCATTGCTTTGAGAAATAAATAGCAGTATCATGAGTCATCACAAGCATTGCTGCATTTATCTAAACAGAAGTAATATGGCATTATGACTGTTGACTGAGCTGTTGCACTTTTCCACCTGCTTTAGCACCGTACCTGTACCTAGACCAGGATTCTTTAGGATATAGTGCATTTGAGAACCGACATTCAAGTTTTTGTTTAGTAAAATTAATAAGCTTGGCCCACAGACCACCAGTAGGTCAATGCCATACAATCTTCAACTATTTTGTGCATTTGCCTTTTCCTTAGTACCTGCGTGTCCTTGTGCACATGTTTCAACCCACCTGAGTCATGTTGGCTGCTCACTCAAGGAGTCAAGGTGTTCCCTTTCTCTTTCAGGGGTTGTGTGAACAAACTGTAAAGGTACTTCGGTTAATGGAGGAAGAATGATTTGAGCCAAACCTTGTTATGCTGAATTTGTTAATCAACGCTTTTGGCCCTGCTGGAAGGCAGTTGGAGGCACTAGTTGTATTCCAGCATATCAAGCATTTGGAGGCACTTTAGTTAAAGGATTTGCCGCTACAGTTCAATCTCTTGTTGTAAGTAAAATTATACTTGGTTCACAATCTGATGATACATTAGGTTCACATGTCATGATCATTGACCTATCTATGTCTCTTCTGCTGCTAGGCTGAAATAGAGGAGAGGCTGAATGAACCTGTAGATGATGGTCTTCAACCAAAGAATGTGACTGATGTGGTCTCTGATGCACTTGTTCAGAAAACTAAGAAGAACAAGTTTCTTTTAAATGTGGGGCTCCAAAGCAATGCCACACGTGTTAGTGCTGAGCGCGACCTAGAAGAGGAACGGGTGGTGGAGAAACAAGCATCAAGTGATCTGCAGTATGGTCTTTGACCTGTGCATGTACAGATTTTGGTATTGGATGCATGTTCTGTGATATTATGTGGTCATTTGTGACTGTATAAAGCATGTAAATTTAAATTTGAATGTACTATCAATTTAAATGTGAAATTAGTGTCCATTTAAATTTGAAAATTTGTTGCAATTTAAATTTAAATATTTGTTGATATGTTATGGGCCACAGTGGGATAATTCTACTATGCAATTGGGCTAGCCCAATAGTCGCTACTAAAACATGGGCCTAATTAAATCTAAAAAAATACACAATACATGGGCCTAATTGGAGAAAATGGGCCATAGAAAGCCTACTGATGACGTGGCAAGGTGGCAGCCATGTTAGATCCAACATCATCAAATGACATGGCAACAGCTGACTTGGCAACAAAACCATGACGACTAAGTTCGTCACCATAGCCTCTTTCTATAGTTGCCCTCGGTTTATCCATGACGACCCAGAAAACCAATCTGTGATGTTCTATTTCGATCCAAAAAAATGTATGATGAGGGATAGGTGATGTTTCACTGGACCGTCACCGATAGTTAATCGTGACGTATTTTCCCTTGTCGGTGACCAAATCAAGACGTCACGTAAACCCAAATTTCTTGTAGTGATGGTGCAAAGGGTTCCTCCTGATGAATATAAAACCACCTCGACTTGTGTCCAACAAATTTGGAATGAAGCGGCATCGAGACGTATTCCCTAGCCATACCATCTCCGAGTTGAAGGTAAACTGAACTAATAACACCAACCGACTTGCTCCCATTTATCTTCAAATGAAAGAAGTACCGGAACAAATCAAAGTGGGGATAGATCCCAATAAACGCCTCACACATATGAATAAACGTCGCAATGTGAACGATCGAGTTGGGGTTCAGATTGCAGAGTGAAATATCATAGTATCGCAAAAGGACACGAAGGAAGGGATGAACCAGAATCCCGAATCCGCAGCGAAAGAAAGGTTCGAGCACCACAAGCTCACCAGTATCCGGCGTCGGATACGACTCACTGAACGCTGGCCGCCACCCGCCAACCTCCTTATCTGGAAGAAGACCACCAAAAACAAGAGCGTTGATGTTGTCTTCCTTCAACGTACTCCGAGTCCAGTACTCCGCCAGTGCGGCACCACAAAATCCTCGACTCTAGCATTTGGGGGCAACTGAACAGAAGCTCCCCTGACCGTCGACGGCGACCTTCTATTCACACCCTTCTTCGGCGCCATCTCCGGTGGATAGAACGGCCAGAGACCACGATGGCAGGTTAATCGACAAAGCAACAATCGATATAATGAGATAAGCACGGCGAAAGACGAAGGATTCCTCACCACAACGCTAATGAAAACCGCCGCCGCCCCCCCTTTTATACCAAGGGGTGCAACGCTTCCCATTCCAGGGTTTTTGGGAAACCGCGCAGACCAGACAAGAGCCAACCACGCCCACTTTCTGGGCCGTGACTTGGGCCGCTGTCCTCACCGATTGTTTCTGCCCATTTACCTCCCCTTCCATAAACATTCTCCTACAGTCAATTACATGATTTACGACAAATAATCTTTTTGCGCAAATTTACCAAGGCCACAGTCCCGAGGACTGGACACACATCTTTGTTATTTTTTCAGGAAAATGATATAACTACAGCAACCTGGCCGACACAGTCGACAGATCTACACACACAAACACGCTCGGGGACTCCGTCAACATCAACTACCACCCTCCGTGTCAGTTGCATTCCCGACCAGGCACGGGGACTTCGCCTAGTTCCACATCAAGCAATGCTCGGGGACTACGACCAGGGCACCAAAGAACAACGCCTGGAAGGACAACACCCGGGGACTGACGCCCGGGGACTGTGAATAAAAACCAGAAAACCCTGATACAAGAATCTCTCCAAGCTCCTTCCATCAGACTCGGGGACTACGGGTATTCGCACTCGTTTTTGCAAATTTATGCTCCAATCTCTATCTATTTACTTTACGCACTACTTTATAAAGCATGGCACCACGTGCATACTTCAAGTGCTACCATGCTCGGGGACTAAGTGGGTACACTTCACCTTGCAGTGAACGTACTGGTCTTATTCACAAACAAAGCTCTGCTATTTTAATGTGCGGTTTTTGCAGATCCTAAGTGGGTACACTTCACCAGGTAAAGACCTTTCAAAAGTTTTTTCTTCTTCAGCATGTCACATTCTTCCAGCAAGCAGCCACAGCATCCAGCAAGGCGACCAGCTCGCACGCCAAGTTACGACGTTCTCGACCAGATCGACCTAGCCGGGAGACCTCTTCGAGTAGCACCTCAATCAGCCATGCTGGTCGGGATTCTAGGACGACCACCCCACATGATGGCGACCAGCAGGACGCCTCTCAGGATGACGTTGCGAACTCGCTAGAAGAATATAACGTGCTCGGGGACTTGTTGGGGATATAACCACGACATATCCCCAGGGACCTTCTTGGGCCTACTGACCAGGAGATGGCCCAGCCCACGAGGCCTTGCGGCACGCGACCAGCTCGCCGTGCTCACTAAGGACTCCTAAGAAGACTTGCTCACCAAGGAAGATCCTAGTAGATAGACTCGGTTCCCTTGCCATAGGGAACCGATTGTAATCTGTCAGGATATGGAAATTGTAACCCTGCTCCCCGGCTATATAAGGCGAGCAGGGACCCCCCTTGAAAAACTGCAGACAACCTCTCTCAGATCATCTACATATCTTGTAACCTGATATACGAGATCAATCTAGCCACCAGAACACAGTACGTAGGGTATTACGGTGGTTTGCTGGCCCTAACCTGTCTAAATCGCCGTGTCTACGCTCTCTGTGTTACGCTTGATCGCCGTCGCCACACCTCTGTCTAACAATCTACTACCGTGGGGTACCCTCTAGGTAGACTGCGATGCATATTTCATCGACAATGCGATGGTTCAAATGGTTGTTGTGAAACCGTGAGAACTTGGTGATGACCAAAGCCAGCTCATCATCTCCAAGAGCCTCCACTTGATCCTCTGTCACAGAAATCAAAGACAAAGTGAACAAAGAGTGTGAAGGGTCAGAGGAGGAAGAAAACGTACCGCCGGGGCCAGAAACAAACGTCATAGATGGTTTCGATGGGTTCTCAAGCTTGGCATGGGTCTGGTAATCAATCTCCGAGGACTTGAGCTTGCTAAACAGCTCGTCCACGGTCAGGGCATCATAGCCCGATGACTCTTGAATGGCAACCACCTTCATCTCCCACACCTTCCGATCAAGAGCATGCAAAAGCTTGATAGCCATCTCATGATCATCATAAGGCAAGTTGGCCCGATTGGCACACATCTTGTTGACGATAGATTGGAAGTGAGTGAACATCCCGTTAATAGATTCAAGGGCCAACTGAGCAAAGTTCTCATACTCTCTATGGTACGTATCGAAGAGTCTGAACTTGATCTGAGGGTTTCCCTCATGATATCTCAAGAGTGTTTGCCAGATCTCCCATGCCGTAGTGAGACTCGAAACCCGCTCAAACTCCGGAAGAGACAAACAAGAGAAGAGAATGCTACGGGCTCTTACGTTTGACGCATGCTGTGTGATTTGGGCATCGGTGATCCGAGCCTCAAGAACCACATAGTTCTCATTCTCACAAATCTCCCAAAACTTCATATCAAGCCCTTGGAGGTAAGCGGACATATGCACCTTCCAATAGGCAAAGTTGGTTCCATCAAAGTAAGGAGGTTTACCAGCACCTCGCTCCATGTCGCCTTCGTGGATCAAGAACCATGTAAGGTGGATTGATCCTTAACCGGCTTTGATACCAATTGAAGGACCGAGAACAGCGACCAGAGGGGGGTGAATGGGAACCAAAAAAAAATCAACTCAAAGACTTGGCCCTTGTCCCAAAATCACACCCAAAACTTGACCTCGGAAGAACCGAATCGCACACAACCTAACAAGTAGGTGGACACCTTAGGAAGACTCCTAAAGGTGCAGCGGAGCAGTCGGAGAAGATGGAAAATGATCGAAGCCACGAACTCGAAACCGATACACCGAGAGCGGTACTCTCAACCTCTAGAGAGAAGAGGCAAGAACACACCCAAAAATACTTATGAGAACTGGTCTCAAAAGTACCTAATCATGTTCCTTACATGAATACGAATCTAATGCAACAAACGGAACTTGATTCGGAGTCCGGACGAGAGAGAAACGAGCACCGGACTATTTCTGTCAGTGACCACAGGACCACTCGCTATGGTCCGGTAGTATGGTCCGAAGCTTAGGTCCGGAGCTAGGTGCCTTGCTGTAGTTTTTCGGCCACACCACAGGACCACTCGCTATGGTATGGTGCTATGGTCCGGAGGGTGGTCCGACAGGTGGTTCGACACCTTTTCTTCTCAAAATCAGCCAATGCAGTGAGCTCCCAACCTCCGGACTAGTGGTCCGACGGTACCACAGGACTAGTCCGGAGCTTGGTCCGGAGCTAGGGGCTGCTCTGCAGAATTTTGGCCCGACCACAGGACCACTCGCCTATGGTCCGGAGCCTTGTCCAAAGTGGTCTGAAGGGTGGTCCGGAGCTCACGAACAGCTCACAGAAAACCCGGGAAAACCGATTTCACTCCGCCAAATCTTCCCAAAACTCAACCAAATGAACTCCAACTACAACCAAACTTTGTAGGCATGATCCTTATGCAGTTGGGGAGCTATCCCGAAGAAATCATCGCTCAATTTGGAGAGGATAAACAGGAACACTCAGAATTGGGGGAGAAAAGGAAAAACGAAGAACTCCGCAAAGAAATCGCCCAATCTACGCACTTGTGAGGTTTGAGATGAATTCCTTCGGTGCAAAGATGCTCCTCATGAATACGAACAACTTGGTTCAAGTGGATTTTGAAAAGCTCCTCTCAACAAAGAGAAATCAACTCGGGGAAGAGAGAGAGAAAAAAGCAAAACGCGAAGAACTCAAGCAACCGGGGAGACTCGATCAAGAAACTAACCATGCCATGGCACTCGGAGAGTCGGGCTCCCACCAAAAGATTCGAGTTCTTACAGAGGTTGGTGAAATCAACCTAGCGATCTCATGAACTAGAGAGAGAGTTGGGGCAAATGATTAGGGTTCAAGAGATAGGTTCAGGATACCCCTTCATCCCCTATTTAACATGGCTTTGGCTATTTCCCAAAGACCCCCTAGATACATGAGTGAACTACCTAGCCTAAGCATTGCAGTCCAAGCTCCGGAAAATATCTTCCTCGATTTGAATGGATGGCCACGCTTCCTGCTAGGAGTTGTCGTCGCCTCGACACAACCTCCAGGATTCCACCACGTGCCATCCCTGCTTCCTCGGAAGCTCCTCCTAGGTTTTGAGGTCCAGACCCAGGAAACCCACCATCGGTAGCTTCGGGCTCAACTACCGAACCCCGAGTTTTGAGGCCCAAATCACCAAACCGCTTGACTCGATCCACCTTGTCCTCGCCCGGTCGGACTCCGAGTCCCCTGAGCCTCCGCTCGACTCGCGTGTCCACCGTCTTGACTCGGTCGACTCGGTCTACCTCCATGTCTTCTCGCACTCACTGGTGCCAAGCACTAGCCACCACAGCTAGTCCGCCGGCACCCATGGTCGCTCGGTCCGAGCCCCGCTTCCGCCCTTCACCGCTCTCAGTCCATCGGCACGGCAAGCCTCTACTCGACCTTCTCCACGCCATTGACCACTGTCACTAGGCATAGCACCTGCACACCACAAGCCGATAGACATACACAGACTTGCTTTCGCAAGGAGTTAGGGTAAGCCCCTCAAACTGAAACACTCATGTGTTGGACGATCACTCATCATAAAGCTGAACATACATGAGTACTTATCCACAATCTGTTCGCAATTGGAGAAACTACTCTCTAGCCTCTTAGCGGAGCTCTTCAATAGTGTTATGCTAGTTTGAGGAGAGTGAGGAGCCTTCTGGAGAAAGCCCCGGATCTGTCGGGAATCTTCTCCGGAGTTCTTCCTCAGCGGATGCGAGTCTTTTGTAAGTGACTTCTTCTGAGTTCTTTATAGTATTCAGTACTCTAAATCTGGTTTAGCTGTTATACAACTTTTCACGCTTGATCATCGCTTTGCTCTGAGTAAAGTGCTTTAATCTTAGGCCAATGTTAAAGTAGTTATATTAGTGTAGACGTGGTGTCTAAGCTTATTCTTACCTTTGTAAACCTCTTATCGCATGGATTGTTTGTGGATGCAAGTAGAAAGTGACAGCTCTATCTAGTCTTTGTATTCCATCACGTGTGTAAGATAAGTTCTTAAAAGGTAAGGCTTCAATAAAACTTGACGACGCGGTCCGGTTAGAGTTTTTCCCTCTTTCTGATCTATCTCGTCGCCTCCTGCAAGAGAAGGGCCGATAAGGCCAGTATAACTAGCTATCCCTTGTTAGATCTCTGTGCTATCTTGAACCTCTCAACCCAGTTATCATAATCTCCCTTGATCCATCATAGCACATATCTTTAATCCTAGTTAGATCACTATCGTTCCCTGAGGAAAATACGATACCTGGAATACTCCCAGTGAAGTGCTACATCGGTATAATCTGTGCGCTTGCGGATTTATCCAATGGTCATAAGAAATACCAACAAGCATTTCTGGCGCCGTTGCCGGGGAACGGTAGCTTTTAACTAGTACCCTTTGGTCCTATTTTATCCTTTGTTTGAATTCAGCTTTTCACTCCACATACACATATGGATCAAACCCCGCTTATCGAATATGGTGCTCCAACGGGCGCTAGCTTGGAGCCACCTAAATCATCTCAGGCCGTTCTGGCCGTTCGTTATGAGCTTCTCCCGAGACTCATAGCGATGGTTTAGGAAAAAACGGTTTCTGGGGACGAAGACGAAAATCCCTATACTAAGATATGTGACTTTGAACAAGTTTGTTCATGTGCCCATATCCAAGGGATGAGGCCAGGTACCCTTAAGTGGAAGCTATTTCCATTCTCCTTAATGGGAATAGCCAAACGATGGTACGTTCGCCACGTAGATGAGGCAAAAGGAGATTGGGAAAAATTGATGCCTAAGTTCTATTTGGCATTCTTCCCTATCCCTTGCGTCATTTGTCTTCGAAAAGAGATCATCAATTTCTCACAAAAAGAGAAAGAATCTCTAGGTGATGCATGGGCCCGTCTGACAGATCTAGTATCTTCAGGCCTTGATCTCGCTATAACCGAGCCTACAATGTTACAACATTTTTGTGGCGGTCTTAGCAGAGATTCTGCACAACTTCTTGACATATCTTTCGGGGGAGCCTTCCTGTGTTTACCCGTTAGTGCAAGGAAGAGTCTTCTCACGAAGATTCTTGATAACACCCCTATACTAACATATATTATGAAGAAACAACATCGATAGCTGAAACTCTTCCCTCTACATCTCAAGAACATGCTATCAAACCTGAACCACCAAGAGAAGAAGAAATTCACCCCTTGGAATTCCCCCTTGATATCGAGGCTGATTTATTTTCCAATTTTGGAAATGCCTTGAATCAATCTGTGCAAAAGTCTGCAGCTCGGAAAGCTCTGAACCGCCACATCCCTAGTCTCATAGAGGAAGCCTATATCCAAGAGACGGTTCAAGAGCTAGCTTCCATAATGAGCAATGAATTGTTAGAAGAGGCCGAATCTTCATTCGAGCCAATTTGAATTCTTTCTTCCTCCACAACCATTCCTTGTCAAATCAATAGAGCCAAGTTAGACTCTCTCTACTATCTTGCCGTAGGAGTTAGCATTATGTCTAAATCACTAGCTAATGCTCTCTTAGGCAATATAAAACTGACTCCAACCAACATGTTCTTGAAGCTTTCTTCAGGACAATTAATGGAGAGTCAGGGGATCGCACAGACCATTCCTACGCTAAGTAACAAAGTCAATGTCCTCTTGAGTTTCTTCATATTCGACACAGAGGAATTCGACTTGTTAATTGGACATCCACTCATGAGATTCCTTGATGGATCTCTTGATAGAAGTCTTAAGGGTCATCTTGGGAGTAGCATCAAACTCTCGATTCCGCTCACCAATTCCATGAACATCAAGACAGAATCACCCCCAGAATCTGACCCCATAGAGGAAGTGATGGTTGCATCTCTTCTAGAATCATCTCATCCTGATCTAGAAGAAGAAGCCAAAGATTTCATCCAGGAAGAAGATGAACTAGAAGAACCCTTAGATCTAGAGAAATCCGAGCCCCCATCTAAGCCCTCTATAGAACTTAAAACCCTTCTAGTTGGTTTAAAGTATGCCTTTCTAAATGACGATCGTGAGGCCCCTGTGATCATCAGTGACAAACTCTCTCCTGAAGAGTCCTTCAAACTCCTCACCCTCTTAGAAAAACACCAGTCAGTCTTAGGCTACTCTCTTCAACATCTCAAGGGCATTAGTCCTACTCTTTGCACACATCACATCCCCATACAACCTAAGGCTCTTCCTTCTAGAGAACCTCAGCGTAGATTGAATAATGCGATGAGAGAAGTAGTAAAGAAGGAAGTCTTGAAACTCTTGCACGCAGGGATCATCTACCCCATTCTTCATAGTGAATGGGTTAGCCCTGTGCAAGTTGTGCCTAAGAATGGAGGTATGACTGTCGTTCGAAATGATAAGAACGAGTTGATTCCTCAACGAACCGTCACGGGTTGGAGAATGTGTATAGATTACCGGAGACTTAATAAGGCTACAAAGAAAGATCATTTCCCGCTACCCTTCATCGATGAGATGTTGGAGCGGCTTGCAAATAATTCTTTCTTTTGTTTCCTTGATGGTTATTCGGGATATCATCAAATACCAATCCACCCGATGATGAAAGTAAGACCACTTTCACATGCCCCTATGGAACATATGTATATAGGCGAATGTCTTTCGGCCTATGCAATGCTCCTGCTTCTTTCCAGAGGTGCATGATGTCCATTTTCTCCGATATGATTGAAGAAATCATGGAAGTTTTCATGGACGATTTGTCCGTCTATGGAAAAACTTTCGAAGATTGCCTAGAGAATCTGGACAGAGCCTTACAGAGATGTGAAGAAAAGCACTTAGTCCTGAACTGGGAGAAATGCCACTTCATGGTTCATGAAGGCATAGGACATAGAGTGTCTGAACGTGGGATAGAGCTAAGATTGAATTCATAGAACAGCTTCCACCTCCCACGAATGTCAAGGGAATCCGTAGCTTCCTTGGCCATGCTGGCTTTTATAGACGGTTCATACAAGACTTCTCTCAAATTGCCCGTCCTTTAACAAGCCTGCTAGCCAAAGATGCACCCTTTGACTTCAATGATGAGTGCT
This sequence comes from Microstegium vimineum, assembly GCA_022036555.1. NCBI lineage: Eukaryota > Viridiplantae > Streptophyta > Magnoliopsida > Poales > Poaceae > Microstegium > Microstegium vimineum. The sequence goes on along the minus strand of CM039124.1, from coordinate 19,763,214 downwards.
TAGATTCTTTCTATATCCTCAAGAAAGCACTCATCTCAGCTCCAATCATCCAACCCCCTAATTGGAAGCTCCCCTTTGAAATAATGTGTGATGCTAGTGATTATGTTGTTGGTGCGGTATTAGGCCAAACCAAAGATAAGAAGCATCATGCTATTTCATATGCTAGCAAGACCTTAACAGGGCCACAACTAAACTATGAAACAAATGAAAAAGAGCTGCTGACCGTGGTGTTTGCTATAGACAAGTTTAGATCTTACTTAGTAGGAGCAAAAGTCATTGTTTATACAGATCATGCTGCTCTTAAGTATTTGCTCACTAATAAAGATGCTAAACCACGTTTAATAAGATGGATCTTGCTACTCCAAGAATTTGATTTTGAAATAAAAGATAAAAAGGGAGTAGAAAATTTTGTTGCCGATCATTTGTCTAGAATGCAATTAAAAGAAGCACAGAATTTTCCCATCGACGATTTCCTCAGAGATGACACACTCCTCAAGGTGACGGACTCCAACCCCTGGTATGCAAATATAGTCAACTTTATGGTTGCATGCCATGTACCACCAGGGGCAGATATGAAGAAACTAGTTCAAGAGAGTCGAGTGCATCTCTAGGATGAGCCATACCTCTATAGAGTATGCAATGATGGATTGCTAAGAAGATGCGTACCTATGGAGGAGGCAATCAAGATCATGGAAAGATGCCATGGAGCAGAGTACGGAGGTCACTATGGAGCATTCAGGACTCATGCTAAGATTTGGCAGAGTGGATTCTTTTGGCCAACCATGTACAAGGATACCCATGACTATGTCAGAAAATGTGCAAGGTGCCAGAAGCACGGGAACATCAATGCCTGAGATGCCATGCAACTCACCAACAACCTACAAGTCGAGCTCTTTGATGTATGAGGCATCGACTACATGGGGCCCTTTCCTCCATCGAAAGGGTATGAGTATATCTTAGTAGCAGTGGACTACGTGTCCAAATGGGTAGAAGCATTACCCTGTCGCAAAGTAGATGCAACCAATTCAAAGAGAATGTTCCACGAAGTGATATTCCCCAGATTTGGAACCCCAAAGTTAGTCATAAGTGACAGGGGATCTCACTTCATTGACAAAGGCTTCTGCTAGTTCCTCACCAATCAAGGAATCCGACACAAGGTTGCAACTCCATACCATCCACAAACAAGTGGTCAAGCAGAAACATCCAACAAACAAATCAAGGACATTGTGCAAAAGACTATAGAAGAGATGGGTACGGCTTGGAATCACAAGCTACCAGAGGCACTTTGGGCATATCGGACCGCATACAAGACTCCAATTGGTATGGCACCATACCAACTTGTATACGGGAAGACATGTCATTTGCGAGTGGAATTAGAGTTCAAAGCACATTGGGCAATCAAGAAATGGAACATGGATCTGCCAGCTGCTGGAAAATTCAGGAAGATGCAAATCTCTGAGTTAGAAGAATGGAGAGAGAAAGCATACCATAATACCAGGATATACAAGGAGAGAACCAAGAAATGGCATGACAAGATAATCAAAGTCAAGGAATTCAACCCAAGAGACAAAGTCTTGCTATTCAACTCAAGATTCAAACTCTTCGGTCATGGAAAACTGAAAAGCAAATGGGAAGGGCCATACCTTATCGTCAACGTCGCGACTCATGGAGCAATCAGACTCCTGGACGACGACGGCAAAATCTTCAAGCATGCTCCAAAACAAGTATGGGTGAGGTCGGTCGACACTCCAACTTGTCAAAACACCAAAAAGATCACTAAATCAAGCTGAGCACATCCATGACACGTACCAGAAAAAAATTGGACCAAAACGGCCACTCTTGTGGTTTGGCCAAACCATGTTGGAGGCCAAAAATCAGAAAGTTCAGAGTACATCAACACTCAGAGGTAAGGGATCCAAATGCAGAGTCTGAAGTGGCCAAACGACTCCGAAGATGTTCGGTCGAACGTGCTTCTAGGGCCTGGACCCACCAGCCAGCATCCTTTGAATTTCAAACATCGAATTTGACTGGTTTGCCACGTCTCTCCCCTTTTCTCTATACCTTTTCATTTGTTTATTCACTTTCCCTTCAAAAATAAAAATGAAATAAAAATAATTCCTTCATGAAACTTATCACTTAGTTTAAATTCCCATTAATTTTGAATAAAACAAGAAGATCGCATCCAAAAAAATTCTTGGACATGATCTATGACATTTAAAGGCAAAAGCGTCATAAAGATAAATTCCTGCTTTTTGCTTGTGCTAGTGGGAAAACTTTGATAGGAAGCTCATATGGACTAAGTTGTTGATTAATGTGATATAGTCTCGGCTCATGATTCATACCCTTTCTATTTTAAGTTCTTGGAGATTAATTTTTGAAAATGCCATAAAACCATAATGTCACTACTCCTCTATAGTGAGAAAAATCCTACCAAAGCCATAAATATGTATGCATGTTCAAAACTTTCCTCAAAATGCTTCTTGTATTCACTTTGACTTTGGTCAAGCCTTGTGACCCTTATTGAGAATTATGTCATAGTTCAAAGATCAAGATCATATGCACGCCACATATTTCTGCTACTTATACGCTCGAAGTATGCAAAAACATGCCTGTTCATTTACATGATCCATGATCATCCAATAAATACTCTTGAAATAAATGTTATGATCTCTCCCTATATTCTTCCAAAAAGAGATATGGCTATCATAAATGAAAAATGATGATGAGAAAAGCTCTTCAACTCTAAAGAAAAAATCTCTTATCATGATAGCCATGTCTCAAGTAATCTTAAAGTTAGAGGGATCATATACATAGCTAAGGAGTACATGTGAGACCAATACCTTTGTCCACACACCTGCACATCTTGATCTAGGATTATGACATTCTTCTCCTTGGATCCTTGTTTTGACTTTACAATATAAGTAATGCAATTTTGCTACATTGATCATCCCTACCTAAGCTCCACATAAGCTTTTAGAAGTAGGAAGATACAAAAAAAAGGCAAACTCTTTATGCCTTGGTGAGGAATCATACACCTTGAGAGACTTAGAGTGCTATAAGAGGAGTAAGATGACTTATGAGATTTCTTTTGAAAAATTTATCAAAAACTCCAAGTACTAAAATATGACCTGGGAAGATGACTTTGCCTCGAAGATCTATTCCATTTCTCAACTTCTCAAGGATATATGTTATCTAATACCACATATCCCATTGGTATGACAAAATGTCTTGAATGAATCTATATGCTTGCTTTATACTTTGAATAACATAGTCTTGTTATCTTTTAACCTTTACTCGAGGACGAGAAAAGAGGTAAGTATGGTGGATCTTGTTGACGGTAATTAAGAGCTATTTTGTCACCATCAAAATATCATCAACATCCTCATTTTCAAAGGAAAACAAGCATAGCCTGAACATATTGTGCCAAATAACTAGTTCCACATGTCCCTTGACTATTTGATGCAGGTAATGACAAATGGGGACTTTTGGGAGCCAGTGGGCCCACTTAGGGGTTGGCCGACCACCCTGTGGACCCACTTGTCCCCCTTGGCCCCCATGACTTCTTCTGAGTTCTTTATAGTATTCAGTACTCTAAATCTAGTTTAGCTGTTATACAACTTTTCACGCTTGATCATTGCTTTGCTCTTAGTAAAGTGCTTTAATCTTAGGACAAGGTGAAAGTAGTAAGATTAGTGTAGACGTGGTGTCTAAGCTTAATCTTGCCTTTGTAAACCGCTTCTCACATGGATTGTTTGTGGATGCTAGTAGAAAGTGATAGCTCTATCTAGTCTTTGTATTCCACCACGTGTGTAAGATAAGTTCTTAAAAGGTAAGGCTGCAATACAACTTGACGGCGTGGTCCGGTTAGAGTTTTGCCCTCTTACTGATCTATCCCGTCGCCTCCTGCAAGAGAAGGGCCGATAAGGCTAGTATAACTAGCTATCCCTTGTTAGACCTATGTGCTATCTTGAACCTCTCAACTCAGTTATCATAATCTCCCTTGATCCATCATAGGACATATCTTTAATCCTAGTTAGATCACTATCGTTCCCTGAGGAAAATACGATACCTAGAATACTCCCGAAGAAGTGCTACATCGGTATAATCTGTGCGCTTGCAGATTTATCCAATAGTCATAAGAAATACCAACACTTGCTTGCTATTTTTAGGACATCTAGGGGTTGATCTCTTGCTGCTCTTGTTTGCCTTGAGAGCCACATCCTTGATCTTCATCCCTTCCATCCTTGCTTGCAACTCACCAAGCTTCTTCCTCTCAAGTGCTTATTCTCTTTGTAGATGAAAGGTCATTATTCTTCCAAGAACAATACTTGGTGTGAAGTACTCAAACTTCTTCTTGTCTCTAATCAAGGTCACAACGGTCTCATTCCTTGGTGAATAAGCTTCAAGCATTATCTTGACAACCTTGTGATCATTGACTTCTTCACCACCAAGTCCTCTAATCTTGCCAACAATAGTCATCAATCTATCAAACATCTCTTGTGGCCCTTCACCTTCATTGATCACAAACCGGTTGAGCTTGGCCATCAATAGATCAATCTTGGAATGCCTTACTTTGCTCACACCCTCATGTGCAAGGTGCAAGGTGTCCCATATTTCCTTGGCTACCTCCAAGCCCATCACCTTGTTGTACTCATCACCATCCAATGCACTTAGCAACACACTAGTTGCTTGAGCATTGAGTTGTATGCAATGAAGCTCGGTGGTGGTGGGGCTTGTAGGATCCACCGGAGGATCACATCCTCTATGGACTATCTCCCAAGCATTGGGGTGAAGACCTACAAGATAAGCTTTCATCAAGTGTTTCCACTTGGCAAAGTTAGTCCCATCAAAATTGATGCAACTTGCCCGCGGGAACATGGAAAAGAGGTTTATGCTCATGGTTAGAGATAGATGAATAGTTAAAGGATACAGCAGAGTATTTCTTGCTGACATCATCCTTCTTCTTTTCTTTCTTGTTCTCATTCTTGGAGGCTTGGTATGATTCATCATCATCACCATCAGAGCTGCTAGACTCAACCTCCACTTGAGAGGCTTTTTCTTTGCTTTTCTTCAGCTCCTCCTCCTTGGCCTTGAGCTCCTTCTTGAGCTTTCTCACTTCTCTTCTATGAAGCTTCTCGGCAAGCTTCAAACTCGTAGCTTCATTGATTGCATCTTCTTCTTTTTCCAATCTTTGTCCTTCTCTTCTAAGTCTTCTTTCCTCCTTCCTTTTTGCTACTTCTCTTTCATACATGACAGCGGTGGTCAAGTATTTGTCTGTTGCCACACTTTCATCGCTGTTGTCCGTGGAGTGCAAATCCACATCCTTGGGGTCAACAACTTTGACACTGCCCTATTCGGCCATTACCTCACACGGTTAAGTCCTTACTGAGGTAACCTTGCTCTGATACCACTTGTAAGGACCTGATTAGCCTACAGGGGGTGAATAGGCCTATTTAAAATCAAACTTCACAGAATCTGTTAGCACAGGTGCGGCACTGCCACCCTTTACCCCAGCACTGCCGCGGGTGGGTGCCCGGCACTGCTGCTCTATGGAGCGGCAGTGCTGGTCACCTGGACAGAACTATGCCCAATTCAAAATCTATGAAGAATATGGAAATTGTGCTTGAATCAAAACCTTCCAAGATGTATGGAGAACCTCCAGCACCACTTGAAAGTGGTAACGACACACCCACGTCGTAGATCGGGACCAAACCCTAGAAATCAACTTGAGAGCAATATATATCAAAGCAAAGAGACAATCACAAGTTGACACAAGACTTGACCCGTGGTTCAGCTCGCCACCAAGGCTTGCCTACGTCCACGTTGTTGAGGTGCACTACACAAGGCTCAAGCTCACCACAAAGGCTAGAGAGTGAACTCTTGAGATGAGGGGCAATGTATTAGCAAAGTGGTGGTGTTACAAACCTCCCTAGGCTGCCACACGAAGTTGCAGCTCAAGGGCAACGCCTAGCCGGCTAGGAGCAAAGCTCCAAGAGTAACAAACTCAAATCGCCGGCCACCATGCGAACCAAATGCTTGTAGTTGAAGATCCGAGGTAGAAGCTTCTTCTCAAGCTTGGATGCTCAATCTCTCAAAGATTTGAGTGGAAATCAATGGAGGAGAGAGTTGGAGCAACCAAGGGAGTGAGGAGAGCAAGAAGAGAGCTTCTCAAGACTGTTCTTGAAATGTTTCTAAGTGAATAGCAGAGATGACCGTTGGGGGAGTGAGGGGATAAGGTTATACCCCCTCACTGCCAACGGGTAGAAAACAAGTCGCGGCAGTGCCGGCCAAAGGCGCTGCAGTATTGGACTGCACGGCACTGCCGGCCTGGCAGAGACAGCAAAGATGAAAGAACTGAAAAGTTGGCTGTTGTGCCAAAGATATATGTGGAGGTGTATGTTGTATGGATAGATATAGCATTTGGTTCACTTGTTGGCATGCGTGTTGAATCCCTCTTAATAGTACGGCATACCTAACTCAAATTCGAAATATAACATAAATTAAAGTACTTTGAGCTTGTTGTCATGCCCTTTTGTAATTGGAGGGGTCCGCCAACCTGTTCATCAACCTCCTTTCTTTCAACCTGCTTATCATACTTGAAGAGTCTCATTAGTCCTCTAATTATGTTGTCATGTCAGAGTAATAAAAATAGCCTGACCAGTGACTAGACAAGCCAGTTATTATCACAATTCAATTTAGCGCTCACACGTCCGATTGAATTATTTACTTAATAAAATATACTATTTAATAAAAAATAGTCTGACATTGGACATGTATATTTAAAATTTGGCACACTCAATTTTACTCCAACATGACACATCAAAATAAAATAATTTGAATTATTACCTGCCAATACCTATTTTGTAAAAAAACTACTATTGAAAACAATGACTTGATTTCTTTGATTCGTGAAAAATACACATGCACAGTCTCTGGAAGCTGACCAAGCGCCCGGAGATCATTACTCAACTCAATACAATTATGACCACAGCCTTTAAAGTCATGGTTTCACATCACCCATGCATGCTATATGAAGTAAAAAAGGTACGCCCTCTATCCTAAATTGTCATTCTAACAATCTTGAAAAGTCAAAACATCTCAACTTTGACCAAACTTATATAATAATATAATACCATTTATGATGCTAAGTAAGTATCATTAGATTCTTCATCAATTATATTTCCATAGTATATCTATTTTATGTCACAAATCTTTACAATTTTTTCTATAAGTTTAGTCAAACTTGAGATGTCTTGGCTCTCCAAGATTTTTGAAATGACTTAGGATATGGAATGGAGGTAGTACTTTTGTAAGGACCTGATTAGCCTAGACGAGGGTGGGGGGGGGGTGAATAGGCCTATTTTCAAAACATAACGACTTGCTGTTAGCACGGGCCCAGCACAGCCGGCCTTGGGTCCGGCACTGCTGGCCTCTGGGGAGCAGTGCTGGTCACAAGGACAGATCAAAGCACAATTCAAAATGTAAAGCTATAATGGAAATTGTGCTTGAATAGAAACCTTCCTAAAGGTGTTGATGAGTGTATGGGTGTCCCGATCTTTCGGTGGAGATAAATAACTACGATTTGACTGGAGAGACGTTCACGATCCGACTACAACCATCCAAGGACGCTGCGCCTTAGCGATCGATACACCAAATCCAGCGGTTGCTCACGATCTTGCGGATCACAACCAACCAAACCACTAGGGTTATTCCTGCAAGCAATCGAAGAACAAGCAAGAACAAGTAGAACAAGCACTCAATTGCAAATAAGAGATGAAGGATCAGATGTGATACACACGAAGGTGGGTTCCGAATCAAGTAGAACGGATGGTCTAGTTGACACACGCGTCTACAAGGAAGTAGCAGCAGCTAAACTTTCATCTAAACAAAACCCAATCTGTTTGTGGCGGCTCTAGGGAGATATAAGGAGGAGGGAGGACGACCACAAGGGTCCTAGTGTCGTCCTACAACCCTAGGATGAGTCCCTAATGGACTCAACTTGATACACGGGCCATCGGCCCAAAATAGGGTGACGCAGCACCGTTGGCAGAAAAGATCTCGGTATGAAATTGTCTACTGCGCACGCATCTGATAGGATATAGTTATGAGTCCGGACCCATTGGAAAGTAGATTTGATAAGCTTTCCAAAAAGTCCTATAACGTCCCAATCGGAGTCCGTATGAAGTCGTGGCAACCGTCGCAAGTTTGGACTCTTCTGCAGTCCGAATTGAACTTTCCAAAACGTGTTGGACTTGGACTCTTTGTTTCCTTGGATCCAATGTGACGTGGTGGCCTGGTGGAGAACGTTAGGAACACTTGGATATGGTCCCCAATCTACTTCATTGACCATCCATGCTTTCCATATGCAATCTAACCCTTCCTTGATCCATGTAAGCAATTCTGAAAATGAAAACATACACACTTCATAGTGCAGCACCCATTCATCAAATGTAACAATGATAAAACTCATATAGAATGGTTTCATCTTTGGTATAGAAGTGGTTGGCGTGGTCATATCTAAGCCGGTGATGTCCTCATCATTCTCCCTTTCTTGACAGCAAACCGTCCTCGGTTTGACTACTGTTGGAGAATGTGGTGTAGGTAAAAGCAAACCGGGCTCCCTTTCTTGTTTGTTATCCTGTTTCTGCATAATAAAACTAGAGAAGCTCGACATGGCATGTTTATAATTATTGCATACCTCTAATTGATCACATCTTTTCACAATAAAAGAAGATTGCAGAACTGAGCAAATGTAAATTCGATGTACCATATACTCCTCTTTACAATTATATTTTCCAATAGCATGGAAACTAACATTAGAAGAACATGGCAATTCAAATCTACCAATCAGTTTATTCTGCAAATAGCTAAGCTCACAAAGATCATCAAACTCAATGTACCCTATTGTATGTAAAGATGACAACAATTGAGCTTCTTCTTTTTCATTTGCAATATGAACAATATGTTGGAATTCAGCACTCATTGATTTAGAATTTTTAGCTTTATTCAGTAGTTGTGGTATGGATATAAGTAATTCATTACCACACAACTCTTCTTTGTCACAAGGAATATCAAGCATATCAAAGTGTGACAAAGGAAAATCAGCGTCAGGTTCCACAATTGATTGATCTATAATATCATGATTAGTGGACAAATGTAATTCTACTAAAGTATGCTCACCTTGATTTATGTTACAACTGTCTGACTTACCTTTGTTGCGCTTCTCAAATGGTGTATGTGCAGCCAGATTTATGCTTTTTTCAAATGTTTCACCTCCTATCTCAAATTGATCAATGTCCATTTGTATATTGTCATCTACTTGCTGCAAATTATTAGTAATAGGAGAGATACATGCTGCTATAGTATTTGTGAGATCCTTTTTTAGAGTCATTTCAGAATCACAAGCAAGACAAAACAACTCATCAAAAGTATCATAATGTTTATCAACAAGAATATTCTGAATTTGCATGTTAAGACCTTGCAAAAATCTATGTTCTAGAAACTCATCATTTTCTTCAAAGCCACAACGTAGCAAACATAATTTTAGTCTTTCCAAGTATTCTACTACAGTTTTGTTTTCTTGTTTTATAGATTGCAATTTTCCATACAAAATATCAGAATAATAGATAGGAACAAAAACATCTCTAAAATGTCTTTTCATATCTTTCCATGATTGAGGAGCATTAGCAAATCTACAAAGGTGTTTCCACTCAGTTAAAGCATACTTAATAAGAACACTTGAAGCAACTTTAACCTTTTGTTTTTCAGATAGATCATACTTTTTAAATTCCTTGTCTACATGTAGCTCCCATTCAATATATGCATAAGGATCATAGTTTCCTTCAAAATAAGGTAGTGCAGATTGTAGTTTATCTAGCAAAGCATCACATACCTCGTAAGTAGCAAGCTTATCACTTGTCATACCACTAGCAAAGTGATTCGAATATGCAACCTGATCATCTCCTAATTTCATGTAGTTTCCTGCCATGATTAGAAGAAAACAAGAAACATACACAATAATATTTATGTCCCTATCAACTAGTAGGATGTGGTTGCTGTAATTCTCTCACTCTCAACTTGATCAAACAAATTCTTACAAGTTCTTACCAAGCAAAACAAGAGGTGGCAGTAACCAACAAGTCGGAAACCCTGGAAGTAGTGTATCAACACTGCAGCAACAACACCTGTCAAGCTGTATCCGGATATGTGGAGCTATAGGAGGGCTAAACAATAATGTGCAAGGAAGTACTAGCACCACATTAGTCACAAAAGCAAGTTGAGAAATCGTTCAACGGAGGTACCGTGCTGGTCCTAGGCTAGACCGTGCTAGAGACGCGAGCCTAGACACAAATGAAGTCACGGTATAGCAGGAAAAAGGCACAAGAACAGCACACTCCTTCTTTTCCTCCTCTCTTGTTTTTCTTTTTTTTTCTCTTTCTCTTTCTTCCTCTTTCTTTTTTTTTCTTTTCTTTCGAACTTTTCTTCTTCTTTTCTTTTACTTTGCACAACTAGCAAGAATCTGAATCTTCACAAATCAGATTTCAGTAAAGCAATTTAACAATGTGTTTTCTTTCTTAAAGAACTAGCAATGCTGATATTTTTTTGTGTGCCTAAATCAGATCTGGATGTGAAAAAAAAATTGTGGATGGATATGGTGCAGCGAAGATGTATATGGTAGCAACGATTGCAAAAGAAATATATATGATGTAGTGGAGATGTATATGGTGATGGTAAACACAGCAGATATAGTGACCAAAACGTGACAAGAACTCGAAACTCTAAAAGCCTAACCCTAAGACCAGCAACACGACTCAACCGATGTAAACCAAACTCAACAAGCCCGAACTAATCAATACTAGTAAAAGGCTCAAAAGGTCTATGGGATTATGGGAAATGAATCTACTATTTTTTGTTGGCTTTTTCTGGACTTTAGGAAATTAAAAGCAAACTGAAATCTCTCACCGATGAAACCTTGCTCTAAATACCACTTGATGAATGTGTGAGTGTCCCGATCTTTCGGTGGAGATAAATAACTACGATTTGACTGGAGAGACGTTCACGATCCGACTACAACCATCCAAGGACGCTGCGCCTTAGCGATCGATACACCAAATCCAGCGGTTGCTCACGATCTTGCGGATCACAACCAACCAAACCACTAGGGTTATTCCTGCAAGCAATCGAAGAACAAGCAAGAACAAGTAGAACAAGCACTCAATTGCAAATAAGAGATGAAGGATCAGATGTGATACACACGAAGGTGGGGTTCCGAATCAAGTAGAACGGATGGTCTAGTTGACACACGCGTCTACAAGGAAGTAGCAGCAGCTAAACTTTCATCTAAACAAAACCCAATCTGTTTGTGGCGGCTCTAGGGAGATATAAGGAGGAGGGAGGACGACCACAAGGGTCCTAGTGTCGTCCTACAACCCTAGGATGAGTCCCTAATGGACTCAACTTGATACACGGGCCATCGGCCCAAAATAGGGTGACGCAGCACCGTTGGCAGAAAAGATCTCGGTATGAAATTGTCTACTGCGCACGCATCTGATAGGATATAGTTATGAGTCCGGACCCATTGGAAAGTAGATTTGATAAGCTTTCCAAAAAGTCCTATAACGTCCCAATCGGAGTCCGTATGAAGTCGTGGCAACCGTCGCAAGTTTGGACTCTTCTGCAGTCCGAATTGAACTTTCCAAAACGTGTTGGACTTGGACTCTTTGTTTCCTTGGATCCAATGTGACGTGGTGGCCTGGTGGAGAACGTTAGGAACACTTGGATATGGTCCCCAATCTACTTCATTGACCATCCATGCTTTCCATATGCAATCTAACCCTTCCTTGATCCATGTAAGCAATTCTGAAAATGAAAACATACACACTTCATAGTGCAGCACCCATTCATCAAATGTAACAATGATAAAACTCATATAGAATGGTTTCATCTTTGGTATAGAAGTGGTTGGCGTGGTCATATCTAAGCCGGTGATGTCCTCATCAGGTGTAAGGAACTTCTAGTACCACCTGAAGATGGTAGCAACACACCCACCGAGTAGATCGGGACCAAACCCTAGAAATCACCTTGCAAACAATATATATGAAAGTAAAGTAACAAGCACACGGTGACACAAGATTTGACCCGTGGTTCAGCTCGCCACCAAGGCTTGCCTACATCCATGTTGTTGAGGTGCGCTACACAAGGCTCAAGCTCACCACAAAGGCTAGCTCTTTCCTCGGTCTCAAGTCAAGAGAATGAACCCTTGAGATGATAGAAGTGTATTAGCAAATGATGGGTGATACAAACTTCCCTAGGCTGTCACACGAAGGAGGCAAGCTCAAGGGCAACCTCTATTCGGCTAGAAGCAAAGCTCCAAGAGTAAAGAACTCAAACCGCCGGCCACCACATAAACCAAATGCTTGTAGGAGTGAAGATCTGAGGGAGAAGCTTCTTCTCAAAGCTTGGAGGGTCAATCTCTCAAAGAATGATTGGAAATCAATGGAGGAGAGTGAATGAACACCAAGGGAGAAGGGAGAGCAAGCGAGAGGCTTCTCTTTCTGTTCTTGCGAAATGTGTAAGTCAGAATGGTAGAACTAACCGTTGGGAGTGAGTGAGGGGTGATTAAATACCACCTCACTGTCCACTGGCTAAACAAGTCGCGATAGTGCCGGCCTGCCCGGTACTGCCGGCCTGGAGGCTAGCACTACCGGCCTGGGCAGAACAGCAAGGAATAAATCTTCAATAAGCTGGCTGATTTGCCCACTATGTCTGTGGAGGTGTGATGTATTTGTAGATATGCATTTGGTTCACTTGTTGGCATGCGTGTTGAATCCCTCTTAATAGTATGACATACCTAACTCAAATTGAAAGTATAAAAGAATTTAAACCCTTTGAGCTTGTTGCCATGCACTGTTGTAATTGGAGGGGTCCGCCAACCTATTCATCAACCTCCTTAAGTTTAATCTGCTTGTCATACTCACAAAGTCTCATTAGTTTCCTAAAAATGTTATCATGTCACGAAAACCCACTTTAGGGATTGATTGCACTCCCCCTTTTTTGTGATTGATGACAACACACTTAGAACTTACAAAAGTGAATAACAATCTAAGACAATGCAAGACATGGGTGTAGGAGCTCCCCCTAAATGTGTGAATAGGAATTTGAATTTCCAAATTTGGCATGAAAGGCCAAGATTCACACATTGGAGTGAAGTAGGGCTCCCCTTACATCCATGGCTACTGTGGGGTGCTGAAAATGTGTCACAAATATATATGTGATGCGTATGAACCTGTCTCAAACACAAATCAGAGGGACTACTGTTGAGAAGTCCGGCACTGCCGGCCTAGAGCCTGGCACTGCCGGCCTGGCTGCAAACAGCAAGCCTGCGAAAGCTTTTACACGACTACACAACACAAAATATATAAAAGATAAATGCAAACTAAGACAAGCATGATATATAAGAGAGAGTACATGTCCACAAATAACACAAATAAAGTACTTAAGTGGCAATATTACAATAAAATAGTTTCATGTTCCTCTCTCATCTCACAAACTAAAAACTAAGATAACTAGCAGTTGCTCCTCCTCCATGACCGTCGAAGATGTTGTAGATGTTGTACCCCCTTCACTTAGTAATTCTCCCCCTTTGGCAACAAGTCACCAAAAAGAGAGAAGAACCAAGAAGAAAGAGATACAAGCTAGTCGTTGTCCTCCTCCATATGGTCATCGTCGTCGTCTCCATCATCATCTTCATCATCATCATCATCATCTAGAGAGCCTGTGAAGTGAACACTGGGAGTAGATGCACACTTGCTGCATCGACAAGTCTGGGGCTACTCAATCTCTTCCTCATCCTCATCCTCCTCATCATCATCACCACCCTCATAGGTGGACTCCTCACTGAGCTCTGGAGGTGGAGTAGGAGGGTCAATCTGTCTGAGCCCTTGCTCCTTTCTGAGCTCTCTGATCTCAAGCCTGGTCTGGTAAGAGTGATCATTTGCATAGCATATGCTAGCAAAGATCTTCTTCAAGATCCTACCAAGCTTGCCCTTCTTCCTGTCTCTGGAGGCTGCTGCACCTGAAGACTCAGGGATATCTGTTGCTGCTGCTGTCCTGGTGTCTCTGGGAGGAGTGTTCACCTCCTGAATTGCTGTAGCATGAATGGCCTTCTCTGCTCTATAAGGCTCATGGACAACGTCCTTGTTGAAGATCCGGCCAGTCACCATCTCAATTGTGACACCCTGTGTCAAGCTTGCATTAGGATCATCATTAGCCACTAAGCACATCATTTCATTGCATTCATGTTTGCATATGCTATCATTTCAGATGTGTGTTTATATGCTTTGAAACTAGAATTGAATAGGTGTTTTGTGCTTAATTCTTGTGTTTAACCTGTTTAGTTAAACCTTGCTTTGCTTGGAGTAAAGTATAGTTTGCTTTATGATTAGTTACCCTGCTTAGTTTATCAAATAAAAGAAAATGGGAAAGAGGAAATCAGAACCGGAACAGGCCGAGCATCACCCCTCGACCTCGACCCCCGCTCGATAGAAAGGTGACGGACCGAGGGCCGATCGAACGACCCCGGGCCAGAGGCTCGACCGGGCCAGAGGCTCGATCAGCCAGTCTATCGACGCCCCCTCGACTTCGACCCCTCGATATGGCGAACCGAGGCTTGGACGAACGACCCCGTGCAGAAGGCTCGACCGAGTCGGAGGCTCGATCAGCCGATCGACCCTACCCTCGATATCGACCCCTCTCCCGCGCGCTCGACCGCATGCACGTGCCGCGCACGCTCGCGCACACTCACCCGACCGCGGCTGAGCCGTACGTCGGAGTCATCCGCCGTGTGGCCAACGATGCCTGACCGCGGAAGTGGAACACACCATCGCCGCCGCTTCGGCACTGCGCCGACATCGTTGTCGTCGCTCGCTCTGTCTCACTCAAATCCGCGTTAACGGCGCTAGGACCAAGTCGGCACCGTTTTCCCGCCGCTGACGCTTTGCATCGCCGCCGCAGACCTGCCAGCCGCCCTGCCGCGCGTCGCGCCGTCATTTCACAGTAACGCCGCTGCAGTGCCGCGTCCGATCAGTGCCCCGCCTTGTCTCTTTCGCAATCAAGCGTGAATCCGCGCTAACGGCGCGTCGACCAAGTCTTGCTCTGCTACGCCCGCCGCGAACATGCCAGCGCCGCTGCTACCACCGCACCATCGCGTCATGTCCCCTCTAGCCGCGTCGGTCGGCCATGACCATGCCAAGAGGAGCGCCTATACCTCCTCCACCTCCCGCACTCATTCGCACTCGCTCAATCGCTCGCATTTCTCTGCCTTCTTCGCACCGAAAGCTCCGAGCACCGCAAGCACCCCTTCTCAAATCCACCACCACCCGAGCTCCTCTGCTCAATCTTTCGCCTTTTAGTTTTCGCCTTTGCCCTGCACACACGCTGCTTGCCTCTTCTTCCCCAGCCAAGCACTCCAGTCGCCTGAACGCCTTTGCCGTTCTTCGACTCCGAGTCGCCACCGCACCGACCAACCAGCGTTCACCGTCCGCCGTCTCGTCTCCGACGCCTCCATCTTCGTGGAAGCTTCGCCGGAGTTAACCGAGGTGAGAACGCCGTTCCCTAGCTTCAGTTCGACCCGTGTCAGCACAGCACCGTTGGTCGTGCGCCATTGCTGCCGCCGCGGAGCTTGCACGTGGCCAAGGTCCCACAGAGCCTCTCTGTCTCAGCTAGCCCTCGAGCCGCACTCACCACATCACCGCGATGCTCACACACCCCAGCGCCGAGCCTCGCTTTGTCGGTGATCACTTCGTCGTGTCACACCACCGTGCTGCACCGCCACCGCACACCGTCGACCCCTCTTTACGGTCGCGCCAGTTCAACCAACACCACCAGAGGATGCGCGTAGTCATCCCGAGCCTAGCACACCCAAACACACCGCCGAAGACTTCACCATCGGCAAGAAAACGTTGATCAGCACCGTTCTTTGTTTCCGCTCGATGGTAGATGGACCTCGAGTAATCGAGGGTCATGCCGTCAGTTGCCTCGAGCGCCTCTGTGTGTCTCGAGCCAGTTCCCAAAATGATTTTCTATTCTATTTTCAGTAATATATGCCATGATTGTTTGTTTATATCTAGAGTTTGGTAAAATCTTGTGGGTAGTTTCTGTATGTCCTGATCTGTCTAGTTATATAAATGTTTTTGGAAAATGTCTTCAGTACTAATGTTTAGTTTAGTTGCTTCCTGTATATATCAAGCTTAGCTATGTGTTTGTGTTGATCATAGAACTTTCCTGATAAATATGTTTTAAGTATAGTCTCTGCTAAACATAAGTTATAGCCTGTTTACCCTTGTTGCTAGTAGCTCTAGATGTAAGTAGCTTTGTGGTAGTTCTCTGGTCCTATGCTTAGAATCTCTGTTAGTGTGTTAAATCTTGTTCAAGCATCATCCCTGCGCCTTTCAGTTATTCATTTATGCATTGCAATCATTTAGGATCCGTGGAGGAACATCAGGAGCCCACAGAGACAGAAGTCCAGGAGGTACAGGAGCTGTACGAGGAGTACCAAGAGCTCGACACTAACCTTCCTGAGTGCCCTGACCACCAGCCCTCCACCTTCTCTCAAGGCAAGCCCCGGAGCATTCTTAAGCCTCCTAGTTTTTACAATTAACCTACTTGAGTATTTTATACTGTGATGCATTAGGTGATAGGAGTTGTTTTGAATCCCAAATTGATGCATTACCTTCCTTGATTATTGCTTTACCTATCTTGTTACCCTGTTAATAATAAAGTAAAAGCAACCTCTTAGCATGCTTAGAATAAATGGTTACCTTTCTTCTTATGTTTCGTATTATCCCTTGTGGGTAATACTATCACGGTTGGCTATATTTGCTATCGTGGAAAGAACCTATGGTAGTAATGAAATACGGTCAACTGGAAGGCAAGTGCACCAAGTGGTTTAGACTTGGGGGCAGTCCGTCCATTGGATCGTGTAGGTTTGTACACGATGGTGGCCCTCTTACATCTTTGAATGCGCCCTTTCACATAGGGGCCGTTGTGAGTATCGACCCCGAAGCCGAGTAAACACTGTCCGGGCCGGAGCTCAATCTGCTGTGAGCACCCTCTAGACTGTAGATACGATCTACCCCGTGGTGGCCATTTATTTTCTACAATTGGGTGGACCAATGCGAGCCCGCGTCGGTTACCACCTGGACTTTGTTGAGCGGTAACCTAATGCTGACCCGATGGGGAATGTATGGGCGTGTGTTAAAGGTAATCTTACCAGCTGGTGTATATCGATTCGAATTGCCGCCCCCCACTGGATATGGGGGATTATGCTGAGCTTCACCAGAGTACAACTCCATGTGACATCGTAATGGTTCTACTAAAATATTGATGAAGGAACTGGATATATGTTACTATATTGTTTGAGTAGTTCAAGTGAGTGCTCTAGTATAGATGCAATAACCTAGAATATAATTAGTAGGATAAAAGATGACTGCTCACCGCATCATTAAAGTAAACTCCTTTTAATTTAAGCATTTCTGCAAAGTGAAGCTTACCCAACTCCAGATACAACCATGCATATCCTTGGAGTCTTTATTTTTAGTTAGACGGGTAAGTCTAGCTGAGTACATTCCCGTACTCAGGGTTTATCCCGTTTGTTGCAGATGGCCAAGTATACTTCGACTATTGTAAGCACTGTCTCTATCCTTTCGAAGGAGAAGAGGAGTAGGCCTTGGGCAAGGTCTTCTACAAGCTCATCTTTTGCTATTATCGGATGTGACATCATGGGCACCCCTATCTTTTAAAACTTCAAGTTCAGTTTCAAACAATGTTTTATTTGGCCACAAGTGTTGTGGTGTAAGTACTACTTTTATTTGGAACGAAGTGTTGTAATAACTTATTTCATACTTAAGTATTTTTGGTTGATTTGTGGCTCGTTCGAATGTGTATCCCTGAATGTACGCGATCCTGATTTGATGTTAGAAATCCTTCGAGATTTCCAGACTACCAGGATTATATGGGCTCAAGTGTTTTAAATGGTAGTTAAGTCAGCTACTTTAGCACTTGATCTCTTATAATTTGGGCGGTTCCGTCACATCAATGATGAACATCAGATAGGGAGCATAGGGCAGCCCCCTTCTAGCATCCTCTGCAGAAATGCATATCTCATCCCATAAGAAGCGAGCAACTGAAAATGGTGGTGCTCCACCTCTCATCCTCCTCAACACATTTTTGGATTTGTTGTATAGGTTTGAAGCAGATCCCACCTTGGGATAGAGAGTGGTCCTGAAGAGGTTGTTCAAGATATAATACTTGCTCCTCAAACCCTTCACCAGACCATCTACCTTATGAGGCTCAATGTAGAGAGAAGAAATCTCATCATTTAGTAACCCTCTCTCATCATGAACATTGAAACATTCTCTGTCCTCCTCACCAAAGCCAAGGGGATGAGCAAAGGTCACATAGTCAACTCTGTAGTGCACACCCTCTGTCATCCAGTGCATCACAAAGTTCTTCCTATCCAAATAGTAGGTGGAGTAGAACTGATGGATGATCTCTGTGTTCCACCCATTCTAGAAACCCATCCAGTGATACATCCCAAGCTGCCTGCACTGATCAATGACCCTATCAAACACAGGCTCTCTCTTGATTTCCAAGTGCTCCCAATCAACATACTTCATTTTGATGATTCTAGGTTTTGCAGCTTGAAAGAGGACGGTGAGATAATAGTCGGAATGAAACACATTCCAGAACCTGTAATCCACACTCATGTCCTTTGGCACATCATAGGGATTGATGGATCTTTGCTCCTGGACTGTCCTCCACTGGTTTTGGTAGTTGACTCTGACTCTGGCAGGGGTGTCCTGAGGCTCTCTGACAAGCACCTCCTCAGGATGCTCAACAAGATGTGAGCCATCGAACAACCCCAAATCCGGGGTGTCCAAGGACAAACACCTTCTACGATGGTTCTTCCTGCCCTCTGCAACTCCTCAACTTGAATGATTCTTTGCCTGGGATTTAGGCCATCATCAGCTCTTTGAGTGCGAATCTTGGACCTCACTCTTCCTCTTCCACCACCACACGATCCACCGGCATCCATCTATGCATTTAAAAGGAGAAAAAGGTTAAGTTGCTGCACCTAGACAGTGACAAGAGTCCTAGTGGAAAGATTTAACCAAAATCTAGGGTCAATAGACGATTGTAGGAGCAAATGCATAGGTGTTGTCACCAGGAGTCCGGCACTGCCGGCCTGTAGGCTGGCACTGCCGGCCTGGTGCAGACAGCACCATGGCATGCTCCATCAATCCTCCATTGAAACTAGGTTTTGATCAAATCTAACTACTGGAGATATATCACCATACATAATGCAACTACTAGCAACCTAAATCCCATCTCAAAAACCATACATTGCATAGATCGACCCAAGTTAGGGTTTCAAGTTATTACCTTTGAAATAGAGGGAAGAGAACGAAGAAGGTCGGGCTTGAATGGAGCTTGACGCAGGGGGAAGATCCTCCACACCTCCTCCAATGGCAGCACCTCCAAAGGTGCAGCACTGCCGGGGGGAAGAGAGGGACCTCCGGGCTCCTTGTGTCTCGTTAGGGTTGAGAGAAGAGAGGAGAGGTGTTGCTGTTGGGGTGATATGACTTGGGATGGTGTTCCCTTGGGTTGGGAGAGAAAATAAAGCAAAACCCGAGAGCTAGGACTTGGGCCCGACAGGCTCGGGTCCCTTAAGTCCCGGCACTGCCGGACACCCCGGCACTGCTGGCCTGGGCTGGCACTGCTGGCCTGGCCAGGTAGTGAGACACTATGCCACCATTATACTTTAAATTTATGCAATTGTGGACACATACCCCTTGCCATGTGCTGGTCAGTAAGCAAATCAACAATCATAATATGACCAACACACTCAAGTTTCTTTCAAAATTTGTTTTGAAGCACATAATTGAAACTTTTCAAAGTTTTGCCTAAGTCGTTAGGTGGACAAACAAGCGTGTGCTATAGTTCAAACCACGTTACGAGAATCAAGTATATTCAGCTCACTACGCAAAGCACAAAACCTTGTCTCATCGAGAGGCTTGGTGAAGATATCAGCTAGTTGCTTATCGGTGCTCACATGGCGAGTTGCGATATCTCCTTTTAATTCGTGGTCTCTCAAGAAGTGATGACGGATGTCTATGTGTTTGGTTCTAGAGTGACTAACCGGGTTGCAATTACTAACAAAAATTATTGAAAAACCTAAGCTACATGAAATAATAACTAACCCTATTTAACAAACCCTAAGTATAGACAATAATAACTAACCCTAATTAATAAAATATTAACTACTAAATTAATTCATAAACCCTAAGTATTCTATTACATAGATCTACTCACAAGAATTCTAAAAAGTATTTATTTTCTATAATCCGAGCAAGATACAATTTACTATGAATTTACAAAAAAAATAGCTAAAACTCTCTCTCTTGCCCTAGCTATGAACCCTAACCCTAGATTTAGAGCACCTCCAATACAAGAATTGAACCAAAGAATCACTAAAAAAATGGCGGCAACGACACTAACTAACCTTTTGGAAGTTTCTCACCAAAGAAATGAAGTTCAAAACATGCCCCCTTGGAATCGCCACCTCTGTGTCGGCCACTGTGCACACAGCACGGGAGTAACTGTTCTTGTCTGGAGGTGGAAGAAGGGAATTTATTGCAGCATTAACACAGGCGGTTGGTAAGGAGGACCGCCTGTGTAAATACCTGCATATTTACACATGCGGTTGATAATGTCAGCCGCCTGTGTAAATGGTATTTACACAGGCGGTTGTCATTGTAAACCGCCTGTGTAAATACAGGTATTTACACAGGCGGTAGAGATAGGAGAGCCGCCTGTGTAAATGGTTTTACACAGGCAGTTCTCTTGCTGGGCCCACCCTATTTTTTGTACTAGCGTCATGAAATTGTGAACCGCCTCTAAAAAAAATGATGTGGCAGCAAAAATGATTTTTCTACTAGTGTTGGTTAGTCCAAGAATGTGTTCATCTTTTAGGAGTTTGACCAAGTTCCTCATCCCAACATGAGCTAGTCGGCGATGCCATAGCCAACCCATGCTAGATTTTGCCACTAAACAAGTCTCAAGCTTAGCCTTACTTTTGTTGAAATCAACTAGGTAAAGCTTGCCCTTCAAACGACCCGTAAAGACAATAGAGGAATCCTCCCTCTTAAAGACTTCCACACCC
Organism: Microstegium vimineum; assembly: GCA_022036555.1. Classification (NCBI taxonomy): domain Eukaryota; kingdom Viridiplantae; phylum Streptophyta; class Magnoliopsida; order Poales; family Poaceae; genus Microstegium; species Microstegium vimineum. Next base: position 19,741,994 of record CM039124.1, on the reverse strand, counting down.
TTATCCATAAAGAGACAATTGAAGCCCATCTCACACAATTGAGAAACAGACAACAAGTTTTAACTCAATGAATTCACATGTAATACATTTGAGATAGAATGATCAAGGGTAATAGCAACTTTACCAAGACCAATCACTTCCCCTTTGGAGTTGTCACCAAAGATGATGTTCTCACTTGCATTTGAAGTTGGGTAATATGATGAGAACATACTCTTCTCTTCGGTCATATGATTTGTACATCCACTATCAAGCACCCAACTTGATCCACCGGAGGAGTATGCCTACAACACAAGTTTAGTTCCTAGATTTAGGTCCCCAATCAATCTTGGGGACTTGCATGTTAGCCACAACAATTTTTGGAACCCAAATGTTTATGCTCCTTTTATGATGTTTCTCATCACCCACAAACTCTACAATGACTTTACCACGGTCATTGCATTTCAACATGTAGCATGAGGACAAGCTTCCTTGGGGTGACCTTTTCTTGGGTTGATATGCAAACTTGTTTTTGGCCACCCAGATTGAGTCCTTGGGTTTCTGAGAAACCTGCTTTTGCTGGGGCATCCTCTTGGCATGGGCTTGGGGCTTAGCTTGATTAGGTGAAGCAATGGTAGCCTTCCCTTTCTTGGGGCGCGACACTGCCGGCCTGAGTTCCGGCACTGCCGGCCTCTGGTCCAGCAGAGTTGCTGTCTATGTAGGCTTATCTGCACCAATGCTTCCCTTCTTCTTAAACTTGACACACTCAATGCCTTTGATCATTTTTCTACCATTGGTTTTACCTCCTTGAGTGTGTCTAAGCCCATCTTTGATTGATGGATGCCTTCCATCCTTGTATTGAATCTTCTTTGGCTCAACTTTGTCTTTGTCATTCTTCTTTGAAACTGAGATGACATTGTTGAGTCTTGCTATTTCTTTATTCATGGCCTCTATGTTGGCAAGGTTAGTGGTATAGGCATTCATATCAACATTATAGCATTTTCCACAACCTTGACTAGTGGATGCAGAAGAGGCATCATTTGCTTTAGAGAGATGTGAGTTGCCCTCCCATAGAAGAGAGTATTGTGTCTCAAGCTCTTGATGCTTTTCAATCAAGCCACAATGCTTTTTCTTGAGGTCACCACACTCCTTCTTAGTGAGAGCATGAGCTTCTTGTTCTTTGGCCAAGGCCTTAGTCAAAGAGCTCACCTCACTTCTTTCTAATTCAAGAGCTTCCTCACTAGCAATGTAAAGATCCTCTTGTTTGATAAGAGTCTTTTCTCTAGATGCTAGCTCATGTTTGTTTGCCTCTAATTCATCCAATATATTAGCAATGAAGAGTTTTGTCTTAGGATCCATGTTACTAGTTATTTCATTTATCTCTTCATCACTAGATTCATCATCACTAGAGCTATCACTACTAGAGATGTCTTTTGGGGGAGGAACTTTGGCTTTGGGTTTTGATTTTACCTTCTCACCCTTTGCCATGAGACAAGTGTGAGGGAAGCCTTCATCATCGGACATGTTGTTGAAGAGCCTTGGTGAAGTTGATGGCTTGTGAATAGCTATTGTGGCCATCTCCTCTTCTTCACTCGAGCTATCAGTTGATTCATCCCAACCATGTCCAATGTGAGCTTCACCCACATTTCTTCTCCCTTTCTTGTAGTCACCCTTGTCTTATCTCTTGCCTTTGCCAAATTTGTTGTCCTCTTTCTTGTTTGGGCAATCGGCAATGAAGTGTTCGGTGCTACCACACCTAAAGCAAGTTCTACATTTATTGATTGGGAACTTCCTCTTCATGAGCTTATACCGATTGCTCTTTATGCCCTTGTTGAATCTCTCATGAATAGGGCCATGTCATCAATGTTCTCTTCTTGCTCATCTTCATTTCCACCATCACTTGATGTTGAAACTTCGAGTTGATGATTGATGATCTTGCTTGCTTGAGCTTTGCTTGAAGATGCTTGCTTGCTGTTTTTGGGGCGGCTAGGGGCTGATTTCTTTGTGCTCTTGTTTACCTTGAGATCCACATCCTTGATCTTCATGCCCTCCAACCTTGCTTGCATCTCTCCAAGCTTCTTCCTTTCTTGTGCTTCTTCTCTTTGTAGATCAAAGGTGATAATCCTTTCAAGCACATCACTTGGTGTGAAGTATTCAAACCTCTTCTTATCTTTAATCAATGTTACCATGGTTTCATTTCTTGGAGAATAGGCTTCAAGCATGATCTTGACAACCTTGTGATCATTGACTTCTTCACCACCAAGTCCTCTTATCTTGCCAACCATAGTCATCAATCTATCAAACATTTCTTGTGGCCCTTCACCTTCATTGATCACGAACCTGTTGAGCTTAGCCATCAACAAATCAATCTTGGACTACCTCAATTTGCTTACACCTTCATGTGCAAGATGCAAGGTGTCCCATATTTCCTTGTCCACTTCCAATCTCATGACCTTGTTGTACTCATCACCATCCAATGCACTTAGCAACACACTAGTTCCTTGTGCATTGAGTTGGATGCACCGGAGCTCGGTACTGGTGGGGCTTGTGGGATCAACCGGAGGATCACATCCATTGTGCAAAATCTCCCAAGCACCGGGGTGAAGACCTACAAGATAAGAATTCATCAAGTGTTTCCACTTGGCAAAGTTAGTCCCATCAAAATGAGGCAATTTGCCCGCGGGAACATGGAATAAAGGTTTATGCTCATGTTTAGAAATGGATGAATAATCAAAGGTTTATGCTCTCACTTCTCTTCTATGAAGCTTCTCGGCAAGCTTCAAGCTCTTGGCTTCATTGAGAGCTTTTTCTTCTCTTTGTAGCCTTTTTCCTTCTTTTCTCAATCTTATTTCTTCTTTTCTTCTTGCTCTTTCTCCAGCGGACATGAGAGGAGTGGTCAAGTATTCCTCTGAGTCCACACTCTCACTGTCCGTGGCATGTACGTCCATCTCCTTGGGGTCGACCACTTTGACCTTGGGGTCAACCACCACAACCTTACCCTCTCCGGCCATTACCTCACACGGTTAAGTGCTTCTTGAGGTAACCTTGTTTTGATACCACTTGTAAGGACCTGATTAGCCTAGAGGGGGGGTGAATAGGCCTGTTTTTCAAAACTTAACAACTTGTTGTTAGCACAGGCTCCGCACTGCCGGCTTTGGGTCCGGCACTGCCAGGGTGGCCAGCACTGCTGGCCTCTGGGGAGCAGTGCTGGTCATAGGGACAGATCAATCCACAATTCAAAATGTAAAGCTATAATGGAAATTATGCTTGAATAGAAACCTTCCTAGAGGTGTAAGGAACTTCTAGTACCACCTGAAGATGGTAGCAACACACCCACCGAGTAGATCGGGACCAAACCCTATAAATCACCTTGTAAACAATATATATGAAAGTAAAGTAACAAGCACACGGTGACACAAGATTTGACCCGTGGTTCAGCTCGCCACCAAGGCTTGCCTACGTCCACGTTGTTGAGGTGCGCCACACAAGGCTCAAGCTCACCACAAAGGCTAGCTCTTTCCTTGGTCTCAAGTCAAGAGAATGAACCCTTGAGATGAGAGAAGTGTATTAACAAATGATGGGTGATACAAACTTCCCTAAGCTACCACACGAAGGAGGCAAGCTCAAGGGCAACCTCTAACTGGCTAGAAGCAAAGCTCCAAGAGTAAAGAACTCAAACCGCCGGCCACCACGCAAACCAAATGCTTGTAGGAGTGAAGATCCAAGGGAGAAGCTTCTTCTCAAAGCTTGGAGGCTCAATCTCTCAAAGAATGATTGGAAATCAATGGAGGAGAGTGAATGAGCACCAAGGGAGAGCAAGAGAGAGGCTTCTCTTTTGTTCTTGCGAAATGTGTAAGTCAGAATGGCAGAACTAACCGTTGGGGTGAGTGAACAAGTCGTTGTCCACTGGCTGAACAAGTCGTGGCAGGGCCGGCCTGGGCAGAACAGCAAGGAATAGATCTTCAATAAGCTAGCTGATTTGCCCACTATGTCTGTGGAGGTGTGATGTATTTGTAGATATTCATTTGGTTCACTTATTGGCATGCGTGTTGAATCCCTCTTAATAGTACGACATATCTAACTCAAATTCAAAGTATAAAAGAATTTAAACCCTTTGAGCTTGTTGCCATGCACTTTTGTAATTGGAGGGGTCCGCCAACCTTTTCATCAACCTCCTTAAGTTTAACCTGCTTTTCATACTCACAAAGTCTCATTAGTTTCCTAAATATGTTGTCATGTTACCAAAACCCACTTTAGGGCTTGATAGCACTTTCAACTTTAATTACTAGTGGTCGGCTATTTCAAAGGCACCAGAATAAAATAGAGCAAAATTCTCATGGATCATAAAAAAAACTTGCTCTTCCTTCGGAGCCACCAAAAAATTTTTTTTTCCCTCTTGTACCTCAAATAAAAAATTTATTTCCTTCTAGACCACTACCGTTAGTTCTCAATTAAGGAGTTGTTAACTTAAAATTGTAGATTCTCTACAAACCATCAAAGTAAACAAACTCTTCCTTCTACACCATTTGACGGGGGATGACAAACTAACTAAGCGAGAAACAATTAGTTTGTGAGTATATCTGTTGGTTAAAAGGAGGAAAAGGAGCATGGCCCAACCCTTAATTAGCAAGAACCCTCCCACTAGACACGTCCTAGCTCGCTAAAATGGGCATGCCTCAAGAAATTATCATCAGGACTATCGATCAAACAGTGGGTAAAAGAAATTAAAACGGTAAGAGTTAGAGTAGGCATCGATATTTACAACACCATCTTGGCCATGCCTAATCTCCATAGTTCAATCAATTGACTAGTATTAAGTTAAGTAGGTTAATAGTAGTGTTAAGTTTAAGTATGACTGTATGAGATAATGAGATGATATGCTTGTTGATGGTAATTAACTTTTATTATAAACCATCATTAAACTAGGAAAAGAGTATAAAAGTGATCACCACCATAGAATAGGGTTTAAACTAAGAATTATTCCATGAATTTTTGTTGAATTTGTGTTTTTATATGGATTAAATAGGAAAACGGGCGTCGATACGGAGAAGAATCCTATCACAACACGTCTCCTTGCGCAAACCGATCGGGCACGGGAGACTCTAGAAGACACCAGAGAACGCTGGAACGAAGCGGAGGCCGAAACTCGTCAGAGGGGGCCGGCCTGCCCCACCCCTAGGCTAGCCAGCCTACCACGGAGGAGTTCGAGTCCAACTTTGTTACGTTGCCTGCAAACCGACCTCTAGACTGCATCTAAGTCGTTGCTTAAGTCGGTTTGCTCCAAGGGCCACGGTTCATCCCATTGGGGTATGAATAAAGAGCCAGACCCCTAGAGACATCCTCAATTCATAATTCAGATCTTTAGTTAGGATTAGATGTGTCCCTTGAAAGAATAACCACTCTAGAGCCAACTATCAAGAAGAAGACTAGTTCTCCCTCTAGTTTAGGTTTAGAATATAGTATTATATTAGAATTACAAGAGAGAGGTAAGGGAGAGATTTGGAGGAAGTACTGGCCTGTCGGTGCTACTTCTACGCCTTGTACCTATGGTCTACAGATCAAGATCCTTAGCCGCAATCTTTTGTCTAAGATCACTTTGGTAATCAACTTATGTTTGCAAGTAAGTTCTTGTCATTTTATTGTTGTTCTTTAGGTCTGTAACTCTCTTTTGGGTACTTTATTTCTCGTCACGCCTAGGGGTAATGTAGCATTTCTAGTGTAAGCGTGGTGCTTAGACTTGTTAGCTCATAGATGTGCTCTATATTCCGGATTGGTGGTAGCTCGCAGGGGTGACTCTTATAGTGTTGATGTTAATTAAGAGCTATTTTATCACAATCAACATCCTCATTCTCAAAGGAAAACAAGCATAACCTGAATAAATTGTGCCAAATAACTGGTTCCACATGTCCCTTCATTATTTGATGCAGGTAATGACAAATGGAGTCTTTTGGGAGCCAGTGGGCCCACTTATGGGGTCGGCCGACACCCCTGTGGACCCACTTGGCATCCTTAGCCCCCATGATCCATGTAAAACCCTCAAGAATACTCTCTACCCTTGGATCCAAGTATATTCACCTCTCAATGGTCCAGATTCACAACACAAGGATCCATGGGCCCACATCAAGAACATTAACGTGACAACTCAACTCAGAACCGACATCCAAGGCATATGATAGGTGGGACCAGTGTCCAAGAGGCGGAGGTGGCCCACAGACCCCACATGGGATCGGCCGACCCATAGGTGGGGCCCACTAGGCCCCCACTAAGCCCCTGATCAATGGGCCATCTTCTAGAAGGTCCAGGAGGGCCCACAGGCTAGTATGGGTGGTCGGCCGACCACCCATATGGCGGTTTCACCTCCCCAACCGACTTACCCACTTCCCACATCAACACCCTTGATCCTTAGGCGGTTTTGAAGTCGGTTGGATCCAACGGTGCTTGATGAAGGTGACGTGGATTGCTAACGTGGCACCAGAGTAGCCCCTACTCCACCTCTAGCTATAAATGGACCCTAGAGCTCCCTTCTCATTCATGCCACATTGGAGAAAACTACTCTCTAGTCTCTTAGCGGAGCTCTTCAGTAGTGTTATGCTAGTTGGAGGAGAGGAGCCTTCTGGAGAAAGCCCCGCTCTGTCAGGAATCTTCTCCGGAGTTCTCCTCAGCGGATGCGAGTCTCTTGTAAGTTTAGCACTTGTGAGTGACTTCTTCTGAGTTCCCTATACTATTCAATGTTCTAAATCTGGTTAGCTGTTATACGACTTTTCACACTTGATCATCGCTTTGCTCTGAGTAAATTGCTTTAATCTTAGGCCAAGGTTAAAGTACTAAGATTAGTGTAGACGTGGTGTCTAAGCTTAATATTGCCTTTGTAAACCGCTTATCGCATGGATTGTTTGTGGATGCTAGTAGAAAGTGACAACTCTATCTAGTCTTTGTATTCCACCACGTGTGTAAGATAAGTTCTTAAAAGGTAAGGCTTCAATACAACGTGACGACGCGGTCCGGTTAGAGTTTTGCCCTCTTTCTGATCTATCCCGTTGCCTCCTGCAAGAGAAGGGCCGATAAGGCCGGTATAACCAGCTATCTCTTGTTAGACATCTGTGCTATCTTGAACCTCTCAACCCAGTTATCATAGTCTCCCTTGATCCATCATAGGATATATCTTTAATCCTAGTTAGATCACTGTCGTTCCCTGAGGAAAATACAATACCTGGAATACTTCCGGTGAAGTGCTACATCGGTATAATTTGTGCGCTTGCGGATTTATCCAATAGTCATAAGAAATACCAACAAGCATATAGTCCCGCTGAATCTTCTATAGTCCACCTCCTATCTATAAACTAGTAGAATCGTTCCCTAGTTGAACCTTAATAAATACATTAAGATAAAACAGAACTAGAAAGACTTAGTGATCACTCCTATCTTTTAACTCCTCAGTCATTGTGTGCTACACAGGGGTTAAGCAATCAAAACTTAAGTAAATCATATCAGTTCCTTTGGGTTTCATATTTAATAATGGGTTACTCCGGTGAAGTGCTACACTGGTATCTTATCTATGCCCTTGTGGATAAAGTGCTTTAATCTTAGGCCAAGGTTAAAGTACTAAGATTAGTGTAGACGTGGTGTCTAAGCTTAATCTTGCATTTGTAAACCGCTTATCGCATGGATTGTTTGTGGATGCTAGTAGAAAGTGACAGCTCTATCTAGTCTTTGTATTCCACCACGTGTGTAAGATAAGTTCTGCGAACACATGGTGGATAAGTACCCATGTAGTTCAGTTTTGCGATGAGTGATTGCCCAACACTTGAGCGGTTCAGTTTGAGTGGCTTAATTCTAACCCTTTGTGAAAGCAAATGTGTGCCTGTCTATCGGCTTGTGGTGTGCAGGTGCTATGCCTAGTGACAGTGGTCAATGGCGTGGAGAAGGTCGAGTAGAGGCTTGCTGTGCCGATGGACTGAGAGCGGTGAAGGGCGGAAGCAGGGCTCGGACTGAGAGACCATGGGCACCGGCGGACTAGCTGTGGTGGCTAGTACATGGCACCGGCGAGTGCGAGAAGACATGGAAGTAGACCGAGTCGACCGAGTCAAGACGGTGGACGCGCGAGTCAAGCAGCGGCTCAGGGGACTCGGAATCCAACCAGGCGAGGACAAGGTGGTTTGATTCGAGCGGTTTGGTGGTTTGGGTCTCAAAACCATCCGAGGACAGTTTTCTGAGTTTGTGCCTCAAAACTCGGGGTTCGGTAGTTGAGCCCAAAGCTACCGGTGGTGGGTTTCCTGGGTTTGGGCCTCAAAACCTAGGCGGAGCTTCCGAGGAAGAGGGGATGGCACGTGGCGGAATCCTGGAGGTTGCGTCGAGGCGACGGCAACTCCTCGCAGGAAGCGGGGCCGTCCATTCAAAATGCGGGAGATATTTTCCGGTGCTTGGATTGCAATGCTTAGGCTAGGTAGTTCACTCAATGTATCTAGGGGGTCTTTGGGAAATAGCCAAAGCCCGATAAGTAGGGGGTGAAGGGGTATCCCTCATTCCACCTCTTGGACCCTAGTCATTTGCACCTACACACTCTCTCTCTCTAGTTTCTCTCTCTAGTTCATGAGGTCCCTAGTGTAAGGATTTGCACTTTGATTTTGATGGGAATTGGAGGCCTTACCCCCCGTAAGCCATGGCGGCTTTGATTTCGTGATTGTGTCTCCTTTACTTGCGTTCTTCTCTAATTGCGTTTTTGCTCCTCTTAATCCTCTTTGTTCATGCGATGATTTCTCTTGATTGAGAGCGAGTTTTGCAATTCCGTTTGAACCAAGTTGTGCGGGATCATGAGTAGAAGATTTGCACCGAAGGGCTTCGTACCAAACATCTTGAGCACATAGATCGGGCAATTTCTATTTCATGTTCTTCGTTTTTGGAGTTTTTCCCAAAATCCTTTTGTTCCTGTTTACTCACACCAAATTGAGCGATGATTTCTTCGGGATAGTTCCTCAATAGCACTAGGATCAGGCCTACAAAGTTTGGTTGCTATTGGTGAACATTTGGTAGTGATTTGGGAAGATTTGGGAAAGAGGCGATTCAAAATCGCCCCCAAATCACGTATGTCCGGCCAACCGCGAACAGTGCGGGGTTAATTCCCGGACAGTCCGGGAGTCGGGGCAGAAACTCAACTTCTCGGGGTGATTTTCTGAGTTTTGCCGGCTGACTGTCTGCAGTGTAAATCCACCGAACAACACTGATTCTGGACATTCTGTTGGGCGTTTTTCGGCTTAACGGTGGACTGTCCGCAGGTCATTTTTCAGCGAGGGCGGACAGTCCGCGGTTCTCTCCCGGACAGTCCGCAAAAGCTGCAGAACTGTTTTGCTTGTATCTTACTCATCCGGACTCCGAATCAAGTTCCGTTTGTTGCGTTGGATTCGTATTCACATAGGGAACATGATGAGGCACTTTTGAGACCAGTTCTCACAAGTGGTTTTTGGGTTTGCTCTTCCCTCTTCTCTCTAGAGGTTGAGAGCACCTCTTTTGGGTCGCGTTTCGAGTTCGTGGTTTTGATCTTTCACCAATCTTCTCCGACCGCTACGCTACACCTCTAGGGGTATTCCTAAGGTGTCCACCTACTTGTTAGTTCGTGTGCATGTCGTTTCTTCCGAGCTCGCTTTTTGGGTGTGATTTTGGGACAAGGGTCAAGCAATAAAAGTTTCCGAAAGGAATTTTTATTTGGCTCCCATTCACCCCCCTCTGGTCGCCGTTCTTGGTCCTTCAAGTTCTTAAAAGGTAAGGCTTCAATACAACGTGACGACGCGGTCCAGTTAGAGTTTTCCCCTCTTTCTGATCTATCCAGTTGCCTCCTGCAAGAGAAGGGCCGATAAGGCCGGTATAACCAGCTATCCCTTGTTATACATCTGTGCTATCTTGAACCTCTCAACCTAGTTATCAGTCTCCCTTGATCCATCATAGGAAATATCTTTAATCCTAGTTAGATCACTACCGTTCCCTGAGGAAAATACGATACCTGGAATACTCCCGGTGAAGTGTTACATCGGTATAATCTATGCGCTTGCGGATTTATCCAATAGTCATCAGAAATACCAACAAGCATTTTTGCCGCCGTTGTTGGGGAACGGTAGCTTTTAACTAGTACCCTTTGGTCCTATTTTATCTTTTGTTTGAATTCATCTTTTCACTCCACATACACATATGGATCAAACCCCGCTTATCGAATATGGTGCTCCAACGGGCGCTAGCTTGGAGCCACCTAAATCATCTCAGGGCAATCTGGCCATTCGTTATGAGCTTCGCCCGAGTCTCATAGCGACGGTTCAGGAAAAACCATTTTCTGGGGACGAAGACGAAAATCCCTATACTCATATACACGACTTTGAACAACTTTGTTCATGTGTCCATATACAAGGGATGAGGCTAGGTACCCTTAAGTGGAAGCTATTTCCATTCTCCTTGAGGGGAATAGCCAAACGATGGTACATTCGCCGCGTAGATGACGCAAAAGGAGATTGGGAAAAATTGATGCCTAAGTTCTGTTTGGCATTCTTCCCTATCCCTTGCGTCATTCGTCTTTGAAAAGAGATCATCAATTTCTCGCAAAAAGAGAAAGAATCTCTAGGTGATGCATGGGCCCGTTTGACAGATCTAGTATCTTCAGGCCCTGATCTCGCTATAACCGAGCCTACACTGTTACAAGATTTTTGTGGCGGTCCTAGCAGAGATTCTGCCCAACTTCTTGACATATCTTCCGGGGATCCTTCCTGTGTTTACCCGTTAGTGTAGGGAAGATTCTTCTCACAAAGATTCTTGATAACACCACCTATACTAACGTATATTATGAAGGACCCACGGGAGAACAAAAACCAACCCCCAGAGAAGAAACAACATCGATAGCCGAAACTTTTCCCTCTACACCTCAAAATCCTGCTATCGAACCTGAACCACCAAGGGAAGAAAAAATTCACCCCTTCGAATTTCCCCTTGATATCGAGGCTGATTTATTTTCCGATTTTGGAAATGCCTTGAATCAATCTGTGCGAAAGAAGTCTACTACTCGAAAAGCTCTGAATCGCCACATCCCTAGTCTCATAAAGGAAGCCAATATCCAGGAGACGGTTCAATAGCTAGCCTCCATCATGAGCAATGAATGGTTAGAAGAGGCCGAATATTCATTCGAGCCAATTCAAATTCTTTCTTCCTCCACAACCATTCCTTGTCAAATCGACAGAGCTAAGTTAGACTCTCTTTACGATCCGGTCGTAGGAGTGAGAATTATGTCTAAGTCATTAGCTAATGCTCTCCTAGGCAATGTAAAACTGACTCCAACCAACAAGTTCTTGAAGCTCTCTTTAGGACAATTAATTGAGAGTCAGGGGATCGCACAGACCATTCCTACGCTAATTAACAAAGTCAATGTCCTCTTGAATTTCTTCATATTTGATACAGAGGAATTTGACTTGTTAATTGGACATCCACTCATGAGATTCCTTGATGGATCTCTTGATGGAAGTCTTAAGGGTCATCTTGGAAGTAGCATCAAGCTCTCGATTCCGCTCACCAATTCCATGAACATCATGACGGAATCGCCCCCAGAATCTGACCCCATAGAGGAAGTGATGGTTGCATCTCTTCTAGAATAATCTCATCCTGATCTAGAAGAAGAAGCCGAAGATTTCATCCAGGAAGAAGACGAACTAGAAGAACCCATAGATCTGGAGAAATCTGAGCCCCCGTCTAAGCCCTCTATAGAACTCAAACCCCTTCCAGCTGGTTTAAGGTATGCCTTTCTAAAGGACGACTGTGAGGCCCCTGTAATCATCAGTGACAAACTCTCTCCTGAAGAGACGTTCAAACTTCTCACTATCTTAGAAAAGCATCAGTCAGTCTTTGCACACATCACATCCCCATAGAACCTGAGGCTCTTCCTTCTAGAGAACCTCAGCGTAGAGTGAATAATGCGATGAGAGAAGTAGTGAAGAAGGAAGTCTTGAAACTCTTGCACACAAGGATCATTTACCCCGTTCCTCATAGTGAATCGGTTAGGCCTAAGAAAGTTGTGCCTAAGAAGGGAGGTATGACGGTCGTTCGAAATGATAAGAACGAGTTGATTCCTCAATGAACCGTCACGGGTTGGAGAATGTGTATAGATCACCGGAGACTTAATAATGCTACAAAGAAAGATCATTTCCCGCTACCCTTCATCGATGAGATGTTGGAGCGGCTTGCAAAACATTCTTTCTTTTGTTTCCTTGATGGTTATTCGGGATATCATCAAATACCAATCCACCCCGATGATCAAAGTAAGACCACTTTCACATGCCCCTATGGAACATATGCATATAGGCGAATGTCTTTCGGCCTATGCAATGCTCCTGCTTCTTTCCAGAGGTGCATGATGTCCATTTTCTCTGATATGATCGAAGAAATCATGGAAGTTTTCATGGACAATTTCTTTGTCTATGGAAAGACTTTTGATGATTGCCTTGAGAATCTGGATAGAGTCTTACAACGATGTGAAGAAAAGCACTTAGTCCTGAACTAGGAGAAGGCATAGTGCTAGGACATAGAGTGTCCGAGCGTGGGATAGAGCTAAGATTGAAGTCATAGAACAGCTTCCTCCTCCCACAAATGTCAAGGGAATTCGTAGCTTCCTTGGCCATGCTGGATTTTATAGATGGATCATACAAAACTTCTCTCAAATTTCTCGTCCGTTAACAAGCCTGTTAGCCAAAGATGCACCCTTTGACTTCAATAATGAGTGTTTATATTCTTTCTACATTCTCAAGAAAGCACTCATCTCAGGTCCAATCATCCAACCCCCTGATTGGAAGCTCCCATTCCAAACCAAAGATAAGAAGCATCATGCTATTTCGTATGCTAGCAAAACCTTGACAGGGCCACAACTAATTTATGCAACAACCGAAAAAGAGATGTTGGTCGTGGTGTTTTCTATAGACAAGTTTAGATCTTACTTAGTAGGAGCAAAAGTCATTGTTTATACAGATCATGCTGCTCTTAAGTACTTGATCACTGAGAAAGATGCTAAACCACGTTTAATAAGATGGATCTTGCTACTCTAAGAATTTGATCTTAAAATAAAAGATAAAAAGGGAGTAGAAAATTTTGTTGTCGGTCACTTGTGTAGAATGCAATTCAAAGAAGCACAGAATTTGCCCATCGACGATTTCCTCAGAGATGACACACTCCTCAAGGTGACAGACTCCAACCCCTGGTATGCAAATATAGTCAACTTTATGGTTGCAGGCCATGTACCACCAGGGGTAGATATGAAGAAACTAGTTCAAGAGAGTCGAGTGCATCTCTGGGATGAGCCATACCTCTATAGAGTATGCAATGATGGATTATTAAGTAGATGCGTACCTATGGAGGAGGCAATCAAGATCATGGAAAGATGCCATGGAGCAGAGTACAGAGGTCATTATGGAGCATTCAAGACTCATTCTAAGATTTGGCAGAGTGGGTTCTTTTCGCCAACCATGTACAAGGATACCCATGACTATGTCAGGAAATGTGCAAGGTGCTAGAAGCACGGGAACATCAATGCCCAAGATGCCATGCCACTCACCAACAACCTACAAGTCGATCTCTTTGATGTATGGGCATCGACTACATGGGGCCCTTTCCTCCATCGAAAGGGTACATCTTAGTAGCAGTGGACTACGTGTCCAAATGGGTAGAAGCATTACCCTATCGCAAAGCAGATGCAACCAATTCAAAGAGAATGTTCCACGAAGTGATATTCCCCAGATTTGGAACCCCAAAGTTAGTCATAAGTGACGGGGGATCTCACTTCATCGACAAAGGCTTCCGCCAATTCCTCACCAATCAAGGAATCCGACACAATGTTGCAACTCCATACCATCCTCAAACAAGTGGTCAAGCAGAAACATCCAACAAACAAATCAAGAACATTCTGCAAAAGACTGTAGAAGAGATGGGCACAGCGTGGAACCACAAGCTACCAGAGGCACTTTGGGCATATCAGACCGCTTAGAAGACTCCAATTGGTATGACACCATACCATCTTGTATACAAGAAGACATGTCATTTGCCTATGGAATTAGAGTTCAAAGCACATTGGGCAATCAAGAAATAGAACATGGATCTGCCAGTTACTGGAAAATTCAGGAAGATGCAAATCTCTGAATTGGAAGAATGGAGAGAGAAAGCATACCATAATGCCAGGATATATAAGGAGAGAACCAAGAAATGGCATGACAAGAGGATCAAGGTCAAGGAATTCAATCCAGGAGACAAAGTCTTGCTATTCAACTCAAGATTCAAGCTCTTTGGTCACGAAAAACTGAAAAGAAAATGGGAAGGGCCATACCTCGTCGTCAATGCCGCGACTCATGGAGCAATCACACACCAGGACGACGACGGCAAAATCTTCAAGGTAAATGGCAAATGTCTTAAAGTTTTCTATGAACATGAAATTCCTGAACAAGAAATTGATATGATAAATTTTGTTCTTAATCCAAATTAGAACTAAAATCTACATGTTTTAATTTTTTTGTTCAAATTTTGAAAAAGACCTTAGAAATGGCCTAGACTTTGTCTTGACTCCCCCTCGTGAAAGGTAGGCCCATTTGGCCTCTAACATGGATCGGCCAAACCTGTCTTCGGGCCAAACAGCCCGAAACTTCACGAGCTGACTCACCTGACCCGAACAAGTTCGAAACCTGGCTCAGTCGTTCAAAATCTCTCAAAAAGCGTTTGGCCGATCGTGTTTCGAACTAGTTCCAACGCCCTGCTGCACAGGAGCATTGGGACAACGATCTCCTTCAGTTTTCATCGCGATCCGAGCGAAAACGAAGGCCCTGAACGTTGTTTCTCTTCTTCTTAACCCCCTCTCCTTCTTCTTCCTCCTTCCACCTTGCTTTCTTTCACCACCAGCAGCACCACCATCACCCTTTGCAATCCTCCACACCTCCTTGATCACCCCCATGGCTCCACCACGCAACAATGGCAAGATGCCACTCATTCCCAGCAATGGAAGCCCGTCCAAGACCCGAGACCTCATCAACCCTGACGCCATGATCGTCGAGGTCCTCAAGGTTGCACCTCTAGCCATGGCACCACCGCCGACAGAGCTAACAACCCCTAGAGGGGTCGGCCGACCGGGTAGTGGAGCTCGGAGCGGATGCGGACCATCACTCGGTCGATGTCTCCGCGCCGCAACCTCAACAAGCTCATTGCGCGACCGATGACGCCCAAAAGGCCGACAACCGGTCAAATTGGGGTGAAGAAGGCACCCATCTCCTCCACCGACGGCGACATGAGTACGGGTTACACCCACTCGTACTCACCATCAACACCGCCAGGGATGCGGATTTAGTTGGCTCAAGGTGGACCACGCAGAGACAAGGTGCTCATCCCTCCTCTCACCTCTGAGGAGCGGAGGGGGGTGCGCAGATCGCTTGAGACGGAGGAGTCTCGCAAGTCCATCCGGCAGACTAGCAAAACGCCATCCATCTCCGGCCCTCCAGGACAATTCGAGGATGAAGATGAAGAAAGTGACATGGAGAAGTTGCTTCGTGTGGTGGCTAGGCTTAGGGAGAACAACACTAAGTTAGCAGAGCATGCAGCAGAGGAGAGGATGGCACACCTTCATCTTGAGGATAATTTAAGGCTCTTCGCATTAGCACCAATGCAAAGATCAAGCGTCTAGCCCAAGCCATCGAGAGAGAGGATCTCTTTGCCCCTCCATCTTCATAGATCACTAGTCCAAAAATAAGATAGACACTTAGGTTTATTTTTCCAATCATTTTGTTTATTTCCCTTTCATCAATGTAATGTGTGCCTACAAAAGTTTGAATTGAATACAAATGTTTGGTTCTGCTAGTATTTTTGCCCAGCAGAACCCCTGCATTTGATGTTTCTCTGTCACTGAATTCAGCATGCTCCGAAACAAGTATGGGGGAGGTCGGTCGACACTCCAACTTGTCAAAACACTAAAAGGATCACATAATCATGTTGTACACGTCAATGACACGTCTCAGAAAAAAATTGGACCGAAACGGCCACTTTTGTGGATCGGTCGATCCACGTTGGAGGCCAAAATTCAGAAAGTTCAGAGTACACCAACATTCAGAGGTAAGGGATTCAAATGCAGAGTTCGAAGTGGCCAAACGGCTCTGAAGAGCGGTCGGCCGACCGTGCTTCTAGGGCCTAGACCCACCAGTCAACATCCGTTCAAATGCAAACACCTATCCTGAATGGTTCGCCACGTCTCTCCCCTTTTCTCTATACTTTTTCATTTGTTTTCTCATTTTTCTTTAAAAATAAAAATGGAATAAAAAAATTCCCTTCATGAAATTTATCATTTAGTTTAAATTTCATTTAATATTGAATAAAACAAGAGATCGCTTCCAAAAATTAAAATTTTAAAAAGTGACATGATCTATGACATTTAAAGGACAAAAGCGTCATAAAGACAAATTGGAGTTTTGAATCTGGTAAAGTTTTGAATTTTTTTCGTCCGGTTGGCTTGTTTCTTCGCAGCGCCACGTCAACGGGACGATGCACACGGCTTGGCGGAGGGGCGTTGACGTGCTCCATCCGCCGCAGTTATGGTTTGAGACAGCTTGCTTGTCTTTGTAGTTAGTTACATGACGGTTGGCTGTTATGGTTAGGTTGTAGGTTTGAGAATGGAGGGAACTATGGTAGTGGGTTAAGAATCATCAGCTCTGTGATGATGTATTTGATCAGTCAGTAGCATTGCCTATGATGTCATGGACACTTGATCATGGTGCCAGTTATGGCCATGAATTTATTTCATGAGCTTTCATCCATTTGCCTTTGTTGATTTCTTTCATTGGCTGTGATGACCTGTTATTTATACCTGTTATATCTGAGCACAACTCTTTTCCCTATAATGAAATCATTATTCATACATGATCTGAGTATGAACCCATTGCCTATTATGATGTCTTGGTTGATTCATGCACAATCTAAGCACAAATACAAATATTTATTTACATTCATATTTGATTCTTACTTATAACTCTTGCATTGTATTGATTCTTACTTAATTCTTGTTTGTGTAATTCTTGTTGTAATATTGAGCTATGGTGTGATGACCTATGGTATGAACCTGCTGTATGAATACCAAGCTGTGGTAACTTCATCAGATTCAACTTTGAGGTACTCAAACTCTGATACATGCACCCAACCAAACAAGTGACCATGTATCTGATATTTGAATTCTGCATGCAGTGTTGACAACCAAACAAGTGCTGATGTCATCCAGACTCTGCAGATAAAGAAACCAAACAAGCATAGGTTGTATGAGCAGAGCCTGGCTGATGCCATCCCATGATGCAATGCAAGCTTCCTGGCAAGGGAACCAAACGCGCCCTAATCCAACACTAATCCAACACGATGAATGGACACGATGGATGCCGTCCGATCGATGGCGGGTCGCCACTGAAACGAGTGAAACCACCAGTGGGACCGGCCCCGCTGCGCCGCGCCGACGAGAAATTCCAATCGGGTTAAATCCCACGCGCCAAATCCGGGCCCACCCTTTCTCCCTCCCCTAGGCTATATACGCGACCCCACGCCGCCGCTCCTCCCACCTCCCACCTTCCCCATTCCCCCGTACTCGTCGCCAGCAAGCAAGCGCTCCCAGCGTGTTCACACCTGGCCTTGCGCTGTGACGCGTGCACCAGCCTCGTCAGCCGGCCAACCGGGGAGTCTGCCAGTCGCCGACCACAGGCGATTCGCTTGGCCGCACGCCGCGGGAGTAGAGATGAAGTGGGGGCTGGCAGCCGCCGCGGCTTCTGCCGCGGCCGTCGCGGCGGCGTCGGGTGCTGAGCTCCTCGCCTGCGATTGCGACGCGTCTGCCCCGGCGGCCGCCCCTGCCGCGACCGTTGGGCGGTGCGAAGGGCTGGTGCTCTCCCGGCAGCACCACGACGACGAGGTCCACGAGGTGCGTCTCCCACGGATCAAGGACTTTTGGTCTCCCTTGTCTTGTTTTGCGTGATATATATATATATATATATAGGAAGAGAGCGATTCCCGGGAAATAGAAGCAGGGTTGGCTAATTGCTACTGTGCACGCCTGTTTTTCACCACAGGGATCCTCGTCGGCGTCCAGGGAGAACAGTCATAGTGGCGGTCGCCGCAGGGACCGGTTCGCGCCGCGGTTCGATGGCCTGCGCTTCATCGAGACGCTCGTCACGGCGCACCGCTGAAACGACGAACCGCGAGACTATCTCCCGTTGGTAATTTCCCGCCGCCATGATTCGGCGAATTGTTGCTGGTGGCTCCTAGGCCACCGAATTTTGTTAGCACAATTTCAGGGGTTTCTGTTTCGTTTAGTGCTGGGCTGTTTGTGTTCTTGTTGATGTCGATGCTCACCTGATTTGGGTATAATTGTGTTAGTGTGTGTGAGACAGAAGGATTAAGATTGTAATCGGCATGTAAATTTGAGCAAACAATACTCTTTATTATGTTGAACAATTCTTAGTCACCTGGTTTGGACAAGCATGATTGATTTTGATTCATTCCCCGTTCCCCCAGTCCCCATCCTTTGTTGGACAGGGATGGAAGTGGAAGTCACTGGCACGTGGGCCATGTTAGGCTGCGGGCTCATGTGTCAGTGACTTCTAATTCTCTAGCAGTACATCAGAGGACCCCGGTGCCTTTTCCTATTTTTGGCCATCTTTTCCACAATTATATATATTGTTTCGAACAGAACCCCGTTTTTGTGGTGGGAAATTGCTGGAGTCATCCTTTCACATGGCATCTTGGTAGACTTCGATTTGAGTGCAACTTGCCAAATCCCATCTTTTTTAGGAAATATTTGATTTTAGGACAAAACATATATATATATTGTCTGTTTAGTTGTATGGATGAAGTGCGCTATTTTTCTGTTTGGTTAGACGGATGAGATTGGATGGATGAGAATACTTGACTAATTATATTTATTATTTAAAAATAACAACTAATAGGTATACACTAATAAATATCTACAAACACTAATCTTGTCATTATAATTATTAATTAAAAATAAAATAAGTTAATTAGCACTATACCACTATAATTGTCATACAAAACATATGCTAATTAATATATTAACACTTATCAAAACTCATCTTAACTCATCCTGTCATTATAATTACTCCCTCCATACTCAAAAAACTTGTCGTTTAGGACAATGTTTTAGTTAAACATTAGGAATATAAATCATGAATAATAACTTTTAAGTTGTTAAGTTTAAAAATGTGAAAATCATATCAATAGATTAGTCTTGAAAAATACTTTCATAAAAATATACATATATTATATTTCAATACATATTTTTCAAAAAATAAGCGGTCAAAGTTACACTTAGAAGGTCGTACCTGAAAGGACCTAATTGGCCTAGAGGGGGGAGGTGAATAGGCAACTACCGGTGGGGGACCGGTGCTACTGCCGGTAGGACTTGGTTCCTACGAGAACTAAGAAATCTCAAAGGAAAACAACTTAGATTTCAGATCTACTAATTCCTTACTATCTTTAGGTGATGTAGAGGTAGTAGGAGTACTCCGCTTGCCTTGCTTCTTCACCAAATCGTAGATCGGCCTCTTCGACCCTAAGAACAAGAGAGAGAGAGAGAGGAAGAACACGAAGAACAATAGCAACAAGTGATAGCACAATAATATGAATCGAGAGCAAGCACACGAGACACAGGATTTAATCCGAGGTTCAGTCTCCACACAAGGAGCACCTACGTCCCCGTTGTTGAGGTGACCAAAAAGGTCGGAGTCTCTTCCACCTCCTTGCCTCTCTCAAGCAACCACAAAGGTTAGCCCGAGGTTTCCACTAAGAATCAAAGGGTGAATACAAACACTTCGGGGTGCCCTCACAAATGGAGCAACACGGGCAACCACGAAGAACACCTAGCCGGCTAGGGTTCCAAGAACCCAAGAGTAATAGACACAAATCCGGCCGGCAAGAAGAGGGATCCAAGTGCTCAAGTCGTAGATCGAAGTTCCCTGCTCTCTAATCTCGCTTCTCTCGCTCTAAGCTAGCAAAATTCGAAGTTCTAGAGCAAGAGGGAGAGAGAAGGGGGTGAGTCAAGCTTGGAGAGCTGTTTTTTTTGTCTCTAGGTGTGTTGGGAGTGAATGAATGAGTGGATAGAGTGAGAGAGGGGAAGAGATAGACTTTTAGATGCTCAACCCGAAGCGGTACCGGTACTACTGGTGCAGCACCGGTACTACCGATCAAAAGTGACCATTGGAAGAATTGGGCTCAGATCTAGGCAAAAGAGAACTACCGGTACTACCGGTCCACCGGTACTACCGGTGACGGACCGGTACTACCAGACGTGCAAAAATCCTGATGCCCTCGCATGCGAGGGTGCCTCCGTAGACCAGTACTATCGCCAAAACACTCCTCTAAGTGTCCATTTCACACGGCGTCTCTCAAGCGTCTCTATACTAATAACTTGAGCACCCTTACCCTCTTCAAGCTAGCCAAACATGTATCCCTCTTGGTAGTGCGGCTTTTCCTATAACTCAATTCAAAAAGATAAATCTATTTGGTACTTGAGCGACTGCTTTTCATGGAGAACGAATTGGGGGTGCTTCAATCACCGAATATTATCGTTTAAGCTTGTCCATATACTAGCACCTGTGAATATACTTAGGATAAGCGTATTAGTTCCTAGGTTGATTGTTATCAATTATCCAAAACCCACACTTAGGGGGCGAATGCACTTACAAACTCCCTCTTTTTGGTAATTGATGAGAACCAACTTAGGCTTACATATAATAGGAAGAATTTAAGCTTTTGAATTTCATATTTTAGGGACAAGCTCCCCGTAAATTTATGCATTGGATTTGAATTCCATGTCTTGATCATAATCAAGATAGCATAAAATTTAGAGCAAACTCCCCTTAACTTTTGCAATCCATGGGGTGCCTACAAGTGTGTGTGATGAACATAATAACCGTGATGCATATGACAAAGTATCATCCACACATTTGCTAAAGTAAATAAGCAATCACCACACAAGCATATGAACATCACAAGATAAACGATGTAATGTAAATATAGTTCTACAATCACACAACATCCATATTACATAAATATGTTGTAGCTCTGAAGAATCATGGCCCTAGTTGGTTTCGGTGATTAACGACAATTAGCGATTATTATGGCTAACGTGTGTTTTGCAGAGGCTATGCGTAGCTTAGCCATAGTGATCAACATGAATGGGCATTAGTAGGTCATCACTTAGCCCTCAAGATGGATATCGTTTCGGATTTCAAAGAGACATGATGAAGATCCTAGAATGATAGGCTAAGTGCCATAAGGTGATGAAGGGCACTTAGAAATAGATAGGACTTTTATTTGATCTTTGACCGTACTATTAAGAGAGGTTGAGACTAGTAGCTTGACTTAGGAAAGCTTCATGAACTAGGTGTGGTGCACACTTGTATTCCTTAGCTCTAAGCAAGCCTAAGGTGACCGTAAGATAGCCTAGAACAACTTCCATATTCATCGTGGCGAAAAACGAAGTTGAGAGGCCTGTTTTCTGGGCGACGGACGCTCCTGACGGAGGCGTCGGACGCAGTCCATCGCGTCGGACAAAGGCGTCGGACGCTGGGTGGTTGAGTCCACAGCGTCCGTCGGCCTACCAGTGGCCATGTGTTTCTGGCTAAGTTTTTCAGGGTCCGACGGACGCTGTCCGTCAGCCAGGCGTCGGACGCTTGGAGATCGTCCATCGGCCTTCCAGTGAGGGTGTTTTTCAGCCCGAGCCAGAGTATAGCGTTGGACGCTGGGAAGAGCATCCGTCGCCCCTGTGACGGAGCGTCCGTCGCTGGGAAATCGTGTCAGAGTTAGCCGTTGGGCAGGGCGTCGGAGCGTCCGTCACCTAGGCGTCGGAGCTTCCGTCGCCCAAACTTTGTGCAGAACTAGCCGTTGGGGCATGCGATGGAGCGTCTGTCGCCTAGTCGACGGAGCGTCCGTCGCCAACTTAAGTTGTCAGCCCGAGCTAGTTTTCTGAGGGTCTATTTATAGCTCCCCACACTTCTCTCCCACCTTGCCTTTGCTCATTTTATTTGCTGAGTTTGTTGAGAAGGCTGGGAAGAGAGCAAGAGCCCTAGAGAGAGAGAGAGTGATTTGCGAATCCATCCATCCTCTCCTCTAGTTCATCCAAGAGTTCAAGTGTGCATCCTCTAGTTGTGAAGCTTGAGTGAGTCAAGCGAAGATCGAGGCTTGTTACTCTTGGTGATCGACATCACCTAGACGGTCCAGTGGTGCTTGGAGGAAGGTGATCGCCGGAGGATTATCGGCGGCCCTTCTTCATCGACGTTGTGATCGGTTGTGGGCGATTCACCGAGCCGGAGTGGCGAAGAATCAGGCCGTAGAGAGCACTCATCCCTTGCGCGTGATTGAGGGGGAGCTATACCTTGCGAGGTGCTCCAACGAGGACTAGGGGGGAGTGTCGACTCCTCGATACCTCGGAAAAACATCATCGTGTCAAGCATCTCTTTCCCTAGCTCCTTACCGCATTACTTTCTGCACTTGTCTTTCAATTCATACTAGAATTGTGTAGTAAGTTTTCGCTTTATATTGATTTGCTACCGCTTTCTAGCTAGGACACACAAGTGGTAGGCACTAGGGGGTTAATTGGCTCTTTATAGGTTTAATTCTTGTCTAGAAATTAAAAAGAGCCCAATTCACCCCCGTCTTGGGCATCTTGATCTTTTCAATTGGTATCAGAGCAAGGTTTGCTCTAAATTAGGCTTCACCGCTTAGAGCAAGATGTCCCACGGGGATGTACCACCTTCCATGTTCGATGGAGACGACTTTCCTTATTGGAAAGTTCGTATGGAGGCCTATCTAGAGGTCATTGACGTGGGCGTGATCAATGCCGCCACAAAGGGAGGCACTCTCTTCGCGGAGGACCTCAACTTTGATAAGTACAATGCCAAGGCGAAGAACATTCTTTTTCATGGCATTTGCAAGGATGTCTTCAACCAAGTGCGTAATGCCAAAGACGCATTTGAGTTCTGAACCACTATTTGTGCTCTTCACGAAGGCACAAAGTGTGAGCGTGAGGAACGCTATCACTTGGTCATGGCTAAGCTCAATTCTTTTTCTATGCATGGAAATGAAAATACAAATAAAATGTACTCATGTCTTAACATTCTTGTAGAAGAATTGAATGGGCTCGGTCTCAACCAAATGGCACCGGCCCATGTGGTGCGCAAGATTCTTTGTGTCTTGCCCATTGAGAAGTATGGCCACATCGTCACGGTTCTTCACCAAGGAGACCTCTCCGCTGCTACACCAACACAAATCTTGGGCAAGATCAATGTCCATGAGATGTACATGAAGATTGGTGATGGTGGCTCTTCTTCCTCCTCCAAGAAGAAAGAAAAAGAGGAGGAAAAGAAGGACTTGGCTCTGAAGGCATCCTCTTCGGAGAAGTGCAAGATACAATATGTGTATGAGAGTGCAAGTGATGGAGAGGATGATAATGACTTAGCTCTCATGGTAAAGAAGACAACAAATATGTTGAAGAGGCTAAACAAGAATGGAGTCAAGTTTGACTCAAAGAAGAAGAAATTCTTTACAAGCTCTTCAAGAAAGCCTCTCTCCAAGATGGATTGCTACAATTGTGGCAAACTTGGACACTTGGCTCATGCTTGCCCCGAAGAGAAGAAAGACAAGTACAAGAACAAAAAATTCAACAACAAGTTCAAGTACAACAAGGGCAACAAAGATGAGTCAAGTGATGAGGAGAAGAAGGATGACAAGCCATTCAAGAAGAAGAAGAACTTCAACTTCCACAAGAAGAAGGATGACAAAGCCTACATTATTGGTGATTGGCTCACTGAAAGGATCAAGATGCCCAAGAGGGGGGGGGGTGAATTGGGCTTGTTTTAAATTTCTAAAGCAAATATAAAAACCTATCAAATGCCAATCACTCCCTAGTGCCTACCGTCCGTGTGTCCTAACTAGAAAGCGGTAGCAGTTCATAGGAATTAAAGACAACCTAAGCAATTCTAGTAGGAAATGTAAAAACAAGACGGAAAAGTAAAGAGCTAGGGAAAAGAGAATCTCATGGACGCAGCGATTTTTTCCCGAGGTATCGAGGTGTCGACACACCCCCCTAGTCCTCGTTGGAGCACCTCGCAAGGTATCGCTCCCCCTCTACCCGCGCAAGGGTAGAGTGCTCTCTACGGGCTGATTCTTCGCCACTCCGGCTCGGTGAATCGCCCACAACCGATCACAAGAGCTTGGAGAAGAGCCGCCAACAATCTCCCGGCGATCACTTCCTCCGAACACCACCAAACCGTCTAGGTGCTGTCGAACACCAAGAGTAACAAGCACAAGACCTTCACTTGACCCACTCAAGGCTAGGAAGGTGGATGGATGCACACAAGTCACTCCTAATCACTCTAGGAGGGAAGAACAAGATGAACTCTCTCTAATCTCTCCCTCATTAGACTCTTGGCTCTCCAAAAGATTTCTCAAGATGTCACCAGCTGAAACAATGGCCAAGAGGACCTCTAAGGCCCAAGGGGGCAACTATAAATAGTCCCCACCTTCAAAACTAGCCGTTTTTTTTACTTTTTCTTCTTTCTGCGTAGCCACCGGACTAGTCCGGAGCTCACACCACCGGACCATGCACACTGGTCCGGAGCTCACTTTCGTTCCAAACTCAGGCACCGTCGGACTACTCTGCTTGGTCCGACGCACTGGTCCGACGCTCTGGTCCGGAGCCTCGGTGCTCTCTGAATGAAAACTTATCTCTCTTTTACACACCACCGGACAACTCTCCTTGGTCCGGTGCCCTGGTCCGACGCTCTGGTCCGGAGCCAGGGTGCTCTCTGCATAGACCAATCTTCCTGTCTTGAGGCGTCGGACTAGCCGTCGGACACACCGTCGGACTAGTCCGGAGCCTTCTGACTCTCTAAACCAAGCCACCGGACCACTCTCCTATGGTCCGGTGCTTTCCAGACAGGTGGTCCGGAGCTCCTCGAGCTGAGAGTCTGCCTAAGTCAGGGACCACCGGACTACTCTCCTTGGTCCGGTGCCTACTTAGCAGAGTGGTCCGGAGCCTCTTTCTCCCTCTCTATCAACCGTTTTCGCTGAGGTTTCTCAAGGGATTTTTCTCCTACCACTTCTAGGGTTTATCAAAGGCTGAAAGCAAGGTCTCTAGGACTAGTTGTGACAAGTGTGCATATACCCACTTTCCTAAACTCTCCTAGGTCAAGCTACTAACCTCATACCCCCTTTATAGTACGGTCAAAGGAAAAACAAAAGCCCTAGCTATACTTAGTGCCCTTCTCAACCTTATGGCACTAAGAACTAGCCTAGTCTTCGTCGAGTATCTCCATCCTTTGCAACCGAAACGATTTCCATCTTGGGGCATGAAAGTCCATTAAGCCCATTCAAACTACATCACTCATGACCTAACATATATGACTTTGTCTCTGCAAAACACACGTTAGTCAAGGTGATCTAGTATTGTCGTTAATCGCCTAAACACAAGGGTCCATGATTCTACACTCACCGACATTGAAGACACAAGTGACTCATCCAGAGATGAGAGTGAAGATGAGAAGGTGGCCGCCTTCGTGATTGGGTCATCTACTCCACCGCCACCTCCTCCATCATCTCCGGGCTCATCCTCTACACACCTATGCCTCATGGCTAAAGGTGACAAGAAGGTACAAAAGAGGATAATGATGATGAGGCTAGCTCTAGTGATGATAGTGATGATGAGTTTGAGGCACCTTCCTATGATGAGCTAATTGTGATTTGCAACAAATACACTAAGCTCATTAGGAAGTATAAATCTAAAAGTGAATCACTAGAGAAAGCCAACGATAACTTGCATGCTAAACTTGTTGACTTGTCTAGTGCTAATGATGATTTGAAGCTTGAGAACAAATCTCTCTCATCTAGCACTAGGGAGCTCAAAGCCTCACTCAAGCAAGCTAATGAGAAACATGATAAGCTTGAGAGGTCAACACAAGAGCTCCATACAAGATACAACTTGCTAAAAGATGACTACAACCAAGTTAGAAATGAACATGGCACACTTGTGATAGCTAACAAATTTCTTACAAATGATCTTGCTACACATGTTGCTATTAACCCGGTTGTTAAGTGTCATATAGCTACTTCTTGTGAGGACTTGCTTGATGAAGTTGCTAGTGAGCAAAATACTAAGTACACGGGTAAGAAGGTAGTTGAGGCCGAAAAGTATGATGACTATGTGAAGATGAGGCAAGAAAACTCCAAGCTCAAGGAAGAGCTAACCAACCTCAAGGCAAGCAAGCCATTCACTATCAAGTCGGCCAAGCAAGATGACAATGATGCAATGACCTTGATCACCTCTCTCAAAGAGGAAAAATGCAAAGCTCAAGGTTGAGAAGATCAAGCTTGCAAGTGGAATGGAGAAGTTCACCAAGGGCCACAACCTCCAAAGTGAGCTCTTGATGAACACTATCATGAAGACCGACAAGTCCGGCATTGGGTTCAAGGAGAACCAAATCATGAAGGCCAAGGTCAAGATAGAAGCTAAGAACTACTACAAGAACAAGGACATGAGGAACAACTATGACACACCAAAGCCCAAGCCCAAGAAGTGCTTTGGATGTGGTCAAGAGAGTCACTTTGAATTCCAATGCAAGACTCCACCTTCCAAGACCTTACCCAAGCACACAAGGCCTTTTGCGCATGATGCACACTTCATCATAAACAAGGACTCCAAGGGTAGACCCCTAGTTGTGTTTCTCGGTCCTAAGATGAAGAACAAGCCTAAAGTGCTATGGGTCGCTAAGGAGTTGGTGGACAAGGCTATGGGACCTCGCCAAGTGTGGGCTCCCAAACAACAAGATTAACTTCAAGTTGTTTATGTGTAGGTGAACTACAAGACCGATGGAAGTCATTGGGTGATTGATAGTGGATGCACTCAATATATGACCGGTGACTCCTGGATGTTCACCACACTTGAGGAAGATTGTGAAGGGCGAGACAAGATTACCTTTGGGGACAACTCAAAAGGCAAAGTGCAAGGCCTAGGCAAAGTGGCAATCTCCAATGATCAATCAATATCAAATGTCTTGCTAGTGCAATCTTTGAGCTTCAACTTGCTTTCGGTTGGTCAACTTTGTGATCTCGGGTTCCAATGTCTCTTCACCCCCAATGAGGTAGTTGTGACCAAGATTGAAGATTCATAATTGATATTCAAAGGGTTTCGGCACAACAATCTCTACCTAGTGGACTTCACCTCAAACGAAGCTAGTTTGCAAACATGTCTATTCTCCAAGAGCTCTTTGGGTTGGTTGTGGCATAAAAGATTAGCACATGTGGGCATGTCAACTTTGAAGAAACTTGTCAAGAAGGAGATGGTTAGAGGTGTGAAGTATGTGGTGTTTGAGAAGGACAAGTTGTGTAGTGCATGTCAAGCCGACAAGCAAGTGGCCAACACTCATCCCACCAAAGCTTTCATGTCAACCTCAAGAGTCCTAGAGCTACTTCACATGGATCTATTTGGACCTACCACCTATGCTAGCCTTGGTGGCAATCTCTTTTGCTTGGTAATAGTTGATGACTACTCTAGGTACACTTGGGTGTTCTTCCTTCAAGACAAGGGAGAGACTCAATCAATATTCAAGAAGTTTGCAACTAGAGCCCATAATGAGTTTGATGTGAAGATCAAGAAGATAAGAAGTGACAATGGGACCGAGTTTGTAAACACCAAGATTGAAGACTATTGTGATGAAGTTGGGATCAAGCATGAGGTGTCCTCTGCCTATACCCCTCAACAAAATGGTGTAGTAGAGAGGAAGAACCGGACACTTATTACTCTTGCAAGATCAATGCTTGATGAATACAACACCCCCGAGAAGTTTTGGGCCAAAGCAATCAACACCTCATGCTATGCGGCCAACTGGCTATTTGTCCAAAGGCTTCTCAAGAAGACCCCCTATGAGCTTGTGAATGTGAAAGGATCAAGATGCCCAAGAGGGGGGGGGGGGTGAATTGGGCTTGTTTTGAATTTCTAAAGCAAATATTAAAACCTATCAAATGCCAATCACCCCCTAGTGCCTACGATCCGTGTGTCCTAACTAGAAAGCGGTAGCAGTTCATAGGAATTAAAAGCAACCTAAGCAATTCTAGTAGATAATATAAAAACAAGACGGAAAGAAATGGGGAAATGTAAAGAGCTAGGGAAAAGAAATTCTCAGTGACGCAGCGATTTTTTCCCGAGGTATCGAGGTGTCGACAACCCCCTAGTCCTCGTTGGAGCACCTCGCAAGGTATCGCTCCCCCTCTACCCGCGCAAGGGTAGAGTGCTCTCTACGAGCTGATTCTTCGCCACTCTGGCTCGGTGAATCGCCCACAACCGATCACAAGAGCTTGGAGAAGAGCCGCCAACAATCTCCCGGCGGTCACTTCCTCCGAACACCACCAAACCGTCTAGGTGCTGTCGAACACCAAGAGTAACAAGCACAAGACCTTCACTTGACCCACTCAAGGCTAGGAAGGTGGATGGATGCACACAAGTCACTCCTAATCACTCTAGGAGGGAAGAACAAGATGGAATCTCTCTAATCTCTCCCTCACTAGCCTCTTGGCTCTCCAAAGGATTTCTCAAGGTGTCACCAGCTGAAACAGTGGCCAAGAGTGCCTCTAAGGACCAAGGGGGCAACTATAAATAGTCCCCACCTCCCAAACTAGCCGTTTTTCACTTTTTCTTCTCTCTGCGAAGCCACCGGACTAGTCCGGAGCTCATACCACCGGACCATGCACACTGGTCCGGAGCTCACTCTCGATTCAAACTCAGGCACCGTCGGACAACTCTGCTTGGTCCGACGCACTCGTCCGGAGCCTCGGTGCTCTTTGAGTGAAAACCTTTCTCTCTTTTACGAACCACCGAACCACTCTCCTTGGTCCGGTGCCCTGGTCCGACGCTCTGGTCCGGAGCCAGGGAGCTCTCTGCATGAACCAAACTTCTTGTCTTGAGGCGTCGGACTAGCCGTCGGACTAACCGTCGGACTAGTCCGGAGCCTTCTCTGTCTCTGAACCAAGCCACCGGACCACTCTCCAATGGTCCGACGCTTTCCAGACAGGTGGTCCGGAGCTCCTCGAGCTGAGAATCTGCCTAAGTCAGGGACCGTCGGACCACTCTCCTTGGTCCGACGCCCACTGAGCAGAGTGGTCCGGAGCCTCTTTCTCCCTCTATATCAACTGTTTTCGCTGAGGTTTCTCAAGGGATTTTGCTCCTACCATGTCTAGGGTTTTCCAAAGGCTGAAAGCAAGGTCTCTAGGACTAGTTATGACAAGTGTGCATATACCCACTCTCCTAAACTCTCCTAGGTCAAGCTACTAATCTCATACCCCCCTTTATAGTACGGTCAAAGGAAAAACAAAAGCCCTAGCTATACTTAGTGCCCTTCTCAACCTTACGGCACTAAGAACTAGCCTAGTATTCAACTTGTATCATCATCCTTTGCAACCGAAACGTTTTCCATCTTGGGGGCATGAATATCCATTAAGCCCATTCAAATTGCATCACTTATGACCTAACACAAATGACTTTGCCTCTGCAAAACACACGTTAGTCATAGTGACCTAGTATTGTCGTTAATTGCCTAAACACAAGGGTCCATGATTCTACAATCTCCCCCTTTTAGGTGATTGACAACAATACAAGCTCGAGTAGAGAATAATGAGTGAATTTTGATAAGAGAAGACATGACTTGGCATGAGATAGGCATGGGTTAGTGATAAGAAAGACAAGTACATGCCTAACCATTCAAGCCATGACAAGCACAATAGATATGAAATGAGCATAGTACTTGATTTCATAAAGGATATGCTATAGCCAAAAGATCAGAGATTAGCGCGGAAGCAATATAGCATAACCAAGTGACATGATATATATAGATGAATGTCCACACATGTCACACAACCATCAAGTCTCAACCATCACACATATCATACAATGCATAAAGACGGTAAACATGATGCATGATGCAATAAAGTTTATACACATCAAAAGAACGAGTCCTACTAGCTCCCCCTGAATCTAGCCCATCTACTCGACTCTCCCTCTCCCCCTTTGGCGTCGAAGCACCAAAACTAGGCGTTTGGAGGCGGAGTGGAAGCAGCCGTGGAGCGGTCGAGCACACTGAAAGCTGCTAGATACGTCTCATCATCTGAGTCCTCCCCCTGAGTATCTGTCGCTGGTAGTGAAGCAGTCTGGGGGTCGGTAGCTGACAGGCCTGCTGCGGTCGAAGACTCTGGAGCTGTAGCTGGAGAAGTAGCAGGAGAAGGAACCGGTGCCAGTGTCTCTGTGGGAGCCTCAGGAGCAGCGGTGTCCGGTTGTGCCTCATGCACTGACTCGACTGGAGTCTGAAGAACCGGAGACTGCGGAGGTGTATTGGAGTGGAAGTGACCACTGTGGCATCGGTAGCAACTACAGCTATAGGTGGGGTAGACACAGCTAGAGCCCGACTGTCGTGTGTAGCCTCGGAGGAAGCTACTGAAGAGCGATGCTGATCAGCTGTCGGTGCAACAAGCTCGGCCTCAACCTCTGCTGCTATCTGAGGACCAGTGGGGGACGGCTGCCCGGTAATGTCGCTGAACGACGCTGAAACGTCTCTGGCAGTAGCACCCATCGTAGCAGTAAGTGGAGTGAAACCAGTAGTGAGAGGGGTGAACTGCTGAGTCGGGCCGAAGGTGTCCAACCACTGAGTCATCTGAGTCGCCGGAGACTGGAACGGGGTGGTCAATCTGGCACCCTGAAGTCCACTGGACTGTACGGCTGGGGTGGGAGTGACTGTCTGACCGACGGAGCTTGTAGGGGCCACTGAAGGGCCAACTGAGGGTCCGACTAAGAACTGTGGGCCTCCTATCTGCCCAACTGACTGAGAGGGCTGTGAGGTGCTCATCATCTATATCTGAGGAGCAGCTGGAAACTCAAGAGGAGGAGCGCCCGTCCACTTCATCATATGAGCCATAAAGGCCATGTTCTGCTGCTGCAGCTGCTGAGACTGTAACTGAAGGCGCTGTGACTCTAGCTGCATAGCGAGCATCTGTCGCTGCATCTCGAAGTGACGCTCCTCAGACTGTCGCTGCATCTCGTCCTGTCGCTGCTGGACCTGTGTAACTGCAGTGACGAGAGAACTCTGCTGCTCATTCATCCGGTCAAGAAGCTTGAGCATCATGGTCTCAGTGGCAGAGGTAGAGCCGCCAGCCTCAGTGTCGTGAGCCCATGGGGGCATCTGTGGAACTGGCTGGAAATCTGCATCTGAGCTATCTGAAGTGTCCTCAGGAGTCACATCAGCTCCAGTATCTAGTCCATGGAGCTCCTGCTGCTCAACACTGCGTATAGCCTCATCCTGAGCATCAACCTCAGCTCTGTCAGCTGGAGCTGTCCTCTCTCTGACAAGACGGAGGACCCGGTTCCCAAACCGGCTGTCAAACGAACCAAGAACTCTGTACGCTGGAAAAGAGGTCGGCGACTGATCTAGTAGAGCGCGGAGTCCAGGGTTCGCTCCCTCAAGCTCAATAGCTATGATCGATGAAATCCAGTGAGCATAGGGAAACTGACGACGGGCTCTCATGCTATCTGCTATCACATCCTCTATCTTTGATACAAGAAAGTCTGTGACGTCGAACGGTGTCTGAGATACTAGGGCCTGAAGGAGTAACTACTGCATATTTGTCAGTCCTTCCTTGTAACCCGTGCGAGGAAGCAGAGTACGACGGAGTACCTCGTTCAACCTGTGAACGGTGGGTCTGAGCTCTGCTGGGCTACGTCTGGAGCCCTCTAAGAAAGATGGCTTGAAGAGAGGAGCCACCTCCTGAACTGACAGTGTACGACCACCTCGAGCTCTGCGAGGCACTGAGGCTCCTCGGTAGCACTCATAATGTAAATCGAGCTCACCACCCTGCTGACGGAGGCGAAAGATTTCTCTGAGTCTGGTCAAGTATAGTCGGTATCGCTCGCCTTTGAACGTGTACTGCACAAACTTGTGCTCTGGATCCACCCATACTGAAGCATAGAACTCTCTGACCCATCTCTCTATGTAGTTTCCGGAACGGCCAAGCACATCAGCTAGTCCCGGAAGGTAAGTCAGGAACGGTCTGATCTCCTCACCAGCTAGCTCAACGATGCTCTCTAAGGAGCAAACCCTGTGCGGTCGAATCTGAATACTGGTAAGCTGAGTTGCTCTATAGAAATCCTCCATGAGAGGTGTATGCCATCCTGGTGAGGCTCTGGGGTCTCTCTGATCCGGGCACCACTTCTCTAAAGCAACAAACCGTAGTTTCTTCACCTGCTTCGCTGTAAGATTCCTCAGATCGAGGTGAACTGAAGCTGAAGCTGCTGTGGGGGCTGCTGACTGAGGTGACTGAGCAGACTGGGAGCGAGTGGAACGCCCCCAGGAACTAGGTGCCAACGGTGTCCCCAGGGCCTCTGTGACAAGCTCTGGCTCCTCTGGAGTATCCTCTGTATGTGACCCAGCTGGAGGAGTAGAAGGTAGATCCCGCGGAGGGGTGCCAAGTCTCACTGTGCCTCAGCGACCGCCTCGCTTTGCGCGGTCTACTGCATCGGCCACTGCCTCGGCTTTCTCAGCCTCTGTGATCTTGCGCTTCTTCTTCTTTGCTTTCTCAACAACTGGCTTCTTGCCCTTATCTCTGGAAGGACGTGGAGGAGGAGGAGCATCATCACCTGACCCAGCGGCACGAGCACGAGTACTGCGAGTCATCTCTGAATCAATCAAAGAAACACTGCTCACTGTCAAACACTAGAGCCACTGCCAACTGTCAGAACCACTGCCACAAGAACCACTGAAAGCTGTAAGAACCACTGCCCACTGATCAAGCAACTGAAAGAGGGGCCTGCAAGCCACTGGACTGAACCTTCTGAGGCTTTGCCTCAATCCTTACTCGCGAGCTTTGCCCCGAGTTCAAGCTACCACTGACTGCTGCTGGATAGAATAGACAGGGTATACATAAGCATATATAAAATCTAGAGATAAGAATCCGTATAGAAGCAAGCATCTAGATAAGTGATAGAATGAAATCTGACATGATACCTGAGGTAAGAAAGCGTATCTGTTCAGAGCAATTCAAGTACCAACTCACACTCCGAGCGAGATTTACCAGCTGCGAATTACAATTGGCAATTGATTTAGTGAATTGGATTGAATTTGGATAAATGATTTCCAAGGAATAATACTAAGGCATGACACTATCTACGACTCGACAAAACGCGACGTCGAAGATTGAAATCATACCCTAGCGAGGAGATGCGAAGTCAACGACGACGAAGGCGAAAACGATCGCGGACGAAGACGTCGAAGACGATGACGACGAAACGAAGTCGTTCGAGGACGAATACGTTGAAACCCTTCCTAGGGTTAGGGCAAACC
Organism: Microstegium vimineum; assembly: GCA_022036555.1. Lineage (NCBI taxonomy): Eukaryota > Viridiplantae > Streptophyta > Magnoliopsida > Poales > Poaceae > Microstegium > Microstegium vimineum. Next base: position 19,708,611 of record CM039124.1, on the reverse strand, counting down.
CTAAGTGGGAGTAGCTCTGCAGTGGAAATGGAAGGAGGGGGTAAACCCCAGCGTGGCAAGCTTGGCAGGGTGGTAGAGAACGCCGGCGAAGGGAAGGCGTCCACGGCGGCGAGGTGGAGGATGGCGGTGGACGACAGCGCGGCGGCGATGGTGAACTGGTGGAGCAGCTGCTCGGTAGAGAGGAGAGCAGGGAGCAGAGCAGTGGTGGAGAGCAGCGGCGCTTAGGTGGAGGCCTCACCGGCGGCGAGGACAGCGGCGTGGGCACCAGGGCGAAACGGTGACGGAGCAGAGGCGACGGCGTATGGACGGCGGAAGGAAAATAGTGAAGAAAATAGAGCCGCACGCGGGGGGGGGGGGGGGGGTTATCCACAAATTTTCAAAGCGTCGGACCACTCTGCTTGGTCCGGAGGCTGGTCCGACGGGTGGAACGACGGTACCAAAGAGGAGGAAACAGTGAGCACCCGACCACCGGACCAAGGCGTCGGACTACTCACCGGACTAGTCCGACGGTGTAGAGATAGAATTGACAGAGGCACCGGACAACTTGCCATTGGTCCGATGGTGCGTCGGACACTGGTCCGATGGATTTTGTGGTTGGAAAAGATTTATGCAGTGAGGGACAGGGCGTCGGACCACTACGTAGGACCATTGCAGAGTGGTTCGGAGGGTGGTCCTGTGCTTAAAATTGCTCTGAATTCTCCTATTTTTCTCTCCAATCTTTTCTCTTAGCTAAGTACCAACACAAAAAAGGAAAGAGGAACACTTGTTGGACTTAACATAAGACCCATCTCTCAAACTCTCAATTTTAGAAGTAATTTGCCATAGGCTAGGATTAGTTTTCATAAGAAAATAGTTCAATAAAGCTCCAAGGGTCACCTTAGGGGCACAAGAGTGGTATTAGCTGAAGCTAGAGCGTTGAATTGCTCCCCTAAGAGTTGAACCTAATGATGACCAAAAAACTTAACCGAAAAGAAACGAAAAAGCAACACTCATGCATATGAATTGCAAAACAGAATTTGAATCTAGGTTGCTTGCAAGTTTAAACCGCGATTAAGCTTTGTCACACGCTTTGAGGGCGGTTATCTTAACCGCGTTAGCCAAGCCTATGTGCATTAACAAATTAGACATGTTATATTACATATGAATGCATGATTCACACAAGCTCATCTTTTAGTGAAGTTAGAGTTATCAAGCACATTCAACTCGCTTCTCAACCTACAAAAGGTTGTTTCATCGAGTGGTTTAGTGAAGATATCCGCCAATTGATCTTCACTCTTAACTCCAATTAGTGTGATGTATTTCCTAGCCACATGATCTCTAAGAAAGTGATGACGAATATCAATGTGCTTGGTGCGAGAGTGTTGAACCGGGTTGTTAGCAAGCTTTACAGCGCTTTCATTATCACACAAAAGTGGAACTTCTTTTAAAAACACGCCGTAATCAAAGAGTGTTTGGGTCATATATAAGATTTGTGCACAACTTACTCCCATGGCAATGTATTTCGCCTCGGCAGTTGACAATGCCACACTGTTTTGCTTCTTTGAGGACCAAGAAACAAGTGATCTTCCTAGCATGTGGCACCCACCGGAGGTACTCTTCCTATCAACCTTACACCCGGCGTAATCCGAATCGGAATAGCCAACTAGTTGGAAGGGAGCTCCTTTGGGATACCAAAGACCCATGCTAGGGGTGTGCCTTATGTACCTAAGGATTCTTTTAACCGCACAAAGATGCGACTCCTTAGGGTTTGCTTGAAACCTAGCACACATGCACACACTAAACATGATATCCTTCCTAGATGCGGTGAGGTAAAGTAAACTACCGATCATAGAGCGATAAAGAGTTTGGTCAATCGGTTTACCTCCCTCATCGAGATCGAGATGCCCATTAGTTGGCATTGGGGTCTTGATTGGCTTGCAATCCTCCATCTTGAACTTCTTAAGTAGATCATAAGTGTACTTTTCTTGAGAGATGAAGGTCCCTTCTCTCATTTGCTTCACTTGAAAGCCAAGGAAGAAGGTTAGATCGCCAATCATCGACATCTCGAACTCCTTGGACATCAAGTCACCAAAATCCTTGCAATGGTCTTGGTTTGTTGACCCAAATATAATGTCATCGACATATACTTGGCAAACGAAGATCTCTCCATTATGCTTCTTGGTGAATAGTGTAGTGTCGATGATCCCGATCTTGAAGCCCTTCTTGATTAGGAAGTCCCTTAGCCTCTCATACCAAGCTCTTGGAGCTTGCTTCAAGCCGTAGAGTGCCTTGGATAACCTATACACGTGATTAGGCAAGTTTGGGTCTTCAAACCCGGGAGGTTGTGAGACATAGACAAGTTCATTTATGAAACCATTTAAGAAAGCGCTCTTCACATCCATTTGAAAGAGTTTCATTTTGTGATGTGAAGCATACGCCAAAAGGATACGGATGGCTTCAAGTCTTGCAACCGGTGCAAAGGTCTCTCCAAAATCGAGTCCTTCTACTTGAGAGAACCCCTTTGCCACCAATCTTGCTTTGTTCCTCACAACCACGCCTTGATCATCTTGCTTGTTCCTAAACACCCACTTGGTGCCAATGATTCTTGCATCCTTTGGCTTCTCTTCAAGTGTTCACACTTGGTTTCGGGTGAAGTTGTTGAGTTCTTCATGCATGGCATTCACCCAATCCGGATCCGCAAGTGCTTCTTCTACACTAGTAGGCTCAACAAAGGAAACAAACGAGTGATGTTCAACATAAGATGCAAGTCATTACTCCCTTTGATGGACTCCCTATGATTTGATCATGGGGGTGAGCTTGAAGGATGGATGTTGATTTTCTATTTGTCTCTTGAGGAGGAGGATGCGGTGCTTCAACATTGCTTGCTTCGGCCTCGGCTTGATCTTGAGGAATGTGAGTGTCTTCTTGAGCTTCTCTCACTTGATCTCCTTCATCAACTTGAGGCGTGTGGGGTGGAGAAGGATCTTGAATTGCTTCATCTTCAACTTCTTCCACCTCTTGCGGGTTGATAGCACCAATTGGCATATTCTTCATTGCCTCCCTCAAGGGTTCATCACCTACATCAATATCCTCAAGCGCTCCTTGGGAGCCATTAGTTTCATCAAACTCCAAGTCATACATTTCTTCAACTAAGCCGGTGGCTTTGTTAAATACACGGTATGCCTTGGATTTAAGTGAATAACCAACAAAGAAACCAATGTCACACTGCCGTTGGAATTTACCCAAGTATTGGCGCTTCTTGTAGATGTACACCTTGCAACCAAACACCCGGAAGAATGAAATATCTGGTTTCTTCCCATTGACAAGCTCATAGGGGGTCTTCTTTAATAGCCTTTGGACGAAGAGACGGTTTGCCGCATAGCAAGCGGTGTTGATTGCCTCCGCCCAAAACTTCTCCGGAGTGTTGTACTCGTCAAGCATAGACCTTGCTAGAGTTATGAGTGTCCGGTTCTTCCTCTGTACGACACCATTTTGTTTTGGAGTATATGTGGCGGACACCTCATGCTTGATCCCTACTTCATCACAATAATCTTCAATCTTTGTGTTCACAAATTCGGTGCCATTGTCACTTCTAATTTTCTTGATCTTCACATCAAATTCATTTTGAGCTCTTGTAGCAAACCTCTTGAAGATGCCTTGTGTCTCTCCCTTGTCTTGAAGAAAGAACACCCAAGTGTACCGAGAGTAGTCATCCACTACCACTAAGCAATAGAGATTTCCTCCAAGACTAGCATAGGTGGTAGGGCCAAATAGATCCATGTGTAGCAACTCTAGTACTCTTGAGGTTGACATGAAAGCTTTGGTTGGATGAGTGTTTGCCACTTGCCTACCGGCTTGACATGCACTACAAAGTTTGTCCTTTTCAAACACCACATCCTTGATTCCTCTTACCATTTCCTTCTTGACTAGCTTCTTCAAGGTTGACATGCCCACATGAGCTAATCTTCTATGCCATAGCCAACCCAAAGAATTCTTGGAGAATAGACAAGCTTGCAAGTTTGCTTCATTTGAAGTGAAGTCCACTAAGTAGAGGTTGTTGTGCCGGAACCCTTTTAATATCATAGATGAATCTTCAATCTTGGTCACAATCACCTCATTTGGAGTGAAGAGACAATGAAACCCGAGATCACAAAGTTGACCAACCGATAGCAAGTTGAAGCTCAATGATTGTACTAGCAAGACATTTGAGATTGATTGATCTTGGGAGATAGCCACTTTGCCTAAGCCTTGAACTTTGCCCTTTGAGTTATCCCCAAAAGTGATCTTGTCTTGATTTGCACAATCCTCATCAAGTGTGGTGAACATCCGGGGGTCACCGGTCATGTGTTGAGTACAACCACTATCAATTACCAATGGCTCCCACCGGTCTTGTAGTTCACTTACACACAAGCAACTTGGAGTTAAGCTTGTTGTTTGGGAACCCCCTTAGTGCGGGGCCCCATTGCCTTGTCAACCAACTCCTTAGCAACCCAAAGAACCCTAGGCTTGTTCTTCATTGGTGGTCCAAGAAACACCACAAGTGGTCTACCCTTGGAATCTTTGTTGATGACATAGTGAGCATCATGAGCAAATGGCCTAGTGTGCTTGGGCAAGGTCTTGGGAAGTGGAGTCTTGCATTGAAATGAGAGATGACCAATTTGTCCACATCCAAAACACCTCTTAGGCTTGGGCTTTGGCTTCTCTTGATTGTAGCCATTGTACTTGTTCTTGTAGTAGTTCTTGGCTTCAATCTTGACCTTGGCCTTCATCACTTGATTCTCCTTGTACCCAATACCGGTCTTGTCATTCTTCATGACGGTGCTCATGAGAAGCTCACTTTGGAGATTATGGCCCTTGGTGAACTTTTCAAGGCCACTTGTAAGCTTGGTCTTGTCATTCTTGAGCTTGGCAATTTCTTCTCAAAGAGAGTTGATCAAAGTGATAGCATCTTTGTCTTCTTCTTGAGCTGGCTTGATGGTGAAGGGCTTGTTTGCCTTGAGGTTGATTAGCTCTTCCTTGAGCTTTGAGTTCTCTTCACTCATCTTCACATAATCATCATACTTGTCGGCTTCTACAACTCTCTTGCCCTTGCACTTGGCACTTTGCTCAAGAGCCACATCATCAAGCTCAATATCACAAGAGGTATCACTTGCACACTTAGCACACGGGTTAGTAGCAACATGTGTAAGATCTTGAGTAAGCAATTCATTTGCTACCACTAGTGTGCCATGATCATTTTTCACTTGGTTGTAGTCATCTTTTAGCAAGTTAAACCTTGTGAGGAGCTCTTTGGATGACCTCTCAAGCTTATCATGTTTCTCATTGGCTTGCTTAAGAGAGGCTTTGAGCTCCCTAGTGCTAGATGTGAGAGAGTTAATCTCAAGCTTGAAATCATCATTAGCACTAGACAAGTTATCAAGCTTATCATGCAAGTTTTCTTTGATTTCAAGAAGTTTGTCATTTTTACTCTTGTACTTCCTTATGATGCTAGCATACTTGTTGCAAATTTTAATTAGCTCATCATAGGAAGGTGCTTCTTCATCATCACTATCATCACTAGAGAGGTCATCACTATCATCCTCTTTTTGTACCTTCTTGTCACCTTTAGCCATAAAACATAGGTGTGTAGAGGATGAGCCTGACAATGAAGGAGGAGGTGGCGGTGGAATCGAAGAACCAATCACCAAAGCGGCCACCTTCTCTTCTTCACTCTCATCATCGGAGGAGTCACTTGAATCATCAATGTCGGTGAGCCAATCACCCACAATGTACGCCTTGCCATCCTTCTTCTTCTTGTGGAAGTTGAAGTTCTTCTTCTTGTATGGCTTGTCTTGCTTCTTGTCATCATCACTTGAGTCATCATTGCCGCCCTTGTTCTTCTTGAAGTTCTTGAACTTGTTGTTCTTGAACTTGTCTTTCTTCTCTTCGGGACATGCATGGGCTAGATGACCAAGGGTGCCGCAATTGTAGCACTTCATTTGGGAGATTGGCTTCCTTGAAGAGCTTGTGAAGAATTTCTTCTTCTTTGAGTCAAACTTGACTCCATTCTTGTTTAGCCTCTTCAACATCTTGGCGGTCTTCACCATGAGAGCGATGTTGTCATCATCATCATCATCACTTGTACTCTCAATGACATATTGAATCTTGCACTTCTCCTTGGAAGATGCCTTGAGAGCCAAGTCCTTCTTCTCCTCCTTCTCTTTCTTCTTGGAGGATGATGAAGTTCCATCATTGATCTTCATGTACATCTCATGAGCATTGATCTTGCCCAACACTTGCGTTGGTGTAGTTGCGGAGAGATCGCCTTGATGAAGAACCGTGACGATGTGGCTATACTTGTCTATTGGAAGGACACAAGTATCTTGCGCACCACATCGGCCGGTGTCATTTGAGAGAGCCCAAGGCCATTCAACTCCTCTGCAAGCACATTCAAGCGAGAATACATTTCATTAGCATTTTCATGAGATAGCATAGTGAAAGCATTTAACTTAGCAATGATGAGGTGATAACGCTCTTCTCTTTCACATTTAGTGCCCACGTGAAGAGCACAAATGTTTGTCCAAATCTCATGCGCGGTTTTGCAATTCCGCACACGGTTGAACACATCCTTGCAAATGCCACGGAAAAGAATGTTCTTTGCCTTAGCATTGTTCTTCTCAAAGTATGGGTCCTCGGCGAACACTGATCCACCTGGGTGGTGGCTTTGTGAACGCCGACATCCACGGCCTCAAGGTAGGCCTCCATCCGCACTTTCCAATACGGAAAGTCATCCCCATCGAACATGGGTGGCGGTCCATCCCCATGGGACATCTTGCTCTAGACGGTGAAGCCTAATTTAGAGCAACAAGGCTCTGATACCAATTGAAAGGATCAAGATGCCCAAGAAGGGGGGGGGGGTGAATTGGGCTTGTTTTGAATTTCTAAAGCAAATATGAAAACCTATCAAATGCCAATCACCCCTAGTGCCTACGATCCGTGTGTCCTAACTAGAAAGTGGTAGCAGTTCATAGGAATTAAAAGCAACCTAAGCAATTCTAGTAGATAATATAAAAACAAGACGGAAAGAAATGCGGAAATGTAAATAGCTAGGAAAAAGAAATTCTCAGTGACGTAGCGATTTTTTCCCGAGGTATCGAGGTGTCGACACACCCCCCTAGTCCGCGTTGGAGCACCTCGCAAGGTATCGCTCCCCCTCTACCCGCGCAAGGGTAGAGTGCTCTCTACGAGCTGATTCTTCGCCACTCTGACTCGGTGAATCGCCCACAACCGATCACAAGAGCTTGGAGAAGAGCCGCCAACAATCTCCCGGCGGTCACTTCCTCCGAACACCACCAAACTGTCTAGGTGCTATCGAACACCAAGAGTAACAAGCACAAGACCTTCACTTGACCCACTCAAGGCTAGGAAGGTGGATGGATGCACAAGTCACTCCTAATCACTCTAGGAGGGAAGAACAAGATGGAATCTCTCTAATCTCTCCCTCACTAGCCTCTTGGCTCTCCAAAGGATTTCTCAAGGTGTCACCAGCTGAAACAGTGGCCAAGAGTGCCTCTAAGGACCAAGGGGGCAACTATAAATAGTCCCCACCTCCCAAACTAGCCGTTTTTCACTTTTTCTTCTCTCTGCGAAGCCACCGGACTAGTCCGGAGCTCATACCACCGGACCATGCACACTGGTCCGGAGCTCACTCTCGATTCAAACTCAGGCACCGTCGGACAACTCTGCTTGGTCCGACGCACTGGTCCGGAGCCTCGGTGCTCTTTGAGTGAAAACCTTTCTCTCTTTTACGAACCACCGAACCACTCTCCTTGGTCCGGTGCCCTGGTCCGACGCTCTGGTCCGGAGCCAGGGAGCTCTCTGCATGAACCAAACTTCTTGTCTTGAGGCGTCGGACTAGCCGTCGGACTAACCGTCGGACTAGTCCGGAGCCTTCTCTGTCTCTGAACCAAGCCACCGGACCACTCTCCAATGGTCCGACGCTTTCCAGACAGGTGGTCCGGAGCTCCTCGAGCTGAGAATCTGCCTAAGTCAGGGACCGTCGGACCACTCTCCTTGGTCCGACGCCCACTGAGCAGAGTGGTCCGGAGCCTCTTTCTCCCTCTATATCAACTGTTTTCGCTGAGGTTTCTCAAGGGATTTTGCTCCTACCATGTCTAGGGTTTTCCAAAGGCTGAAAGCAAGGTCTCTAGGACTAGTTATGACAAGTGTGCATATACCCACTCTCCTAAACTCTCCTAGGTCAAGCTACTAATCTCATACCCCCCTTTATAGTACGGTCAAAGGAAAAACAAAAGCCCTAGCTATACTTAGTGCCCTTCTCAACCTTACGGCACTAAGAACTAGCCTAGTATTCAACTTGTATCATCATCCTTTGCAACCAAAACGTTTTCCATCTTGGGGGCCTGAATATCCATTAAGCCCATTCAAATCGCATCACTTATGACCTAACACAAATGACTTTGGCTCTGCAAAACACACGTTAGTGATAGTGACCTAGTATTGTCATTAATTGCCTAAACACAAGGGTCCATGATTCTACAGAATGGGAAGAAATCGGATATATCCTTTTTCCGAGTGTTTGGATGCAAAGTGTATATCTACAAGAAGCGCCAACACTTGGGCAAGTTCCAAAGGAGATGTGACATTGGTTTCTTACTTGGTTATTCTCTTAAATCCAAGGCATATCCAGTATTTAACAAAGCCTCCGGCCTAGTTGAAGAAACATATGACTTGGAGTTTGATGAAACTAATGGCTCTCAAGAAGAGCATGAAAATCTTGATGATGTAGGTGATGAACCCTTAAGGGAGGCTATGAAGAATATGCCTATTGGTGCAATCAACCCACAAGAGGTGGAAGAATATGAAGATGATGCAAATCAAGTACCCTCTCCACCTGACACGCCTCAAGTTGATAAAGAACAAGTGAGGGAAGCACAAGAAGATACCTTCATCCCTCAAGATCAAGCCGAGGCTCAAGCTAGTGATGTTGATGCACCACAACCTCCTCCCCAAGTGATTGATAGAAGATCTACACCTATGCTTCAAGCTCATCCACAAGACCTCATCATAGGGAGTCCATCAAGGGGGGTAACAACTCGATCTAAACTTGCTTCTTATGTTGAACATCACTCCTTTGTTTCCTTTGTTGAGCCTTCTAGTGTGGAGGATGCACTTGCGGATTCGGATTGGCTGAATGCCATGCATGAAGAGTTGAACAAATTCACCCGGAACGAAGTGTGGACACTAGTAGAAAAGCCCAAAGGAGAAAGAATCATTGGCACCAAGTGGGTGTTTAGGAACAAGCAAGATGATCAAGGCGTGGTTGTGAGAAACAAGGCAAGATTTGTGGCAAAGGGGTTCTCCCAAGTTGAAGGCTTGGATTTTGGGGAGACCTTTGCACCAGTTGCAAGACTAGAAACCATTCGTATCCTTTTGGCATATGCTTCACATCATAAAATGAAACTTTTTCAAATGGATGTGAAGAGTGCCTTTCTAAATGGTTTCATCAATGAACTTGTTTTTGTCTCACAACCTCTCCGGTTTGAAGACCCTAATTGTCCTAATAATTTGTATAGGTTGTCCAAGGCACTCTATGGATTGAAGCAAGCTCCAAGAGCTTCGTATGAGAGGCTAAGGAACTTCCTACTCAAGAAGGGCTTCAAGATCGGGAAAGTTGATACCACACTCTTCACCAAGGTGCTAGATCGAGAGATCTTTGTTTGCCAAGTGTATGTCGATGACATTATATTTGGGTCAACAAACCAAGATCATAGCAAGGAATTTGGTGCATTGATGTCCAAGGAGTTTGAGATGTCGATGATTGGTGAGCTAACCTTCTTCCTTGGCTTCCAAGTGAAGCAATTGAGGGAGGGTACCTTCATATCTCAAGAGAAGTACACTTATTATCTACTCAAGAAAATCAAGATGGAGGATTACAAGCAATCAAGACCCCAATGCCTACTAATGGGCATCTCGATCTTGACGAGGGAGGTAAACCGATAGACCAAACTCTTTACTTCTCAATGATCGGTAGTTTACTTTACCTCACCGCATCTAGGCCAGATATCATGTTTAGTGTGTGTATGTGTGCTAGGTTTCAAGCAAGCCCTAAGGAGTCGCATCTTTGTGCGGTTAAAAGAATCCTTAGGTACATAAGGCACACCCCTAGCATGGGCCTTTGGTATCCCAAAGGAGCTCCCTTCCAACTAGTTGGCTATTCCGATTCGGCGGGTGCCACATGCTAGGAAGATCACTTGTTTCTTGGTCCTCAAAGAAGCAAAACAGTGTGGCATTGTCAACCGCCGAGGCGGAATACATTGCCATGGGAGCAAGTTGTGCACAAATCTTATACATGTCTCAAACACTTCTTGATTACGGCGTTGTTTTCAAAGATGTTCCACTTTTGTGTGATAATGAAAGCGCCGTAAAGCTTGCAAACAACCCGGTTCAACACTCTCGCACCAAGCACATAGATATTCGCCATCACTTTCTTAGAGATCATGTGGCTAGGAAAGACATAACACTAGTTGGAGTTAAGAGAGAAGATTAATTGGCGGATATCTTCACTAAACCACTCGATGAAGCAACCTTTTGTAGGTTGAGAAGCGAGTTGAATGTGCTTGATCACTCTAACTTCACTAAAACATGATCTTGTGTAAACCAACCTTGCATCATGTGTAATATAATCATGTTAATTTAGTGATGCACATAGGCTTGGCTAACATGGTTGGAATAACCGTTCTTAAACGTGTGAAGAAGTCCAAACCATGGTTCAAACTTGCAAGCAACCTAGATTCAAATTCTTGTAAATGCATTGCATGTGCATGTGTTGTTTGCCGTTCCTTTTCGGTTAAGTTTGAGTATCCTCTGTGTTCGTCCACTTAGGGGGAGCATTTCATGCTCAAGACACTTCTATACCACTCTTGTGGCCATATGATGACTCCTTGGTGCTTCCTTTCGAATATTTTGAGCTAAAACTAAAATCTAAGCCTATGGTAAACTATTTGAAAATGAGAGTTTGAGAGATGGTTATCATATCAAGTCCAATCAGGTGTTATTTGGATCTTATTGGGATTGGAACTTGGTTGGGAGAAAGACGCAAAAACAAAATTTGAAAAATTCTATTTAAAAGGTATCGGACGCTGCCGACGGACGCTCGACGTCAAATGCCTCAGCGTCCGTCGCGATCGTCCGGAGACTGAACGTTGCCTATTTGCAGGGCGACGGACGCTAGCGTCCGTCGCGGAGCGTCTGACGTGGTCAATGCGTTTGGGCGTTTCAAACCTGTTCTGGAAGCCTGACAGACGGTGCCGTCGGACGCTGTCCAAGCGTCCGTCGCACATCGACGGAGCGTCCGTCGCGAACTTAAGGCGCAAATTTTTTTTTAGAAAATCCCCATCTCCTCTCTCCCCCTCCGTCGATTTCAGTTCACCCGTACGCCGCTCCGCCGCCTCTCCGATCCCTAACCGCCGTTGCCGCTCCAGAGTCGCGCCTTTTTCTTCCTCGCCGCCGGTGATCTCTCTCCTGCATCGCCGCGACCTCCCCTGCTTCTGATGGAATACGAGGTTGCTACGCTAGCCGGAAAACAAAACTTTTCGACCTCATAAACCAGGATCTACTGCTAGTTACAGGTTACGGGATTACCACTAGACGCGCAGGTGCAGCGGAAGACGACTTGATGTAGTCGTGCGTGTCGCAGCAGGCAGTGCAGTTGTGTGGTCCTCCGTCTCAACGTCCCCTTCGCGTGGTTCGTCCTTGTGCTCCAGATGCAGCACCTCCGAGGAATCCCACACGTGCAGGGAGGAAGCGTTGCGCCTCCGGACTGCTAGGTCCGCGAGGAGCAAAAGGCGCGAGCGTGGGGAGGCGACGGCGGCTGCCAAAAGGCGTGGATCCAATTCGCCCCGCGCCCACCCCTTGCTTATATAGGCGTCCTAACGAGCTCCCACGGTGGAGGCCCATTAGAAACCCTAAACCTAGTCTAATTCGGGTCCAACCCGAATTAGGCTTCCAACCCCTTAAGCGTGCGACCCTATGGGCTCACGTATACATAGACATGGCCCAAGTACTCTTACTCGACCAATAGTTGATAGCGGCCTCTAGCAAGACGTGTCAACTCCTATGTATACGCTATGATCATATCAGACGAACCACTATGACCATGTACA